>CAJGYO010000002.1:31092061-31409355 GCA_904845875.1 Miscanthus lutarioriparius
CTTTCAACGACAATTTCGAAAACAATGTACTATTATTCTACTCTTACTGCCGTGTCAAGCTTGCTCCAAAAAATGATCACAGGATGCCTGCTCAAATGAAAAAAAAAAATCCAAAAATTTGATCACAGGACGTTCTAAAGAACGCAAACCGAACCACGCGTCAGGATTGCGTAGCTGCAGCTCCAATCAGGTCACCACGCTCAGAATCATCCTTGAATTCCACATCGGTAAAACCCAAAGTAGTCGCCAAGCACCACACGAGCTGATCGTGGATGACCCTGTCTGTCAGAGCTTCCACTGTCCCCCACCTCCCCGCAGCGACGTCACCCTTGCCGGCGATGCCGGCAGGCACGATGTGCTCTGAAGTACCCCAGGTCGGGGTCGATGCTGAATGCCAGGCCGCCACGTGAACCCGGAGGAGATCCCTGACTCGATGGCGCCGGATCTTGCGGTCCCCGACCCACACCGGTCTCGCCGGGTCCCTGCCGCGCGGAGACGCCGTGGAGCGCCGCCACCTGGATCATCGCGGACTCGGAGCCTCGACGTACCTCCGCGCGCTGAGCCGCAGGGCGCGGAACGACAGCACCGGGTACAGCACGGCCTGCCGCGGCCCGTGGAACGACGTCGCCGCCCTGCCCGTGCGGTGGAGCTCGGTGCCCAGGGGCGCGCAGCAGCCTGGCCTCCGGCGCGAGCAGGTTCCTGCTCCGCCTTCTCGCGCCGCTTGCCCAGGGTGTAGGTCGGCGGGTGCTGCAGCGACAGAACGAGTGTCGCCGACGCGGCTGGCCTTGCGGTCCGCGACGAGACGCCCCTGGAGCTGGAGCGCTTCGCCGTACTTCACCACGCCGAGCCTCCACGCCTCCAGGACCTCCGCGCGCTATCGCTCATCTCCCCTCGCGGTCGGTAGGTAGGGAAGAGAGATGGTCGGGGAGCCAGATGCTCGACGCCTCGACGCCGTGGTCAGGGACGAGCAGAGAGGAGGAGGCGAAGGATGGGCACGGCCCACGGGCTTATGAGACGCCGAAAAGTGACCCAACCCACCCAAGCTAGAAAAAAGGGCCCAGAGGGTATAGTCCAGCGCCGCCGCCGCGAGACGCTCTCCAGCAACGCCCGAGCGACGGCCGCCGCCGCCCGACGCCCCTAACTCGACGCGCTGCGGCCGTGCGTGCCCCCGGAGTTGCCGAGCGCCGTCCAGCTCGTCTGCTCCAGCACCCTGCGCGGTTGCGCCCCTGACGCCAGCCGACCCGTGCGGTCACTTCCTTGTGCTTGCTTGGCGTAGAAATTCGGTTCCTCGCTCCCTGGTCCGGCGGATGGCGGCGGCTTTTATGGAGCTAGCACTCGAGCAGGTACGGCTGCTAATCCTGCTCGCTTTGCAACTGGAGCGTGTATGATTTTACCTTCGGCTGATTGTTTTGTGTAGGCAAAGTTTGCGCTGGATAACCTCGAGGTCCCTGTTGGGTATGCTCTCGCTTATTCGCGATAGTCGTTTACTTATTCTTAGTTTGCTAATTGCTTGGCTATATCCTTGCTATTTTCCTCACTCATGTTAGGTGTGTGATTGTGGAGGACGGGAAAGTGATTTCCTCTGGTAGCAACAAGACGAATGCCACCCGAAATGTGAGATATGCTTTCTTTACTTTTTTTACTGGAGCCTGTAGATGCCAGCGTTAAGATGTTTCTTTCTGTGTGTTCGTTTGGTCAATTCATGTCATTATGTTGTGACTTTCCATGTTGCAAGGCTACCAGACATGCTGAGATGGAAGCTATCGATGTCCTGCTTCGGGAGTGGCAAAGCATGGGTCTTGATCAGCCACAGGTCGCAGAGAAATTTGCAGGATGCGATCTTTATGTCACGTGTGAGCCCTGTATAATGTAATGTGACAGCATTGTCGATAATTGGTCTGAAATTTTTATTGTCTATGTTCTCCTGTTAAACTGTTTGTATTTATAGGAACTTCCGATTTTGACATGCTTTGCTTTCATTGGCTAGGAATAAGAGAAGTTTACTTTGGTTGTGCCAATGACAAATTTGGAGGATGTGGATCAATCATGTCATTGCACAAGGGTGCTACTTCTTCGTCAGATGATTTATCAGGGTAAGTGGAAGGCAACACGGAACATCTTGTCAAAATGATTGCTTGTTCGTGCTGGCATAGTATGTTGCATGCGCTGTCATGATTTCTGCAAAGTTGGACCTGCTTGATCTTTCTGTTTTCATGCTTGTGATACATAGTTTTAGGCACTAACAAAGTGTACCTACAAACGTTACCTTGTATGTTTGTTTGTTAGGAGCCAAGCCTCTCTAAACCAAAAGGTTTCAAATGCACTGGAGGGATCATGGCTGAAGAAGCGGTAGCTCTTTTTAGGTGTTTCTACGAACAAGGAAACCCAAATGGTTTGTACTTTTGCATGCACGTATTATTATACAATGATTTCTAGAATTTATGCCTCTGCATAGACTTCTCATGCAGGTCTCAAGTTATAATAATATTACCCTGTGTTGCTTATTTTGATTTTGTATGGTTAGCTGGGTTCATGATTTTGTGACATTATTACACACAGCAAGTACAATTTCATTAAGCATCTTATGACTACACAGCAGGCCGAAAAAAAATTCCGAAAATTTTTATATTACATATTTTCTACTGTTTATGTTGCATATTCTTCTCTACTCAATAGATGTGTGTAGTCATAAATCATTGCTAATATTTTGTTTAGATCCATTTTTTTTAGAAAAGTCATACTTCATGTGTGAGTTTCAAAAGAAATTTCAGCAAAATTTCACGAATTTCGGGGTAACCGAAAAACTATTGAGAACCATCTATTGGTGTTATGGGAAGAAAAACTAGTGGATATATATAAAAAATAATCTTAAAAAAACATGGTTAGGCTAACAGTCATTTTGCATTATTCAATTAAGTCATTTTGCATATTTCTACAGCAAACAGAACTTTTTTCATGTCATTTAAGCTTCTGATAAAAAATTTTCTTCAATTAAGCTTCTGATGAAGTTCTTCTGTGTACATGTTTCAGCCCCAAGGCCTCACAGACCAGTACGAATGCCTCAACAATGATTGGTTTGTTTACCTGGACTACAATCATAACGCAAAAACCTCAGGAGTCAGGAGTGCAGACATACAAACTTGACTGTAAAACTAGTTTAGGATTCATTGTATGCTTGTATGCTGCTATTTGATAGTGTCTTTTTAGTCTGGGAGCGCAGCCACATTTCTTGATCGCAGATACCCAGCATGTTTGGCAATTTAAAAGGATTTGTGACAGAAGAGTTTTGTCAGTGTCCGCAAATCCAGCGTTATGCAACTGCGATATATGCTTTTCTTTGTACGAAATACTTTTGAGAGGTACCTCTATGCTTACCTCTTTGAAAATTACAAATTTGAGAGCAAAAAAATAATTTTTTAAAATTGTTTACGACTTCAAGCATTTTAAAATTGATATAATTCCTTTATAAAGCATTGAAACACCGGTTGACCACTTCTATTGGTTCTGGAAAATTTCATGCATCTTTTATCTTATTCAAAAAGAGAAGATAAGCAAGAGAGCAATGCCACAAAAACCAAGCGTGTAGTAGATATATAGAATAGATCGCATGGTGGTAGACGAGTTTTTGCTATAAGCTTTCGACCTCCTATCTATGTAAAGAGACTAAAAGCATCTCCAAGAGCGACGCTCATACGCGGCGGGCGCGCGCTAGGAGTGATCTTACGCGGCGACCTCCTATCTATGTAAAGAGCCTGGTTGCTGTGCTCGTTCGCAACATACGCGGTTGCTAGTAAGTTGAGCCCAGTAAGTTGAGCCTGGTTGCTGGACGCGCGCTAGGAGTGATCTTACGCGGCGACCTCCTATCTATGTAAATGGCGCTTCGGCTAGTTAGTTGCGAACGAGCCCAGCAAGTTGCATCTTACTCTAGGCCCATCGACTTAGGAGCCTGGTTCCCAGTCTAGCTTCGTCACAAGGCCCATTTAGCTTCTCGAGTCCAGTTTTCTACGTAAATTGATTCTCCTGTCTGGTTTATTTGGACCGCCATTTTTTCTCTAGCTTTTTGTTTTCTTTTTCAGGATAGCGGCAGGTGTGGGTAGTGAATGGGCGGGGAAATGGTTTTACTTACATATATAAGTAGAAGTAATAAGCTAGAACACAAAATGACATAAATCAACTTTTTGTAAAAAAAAGAAGAGAGAAAACGTTTATTACGTAATAACCGGTTGGAACGAAATGCTTTTTCATCGAATGAACAAACTTTAAACTAGAACACTAAAAACTTTGTATTTCCCGCACCATAACTTTTGCACTTGGACCTAAAACTTTGTAATTAAAAAACTTTCAACAACACAAATTTTCTCTGAGATTGCTTGATTGAAACGATAAAAAAGGGGTGTACCCAGTGTAAAGAGCTTTCGCTCTGTGCGAGATCTGGGAAAGAGTGTCAAGGTTGGCCCGAGCTTACCTCAATGCATGCAATAACTGAGGAGATCATGACTTTCGAACCGGGACCTTCCTAGTCCATGACGGTAATACTCTACCGCTTACACGGGCCCGCCTTTCACTTGATTGAAACGATACAAGAAAATAAATAAAAAGATCCATAAAACAGACATTCAAAGTAATAATTGCACAAAAAACTACCTATTACACACATTTGTATAGTTTGATAAGGAAAGATACAACGGTAAATAATCAGAACATATCAAAATACAAATTTCAAAAGACTAACATCTATTTACACACCATGGCCTTTTGTTTAGATTGCAAATTTTTGCAATCAACAACTATAAGACGTTCGTTTGTATTTGACAAACTTTGTCCGATCATGGACTAACTATGCTCAAAAGATTAGTCTCGTGATTTATAACCAAACTGTACAATTAGTTATTTTTTATCTACATTTAATACTCTATGCATCGTCCAAAATTGATGTGATGAAGAGAGAGTGAAAAACTTAGAATTTAGGAGGTGATCTAAACAAGGCCCATATCACGTTGAAAAGTGAAAAGCAACTTATCAATCTAAAGACAATCAGTTTAATTTTGAGGAAGAGCACCGATTGCGAACAGGCTGCAAGTTCAGCACCATAAGTCTGCTGTAGTTTTCCGATCACTTTTCCTCCCCGATCAACTAGTGTATCGTCTTCATACTTCAAATTGACCTGCAACCAGTAAAAGATAACCACATTGATAATTAAGGTATGAGAGCGAAAATAAAGAAATTCAAGAACTTTATACTAGCACATTTAAACTTTGTACTTTAAGATTTAAAACTTTGTAATTTCAAAGTTTATTTTAAAATTATAGAACTTTATACCAACACATTTTAAAGTTTTTATTTCAAGATTTAAAGCATTGTAATTTTCAACTTTACATTTTAAATTCAGGAACTTCATACAACCACCTTTAAAACTTTGTATTTTAAGCTTTAAAACTTTGTAATTTCAAACTTTACATTTTAAATTCGAAACTTTATACTAGCACATTTAAAACCTTGTATTTCAAGCTTTAAAACTTTGTAATTTCAAATGTTACATTTTAAATTCAGGAACTTTATACTAGCACATTTAAAACTTTCTACTTTAAGATTTAAAACTTTGTAATTTCAATTTTTTAAAATTTAGAAACTTTATACTAGCACATTTTAAACTTTGTATTTCAAACTTTAAAACTTGTAATTTCAAACTTTACACTTTAAATTTAGGAACTTTATGCTAGCACATTTAAAACTTTCTACTTTAAGATTTAAAACTTTGTAATTTCAATTTTTTTTAATTTAGAAACTTTATACTAGCACATTTTAAACTTTGTATTTCAAACTTTAAAACTTGTAATTTCAAACTTTACACTTTAAATTTAGGAACTTTATGCTAGCACATTTAAAACTTTTTAATTTAAAATTTAAAACTTTGTAATTTCAAAGTTTATATTTGAAATGTAGGAACTTTATACTAGCAAATTTAAAACTTTGTATTTCAAGCTTTAAAAATTTTGTAATTTCAAATTGTACATTTTAAATTCAGAAAGTTTATACTAGCACATTTAAAACTTTATACTTTAAGATCTAAAACTTTGAAATTGGCAAGACACGTCACTTTCCATCCATCTGAATCATCAAATGAGCCGAACTTTGTGCTCAACTAGACTAATGGTCCTGGGCGTTGTAGTATTTTTCGCTATACTTCATTGATGTCACAGAACCGACCAATTTATAAGAGTACAAGTACGAAAACAATCGCCGAAACGATCAAATTCTCGAACTTGCGCCCATATAAACCCGGTAGTCAACTGAAATCACGACGGATTTCAAACCAACTTGCATACAACCAAGATCACAGTAATTCAACATAACATATCGACGTTACAACATTTCATGAGACGTTCGCAAAAATAGATTACATCAACACACGAGTCATCGTTATTACAAAACAAGTCTTGTAACATAAGCGGAAGCAAATAGTTTAACTCACACACGAGTTCAATACCGCATTACCGGTTTATTGATCACATCCCACAAAAGCATTCGGATAAGATAACGAGATCATGCCTGTGATCTAGTCTTCGCTCACCCGCCGGGTGGAGACAATACTACGAATCCACGATAGAGAAGGTCATACGCAACAAGAGGGAATAAACCTGAGTGCACGGGAATGTACTCGACTAGACTTACCCGACGGAAACCAAAATAAAAAGGACACCAAGGATCATGCATAGCTTTATTTAGTGGATCTGGTGACACTTTCTTTTGCGAGAAAAGCATATGTAATAATGATTAACTTTTATCCTGAACTAGCGGTGACTTTAAGCCATTAACTTTGTCATCTATATTACTTTAGCACCATTTTAATCAACCACTTGATTAATATGCAAACATTAATAACCATAGCGGTATAATTCTCGGCAACATTATCATCATCATCATCATTATCCATTTAACCATATCGTTAAATTAATTGAATCTACGTTAGCCGCTGCTCAAGTCAAGTTCTCACTATCCAGGAGAGACGGCGATTCGAATCGATTCCTATCCAATTGGAGGTATTCCTAACACAAACCACGCTTCCCCGTCGAGAGTCGCAAACAAGTCACCTTTGGTACAACTTTCGGAGAAAAGTAAAAAGAAAAGACGCGGGTCCGGCCGCCTGCATTCTCGAGAGAACCACTCTGCCAGAAGTGCGGGATCTTAAACCACGACTCCCCTTGGACTTATGCCAATGGCTCTCCGCACATCCTTACTACCTCCAGAATGCATCCAACCCCCACGGTTCCCGGCTTTGAGTTGAGCTACTCGGCCATTGGCGGTCGAACGACTTATCCGACCCGACTAAGTGTTAGGCTGCGTTCAACATGACATGAGGACGTCTGATATCGGTCCTTAAGCGACCTGAGCACGGAGTCACTATGTTCAAACCTACACAAGACTCACTTGGGTCTTAATTCATTATTCACATGGTTCTTTTCACGATAGCAAATATAGCCAACCGTGATCCACCTCATCCTAAATCTCGCAGTGATGGCGAAATCACCCGACTTCTACCGCACTAAGCATGGCTAAGCATTTAACCCGTTCTGAACTTAAATAGGATTCGGTCGATATATCTGAACAAGGAGGATATATAATGCGACAATTGGTTCCAACCAATTCCTATACTTAATGCATCATCAACAATAAAGATACTCAATATATTTGTAAAGACATGGGAGACTTATAATGCTCAGGGCTTGCCTTTCAGGGAAAAGAGGAAATTTGGTGATGATCGAACACTTCGGGCAACTCCTCGGCGGACGGCCGCTTCTTGACTTCACGCACACGGGCTCCTCCTCTGGTTGGCTCCCTCGAACTCCAAGAACGTCACTCCCTCCCAAGCACCTATTGCATGAATCATAAGATAAGTATCATGGATGCACATGTCACGAATGTCGGGGATGCTCGGGAATGCACATGCTCACTGCAGTTCGCATATTCCAAGTTAAGCTTTATTCAATACACTTTACTTACCAAGTCTATACAACCTAATGTATAATTGCTCATCTTGATTAATGACCTAGCACCTGCACCTAAGCATATTCTCAAGTTAGGCTAACCCCCAAACAATCAACGATTACGTTGCAACACATTCAATCAAGCATTTGTATTTGACAAATGAAGACTATATATCGGTACATTAAACTAGCCATAATTTGGAGATGTATAATTCCAAATGATATGAAACAAGACAATCTGGAAAGCTTATGAAATTGTCTATAATTCATTTTAGACCTCAAAGCATGATTCGACACTTTACCATTTCAATTCCTAAATCAATGAACAACTTTGTCCTACAAGACAGAGAATAAGCAAAACAGAACCTAACTTTAAACAAACAGTAGTTTCTAAACTCTTTGGGCCAAATGCCCTCAAATTTTGTGACAGGAGCTAGATACATAAATTATCTACAACTCTTGTATTCATCATATTCACAGAAAAAACAAAATCTCATGGGGAACTTTCTAAAGTCCCCAGATCTGTCCAGAGGGACATAATGCCAACAAATAATTAGCAACTTATGATGTAACATATAATTATTAGACAAAACCAACTTTACTATCTTATCACACATATCCTAAGAACACCGAAAGTAGGATGTCCATTACCAAAACATTTCTTTTAATACCTTTCTTAATTTATTTAATTAATTAGGGAAATAGTAAACCTATATGAAAAGCGCCCCCATTAATTCTACAAAATTACAGTAGACACTACATACTCTAAGTAGACTACCATAAAATTTCACACCATTTGAGCAAGTATAAAAGCCTACACAAAAATGACAAGGCATAATGGCTTAAAATGGCATAATTAGGAAACCCTAATGAAAAGTGTCAAACAACAGATTTCATATTTTTTCCTAGCATCCTTAGGGCACTAGGATACTACCTACCAAGTTTCATGGCCATTGGATTCATAGATTATTTACTAAAATTTACACAAGAATCATCCAATGATAAAAGGAAAATCTATAACTCAAAAACTACACATGCAATGACTCTCAAATTTTAACCAGAGCTTCTACTATACCATACTAGCTTACCCACAAAATTTCACAATTTTTTGGATCACGAAACTCAAGATATGATTTAAACAAGTTTGCATGCAATCAAAAACACTTTCCAAGTTCCTATTTAATTCATCCAAATTTTCTACATGATATGCTCAAGATATATTTTTATTAAATACTAGACCTAACAATGAGTCTAACAAAATTGGAAGAACTCAATTTGGATCTACCAAGTAGGAGTTACAAAATATCAAATCAAACACTAAAAAAGCTGGATTTTTGAACTAGCTTATGGCCTGCACAATCCAGCGGCAATGAGGACCCGATGTCGGTAGACCCCACCCGTCGGTGAGCCAAAAGCGAGGAGGCGCTTGACGGCGGCACAATGGCTTCAGCCGTGGCCCAGCTCTCCGGCATGAAATCAAGGACACCGGCGTGACCTCCGTGCCAAGGGGTTCGATTGGTGCTACTAGCTAGCGCTTCGACCTAAGCGTAAGGAGCTTGCCACGGTGATGGCGGCACAGCAAAACTCCGCCCGAGAGCTGCCGTGACGGCAAGCCACGGTTGACTCCACGAGCTCGGTCGAGCTCCACGGACACGCTGTGAAACTCAAGGAAGCAACTTCTCGAGAATGAAATGGCTCCTAGCTAGCGGCCACAGCGGCCTCGGCTCCGGCGAGGAGAGCTGTCATGGCGATGGCGGCGGATCGACCAAATGCGACGACGATACCTTAGGTTCTCGCTCAAGACAACAAAGGTGTCTGAGCTAGAGAAGCTACTGGCGGAGCTATTGGCGGAGGCGGCTAGCTACTGTGTACCCAATGCGGGCCTTGCGACACCGGCGGAACAAAAGCGGAGCTCTTCGCGGTGCTTTAGGCGGGAGGAGGAGCGAAGAGGAGGCAGAGCGCGTGCGTGCGGAGTGAGTGAGAAGGCGCGCGCGCTCGGTTCAAAGCCGGCCAGCCTGGCGTGGTCGAAGCGATCCGGCGCGTGGCGGACACGCGACGGCCGGTCTCTGTTGTCGGTCGGCCATGACCGGTCTGAAGGTCACGTTTGGCGTTCATCGAGTCCGTGACAGCGAACTTTGACACCGATTAACTCCTAAACCGTCTTGATCCGGGTTAAGGTGTAGTTGACAAAGTTGTAGTATCAAGCGAGATCTTCAACTTTGTCAATTGGAGCTCGATTTGGTTTGGCTTTGTTTGCGAGCTCTGAGCTCTAAACTAGGGTACATGGGCCCAAATTGCACTTAGGACTTAGAATTAATTTCAAGTGTTGAATCCACCTTCAAAGTGACTTGTGTGGGACCTTTTTGGGCATGTTGTGCACATTTTCACGAGTTGGTCACAAAATAACTTTTGTTCCCCATATAATCCTCTACAACTTTGCTTTAGGTTGCTCAGACATGCAAACATCCTAAGCTACACTTTTTAAACAGTCAAACACAGGAGCTCTAGGGGTCCAAATTGGTCAACCATGACTTGGAAACCTAATTAGGCAAAATGATCAACATGGAACCTTGTTCCTAATGACATTCTAGGTGTAACTAAGTTACTTAGGATGATTATTAGCCACACCACACATTGGTCACACAAGAATCAAGCAAGGTATGTACTGAAACAATGAAAAACACATGAAATGTTGCAACTGTTTCATAGTCATGTTTCACTTGTTTCATGATTGTGTTGCATAGCACTAACTAACCTTGTTTCACTAAGTGAGTGGCACATGTTGCACTTAAGCGTTGCACACTTTACATTTCATAAAGAACAACACACATGAAATCTACAACACGTTGCAATGTTTCGAATTTATGTTTCATGTGCTATAAGTTCACAAAGGGATGCATGATGCTCATGTTCATGAAATGCAGTGCAAATGTGGAAGCCAAACACCTGGGGTGTTACAATTGGTCTCCAAATGCATAGCCTTAGCACTGTTCTATACATAATTGTTGCACTTGCACTTAAATAAGCCAGACCATCAAGCAATGCCAAAAATATCATTACGAAACCACTATGAAAAAGATTCTATAAAGACATCAGCATATGCATTTCCTATGCCATATCCTGAAACTATGTTCATATCATCTAAAACAGCTCTCCTGTGCTCTCAAGAGTATAGCCCAGCATGGCAACAGTTTAATGTATAAGGTTGGAAATCTTAAATCTATTTTACTGAAAGGTCAATTTCATTTCTCTCAACAGTATGAAAATATAACAATACTCTTCCGATCCCAAATGTGACATCATACTGCAAAAAAGTAGTGTTGTATGTAAATAACTAAATGAGGAAGCGATGAATCAAATAGAAATATGTCATTTTTTTCATAAAGATTTCTCACAACAAAAAGCTAATGTAGAAGCAACAAAAAGAGAAGTTGCTAACATTTTCAATATATCGAACAACAGAAAGCTAATGTGCAAACATCATAAGGCAAAGGTGCAAGTGCTGCTTGGTAAGTGTTAAGAGAGGATGTATCAAGATCTGTGTCAATTGCAACTATAGCAGAAGTTGGAGATGATCCATCAAAGGCTGAAGACAAGAGTTCATGCTCCTCGGGATTTTATAGATGCTGAATAATGCAAAACGAAAGTAAATTTTGCAGCACAAAAGATTAGATGCAAACACAAAGCTAGTCCTGAGTCAGTTTCAGTCATGTTCTTTTCTTTCTCCTTTTTTGCACATGGAAGTGACCATCACATAAGGTATATTAAAGCAACTGTGATATTATTGACAGAGTCTATATTTCTGATTACCAAGGACTATACGAACAACAGGGAGATTCACATGAGATTCACATTACAGGCAAAATAATTTCTTCAGTTGCATGAAAACTTCTATACAGCCGTTAAACTTTTAGTATTGTGAATTGTGAGACATGGTAGAAATCAGGTTATTGTTGTAGTTAATGGTAAGGGTGCCAAAAATACTTGCTGAGGATTGAGGGAATATTTTGACATGAAAAGTAAGACAAAGCAGGTTATACATATATAGATATACACTGGTGCTCTATCTGACTCAGATGCCCTTGATGAGCAGCAACCCATTGTATCTCCTGAACGAAAAAGCTTACTCCAAACTATCATCTAGCTACTGTTAAAACCCAAAGTTCTGTGTTCATATACCCCTACAAAGAGAAACCCTATGCTGATGCAAGAAGGATAGGAAATCATGTGATAAATAAATGGTGCAGAAAGAGGTTAACATGCAACAATTTCCAAGTAGCCATGGAGACGATTCTAAAATATCCTAGATTAAACTGCGCCTGGTTGACTTTAGCAACAACTTCTATCCAGCCCACTTGAATGTATAGAGGCATGCAGACCGCAATCTCAAACTGATATCGGCCTAATCTATTGTTGAAAAAGCTAAATCATCAAGTTTTCTCAGATATTTTGTGAATCCTATAACATCAAGTTTTATGAGAGGGAGTACATATAAAACTTTTGCACCTTGGTAAAAAATGAAAGAGAGAAATAATTCAGATGAAGCTTGTTTATAGAACAAGAGAAATTGGAGCCGATCAACTAAAAAGTAAAAAGAGTCTGTAAAATCTGTATAGAGAAGTTCGATGCAATCTGTAATTTTAATAATTCAGTTATGCATGAAACCAGCAGAATAAAAGAACACATTTCTACATTAAGGATGTTTGATGAAGTAATTAGACAATTCATACCTGCAGAAAAGGATGTTCTATCCACCCGCAGATCTACAACCCCAGTACAAGCTGTAATTTCTTTATGCATGAAACCAGCAGAATAAAAGAACACATTTCTACATTAAGGATGTTTGATGAAGTAATTAGACAATCCATACATGCAGAAAAGGATGTTCTATCCACCCGCAGATCTACAGCCCCAGTACAAGCTGTAATTTCTACACACATAGAAGAAGCTAGTTAGTACCCATCAATGGTGGTGACTACGAGCAATAGGATTTGAAAACGAGTTGTCTAGGTACCTGAATCGAAGGGATAGAATTGGTCAGTTGGCATGCTTGCTGGAGATCGATAGAGGCCCTGTGACGAAAACGTGGCAGCTGCCCAAGCCGGCATGGCGGCGCCAACTGCCAGCGGCAGGGCGGCAAGGGGCACCCCCTAGGCCCTAGGGGCAGGCCGCAGCCGCCCACCGGCTAGCTACTGGCCTGGCTGCCGCCCGCTGACGTACGGAGGCCAGGAGCGGAGTGACGGAGCGCACAGGAGGGGCCGAGGGGGATCCGCCGCCGCGGCGCATTCGAGTGGAGAGGAGAGCGTCGTCGTAGGCTGCTTGACGCCCTGACCACGAGCGTGACTGGACTCAAGCGACCGAGCGAGCAGCGGCGGCGGGATTTGGCGCAGCTGCCGAAACCCCCAAACCCTAACCAATCTGACGCCGACGCGGAGTTGCGGGTGACAGGGCGGACGAGCTGCGTCGAGTGTCGGCGGAGTGCACCGGCGGTTGTCGGGGAGGGGCCACGAAGGCAGATGGCGTAGCGCAGGTGCCGGGATACGGGTGGAGGTGTCTCGAGCGGCGGCGTATCCCTGGGACTGATGGAAAGGGAAACAAAAGCTAGAAATAGGAAGTGCACGTCGCTAGCGCCCGTAGCGCACGCGCGCTGAATAATAATTTGGTGTCCAAAAGCCTTTCTAAATCATCGTTGGAGTAAAAAGTCATTTTCTATATCTTTGTATCTTACACCAACTTTTCTATATCTTGTGCATACAGTAGAAATTCATCCTCGTTTTTCATCTTTAACGAGCGAGAAATTCATAATAGAGAATGTCTCCAATAGACCGATAGAGAGTATTTTTCACCAAAATCTTGATTCCTATTAATTAGGAAGGATATAAAGTCTCTCGGAGTTGCTCTATAGAGCCATACAAGCTACTATTGTTGTTCACAAAGGGGAAAACATCGTCTATTTCAGAATCGAGTTCAGCTATTTGTTATATGCAGATTTACTCCATGATGAGGCCGAGTTCTGCTATTTGTTATATGCAGATTTACTCCATGCCGAACTGCCTCATCGATCGAGGGCTGCAGATGATGTCAAATGGCTTGTCACTACCGTCACGCAATATTGAAATCTCACCCTCTCGAAGCAGTATCTCACTCTCCTTAAACTGTAAATCTTCATCAAGTGCTCTAATCTTCTGCTTTAACGAAGCAACTTCATTTTGCAAGACACTGACAGTTCTTCTCATCTGCTTAGATTCCTGCCATGAGACATCCCTTTCATCGCTTACTGTTTTGAGCGTGCAGCGAAGGGCAGTCAGTTCCTTTGCAGATTCCTAGTAATCCTGCTCAACCTGGTTAATTATCTCGTCTTTCTTCAAACCCTGCAAATTGCAAAGTTGAAACCAAAGATGACAATGGAGTCATGTGCAGGTGTAATATCATCAGAAACAAGTAAAAAAATATAGCTGGCAACATCTAATGATTCACCTTTAGAAGGATAATGCATCAAGATAGAAACAACAGATTTTAGGAAGTAAGACAAACTAAAATCAACTTGACAAGGGAAAATATGAAGAATAGCTTTTTAGAAATCAGGGTTTTCGGGTCACCTGAACTTCCAAATGCTTGTACTTGTGTGTGAGGCAACGCAGTTCATCTTGAACTCTGTGGATCTCGCTTTGCAGTACCTCTTGGACCCTGACTGAAGCTGCTAGATCTGACTGCAATTGTTCAATGTCTAATTCCTTGGACAGAAGTTTCTCCTTTAGAACCCTACTGATCATAGCTTCTTCTCTCAGCTTAATTTCAATGTCATCCTGCACAAAAGAAAAATACAAAAAATGTGGATTGGTTTAGCTTCTGATGCTGGCTTTTGGCTTGAATTACCTAAGCTACTATATTATTCCAGCAACCTCTATGCTAAGAAAATGTATTTTCATATTCTACAAAACAGATACTACACTAGAATTATTTTACAATGAGTTATAAGAACTTGTCTGTCATGTTATAAAAATGGAACTCATAATACTACTAACAACATTTAAAGAGTTAAGTTATTCCTAAAAATAAGAAACCAAAAGATAGGTCATACCCTGGATAACTTCTCTTGTCCTGAAAGATAACTTTCAGCACTCTGTTCAATCTCTTCGTTTTGCTTCTCAGTCAACAGAGATTTGATCATACGCAGACTCTGTTTTACATTCTCAATTCCTCCTATCATACTTTGGTACTTTAGAGTGTACTTGATGGCTACTAATGCATCAACATCACTGCTGTTCTCACTCTTCTTTGATTTGATCAATTCCAACAACTTGCCACAAAGTTGGCTAGAATCGTCAAGTAATGATAAACCTTGTGTCTGCAAACTCTCCACTCTAGCCTGAAGCTTCTGGTCAAGACGAACTGTGGAAAAATTCGCTCCATCCTCACTCCTTTGTAGACGATTGAAAATCGCTAAATTCTCTTGCCTAAGAGACTCCATCTCAATGGTACAGGATTGAATTTCTTTTCTCAGATTTTGCTCAACTCCAGTAAGTCTGAGAAGTTCCATCTGCATCCTGTTTATTATATCACTATTTCCACCATCTCTCTTTTCTATTTCAGCGCCAAATCCTTTTCTTAGGCTAGTAATTGTGTTCTCCTATTCATTAGACGTCCTTTGTAATCTTGCAATTATTTTGTGTAACACCTTTTTGTCCTCCTCTTTGTCTTTCAAAGATTCTTGGATCATGTCCCTTTCCTCTATAGCTATATTAAGGTTATCTTGCAATTCTACTGAGGAGCTATGAAGATTGTCACGGTCATCTTTTACTCCCTGCAACTCATTGTTCAGATGCTTGTTTTGTAGCTCTAGACTTTTAATCCTACTAGTGGTATCAACTTTGTATGATTCAAGCAAAGTAATTTCTCTCTGAAATGACACATTCTGCTCAGCAAGCTCTCTTACCCTTTCCTGTAGTCTTTGTTCTTCAGATTGAAATCTCTCCAGTTTGACTGAACAATCATTTGACCTTCTATCCAATTCCCTTTCCAAGTTACTTTGTAGATCGATCTTCTCCTTCTCCAGTCTTCTAGTTCTGGTTTCTAATTCTAACTTGGATCTCTTATATTGTTCTTTGGCTGCAAATCTTTCTGTAAGACGTGCCTTAATCTGTGAAGATACTTCAGCTGCCAATTTTTTTCTATCTTCAATCAGACCCTCAATGAATTGCCAGATTTCAGTTGAATTTGACCTCTTATCCCTGAGCGCATTAAGCTTACTGTTTTCTACAAGGGGAACCATAAGGCATGCATCAATTTCTTTAGCTCTTTGAAGCAACTTTTCATCAGTGTCCTGTTCCAAGTTGAAATCATGAACACCATGACACTGATCATGACAATGAATGTCTGCAGTGAAGTATCTTGAGGTAGCACTGGAAATAGGATCCGTTGAAGTGCTGTAGAAGAATGGAGATGGAGGTCGTACATCTTGCAAGTCCTCATAGATGTCATCCACAGTAGTCATACTCTGTGATCTGCACTCTTCAAAATATGAAAGATACTCAGAAGATGCTTCAAGACATCTTGCATCATGTCCACCTTCATGACACACGGATGCAACCTTGAAGGCACCCTTTGTTCCCTCATAAGCAAGATAGGAATGCCAGATGTCATCGGTATCAGTGTTAGAGGGGTTCTCAATGATCTCTTTGCACACTTTTGGTGAAGATGGTGCTGTGGAAGGTGGTTGTGGTGGCCATTCCTGTCCCAAATAAGGAGCTGTACATCTGACGGGGAATTTCTGGTTCTGCTTCTCATTTAGTCTGGCAACTTCTTGCTCACCATCAATATACAGGTCCAGTACCTCATTCTTATTCACGAAATTGGTCAACTTAGCAGGCCTGCATTTTAATGCAACAGGAGAACTAACAGGAGAGTGTCCTGTTGAGCATGAGTGGCATCTTGAATGGGATGAGTCAGTTTCCTGGAATCCATGTGAATTTGAGACCTTTACCATGTATTTTCTTCTACTGTGGTGTCTTCCTGGTGAACATGTGTAGCTCCTGCGGATAACCTTTGTTAGTAATATTTTTAGGCATGATAAAAAGAATATCATCCATGTACTCTGTGTAAACTAATTTCAAAGAACAACCTGAATGTTACTGCAGATTACATGGGTCCAAAGGAGATTTTCTAACAACAATGTCATGGAACACATAAATTAAATTAAAATAACAAGCTGAATGTTCGGGGCGTAACCCTCTTAGCGACGCGCCATGTCGAAACCCGGGTATGGTGTTAAATGAGCAAGGGCCGGGTTGTCACCCCCGTGACGCGCCGTGCCGCGACGGTGTCAAGTGAGCAAGGATCGGGTCGTCGCATCCTTAGTGGCGCGCCACATCGGCGCCCAGGTGTGGTGCAAAATGAGTAAGGGTCTTCACACCTACCTCGGCGGGTGCGAAGGATAAGGAAGCTAGTCGAGCCAACTAGGATCCATTTCGGTAGCTGGAATGTAGGGTCCCTTATAGGTAAGTTAAGAGAGTTAGTGGACACAGTGGTTAGGAGGCGTGTAAATATCTTATACGTCTAAGAGACTAAATGGAAGGGGCAGAAGACAAAGGAGGTGGACAATACCGGTTTCAAGCTCTGGTACACAGGGACAACTTCAAATAAAAATATAGGAGTTTTGATTGATAAGAGCCTCAAGGATGGTGTGGTGGAGGTGAGAAGGCAAGGGGATAGGATCATCTTAGTTAAACTTTTCATTAGTGATATGGTCTTAAACGTAATTAGTGCGTATGCCCCCAAGTAGGCCATAATGAAAGTGCTAAGCGGCTTTTCTGGAAAGATTTAGATCGTTTGGTTAGAGTTGTCCCTAGTAGCGAGAAGCTCTTTATAGGAGGTGATCTTAATGGCCATGTAGGTACATCAAGTGCAGGTTTCGAGGCGGTTCATAGGGGTTTGGGATATGGTAGTAGAAACTAGGAGGGAGAGGAAGTTTTAGACTTTGCCATAGCTTTTGATCTGATGATAGCTAACACTTTCTTCCGTAAGAGACAGTCCCATTTAGTAACCTTTTGTAGAGCCTAGTACTATAATCAAATCGACTTTGTCCTTATAAGAAGGAGGGATAAACGAACATGCGTGGACTGTAAGGTGATACTTGAAGAATGTGTGTTCGCTCAACACAAGCTGGTGGTGGTTGACTTCCGCTTTTTGGTGCAAGCTCGTGGGAACAAACAAGCTAGGGTTGCTAGAACGAAGTGGTGAAAATTAGAAGGTGAGGCATCAAAGGTCTTTAAGGAGAAGATCATTAAAGAGGGCCCTTGGAATGATGAAGGCGATGCAAACAGCATGTGGGAGAAGATGGCAACATGCGTTCGGAAGGTTGCTTCAGAAGTGCTTGGAGTGACCAAAGGGAGCGGATGCGACTCGAAAGACACTTGGTGGTGGAATGAAGATGTGCAAAAGGCTATTAAGGAAAAAAAGGAGTGTTATAAGCGCTTGTATCAAACAACATAGAGAAGTACTAGGTGGCAAAGAAGACGGCAAAACGAGCGGTGAGTGAGGAAAAGGGACGGGCCTATGAGAACCTTTACCGACGTTTGAGTATGAAGGAAGGAGATAATGACATTTATAGGATGGCTAGGGCTCACGATAGGAAGACAAGTGACTTCAACTAAGTCAAGTGCATAAATGATGAGAGGGAGCAGCTCTTGGTGAAGAAGGATGAGATCAGACTTAAGATGGCAAGAGTATTTTGATAAATTGTTCAATGGTGAGAACGAGAATACCACCGTTCAGCTGGACGACTCGTTTGATGACACTAACAGGTGCTTTGTGCGGAGGATTCAAGAATCGGAGGTCAGAGAAGCCTTGAAAATGATGAAAGGGGGCAAAGCGATAGGCCCTGATGGTATCCCAATCAAAGTGTGGAGATGTCTCGAGGATATAGCTATAGTATAGCTAACCAAGATGTTCAACAATATCTTTCGATCGAACAAGATGCCTAAGGAGTGAAAAATAAGCATATTGGTACCAATCTACAAGAACAAGGGAGATATCCAAAGTTGTACTAATTATCGGGGATTTAAGTTGATGAGCCACACTATGAAGTTATGGGAGAGAATCATCGAGCAGTGCCTGCGAGGAACGACGTAGATATCAACAAACCAATTTGGTTTCATGCCCGGAAGATCAACCACAGAAGCAATCTTTTTAATAAGACAGGTTATAGAGCGGTTTAGAGAGTAGAAGAAGGACCTCCACTTGATTTTCATTGACTTAGAGAAGACTTATGACAAGATACCAAGAAATATTATGTGGTGGTCTTTGGACAAACATAAAGTCCCATCAAAGCATGTGACCCTCATCAAGGACATGTACAACAATATTGTGACTAGTGTTCGAACAAACGATGGTAACACAGATTACTTCCCGATTAAAATTGGACTTCATCAAGGGTCAGCTTTAAGCCCGTATCTCTTTGCCTTGGTAATGGATGAGGTTACAAGAAACATACAAGGGGATATCCCTTGGTGTATGTTGTTCGCTGATGATGTAGTGTTAGTGGACGAAAGCCAGACGGGAGTAAATAGGAAACTAGAGTTATGGCGGCAGACCCTTGAGTCTAAAGGTTTTAGATTGAGCAGAACTAAAACCGAATATATAAGATACGATTTTGGCGGAGCTGCACAGGAGGAGGGAGATGTGAGTTTGGAAGGTCAAGTAGTGTCTAAGAAGGATACCTTACGGTATCTGAGATCGATGCTACAAAGGGATGAAGATATTGATGCGAACGTTAGCCATAGAATCAAAGCAAGATGGATCAAGTGGCGACAAGCTTCTAGCATTCTCTGTGACAAGAGGGTACCACAAAAACTAAAAGACAAGTTTTATAGAACGACGATTAGACCGGCTATATTGTATGGAGCAGAATATTGATCTACAAAGATTCGACATGTTCAACAACTGAGTGTTGCAGAAATACATATGTTGCGATGGATTTGTGGTTATACGAGAATGGACCGAGTTCGTAACGATGATATACATGATCGCCTAGAGATAGCATCAATTGAAGAAAAGTTTGTCCAACATCGGTTGAGGTGGTTTGGCTATATCCAAAGATGACCTCCAGAGGCACCAGTGTATTGTGGAGTCCCAAGCCAAGCTAATAATATGAAGAGAGGTAGAGGAAGACCGAAATTGACATGGGGAGAGGCAATAAAAAGATATTTGAAAGCTACCCCAATTTGCTTGGGACTAAAAGGCTATGTTGTTGTAACAAGCTGAATGTTAATGCAGATTATGTCCGCAACAAAGAAAAGAAAATAAGATGTAGAGCTAATTATGAACTAAAAAGTGAATAAATTAAATTCTCATGAAGAGTAAGTCTCTTAGTAACTCACATTAGCAATAACCCCGTTCGGCTGGTTATGTTCCAGCTTGTTCCAGCTTATTCTCTCTCACAGAATACTATTTATTCATCCAAAACCATCTGTTTTTCACTGTAGCGCGGACCAGCTGAACGAGGTGAATATTTGTAGACGTACATAATGAATACGAGTATGCACCAAAAACAATAGTTCTGCTACAATGTGATTCATGCATGTGGCCAAATTCGATGATATCATAGCAAACTATTATGAATGTCCGACTGTAAAATGTAACTCTAGAAAAGTAATCGATGGTGTTTTCTCATCATAATTATAACTCCCTCCGTACTAAAAAAAAATGAAATCGTTTTTGACAGGATTTAACATACCAAGAAGTGATTAAATAGGGTGACTAAGTGACTTCCACCTCCTAAAACTTTAATTGTGAAAGCACTCCCGCATCTAAAACAACTTTTTTTTTTTTTAAGTACGGAGGGAGTATTGTTTTACCAAGGGAGTGACTAAGTGACGTTGCTAGTAGTATTCATGAAGTTCTAACCATTCGAACTGCTAGTGATAGGTAAAATCTGTAGTCTAACCACTTACTCCACTTTGCCGAAATGACCAGGCGCGTCTGAATCATTGAACTTAGAACATGGAATATCAAGTGAGTAACTCATCAACTGTTCATCCAAAGAATGATTCATGGCTGATGATGTCAACGAAAAGGACCTCCTGTGCTGTGGATGGGATGATTCCTCATTCCTTGATGCACCATGCCGGCTTCTAGATCTGAATGACCGTGCACCAGGAGATCGATGAGCGCCACTGGTGCCTGCTTCGTCAACTTTGTTCTCATTCATGGTATCATTTGCCCGTGCTGCTTTGCCATTGTCGGCACTGCTTGTGAACGAGCGGAATGGGAAGAATCTTCTCATATTCTAAGAACAGGATGGCTAACACTCTGCTGCATAGCGAAAATCTCGGGTACAGGAAAACAGCCATCAATCCATCATCATAGACTGAAAAGCAGGGGCGGACGACAATGGATGTACATATGTACACAGTACAGCCGACAATTTTTGCAAAGGGCTCGAAGTTAGCAGGCATCAAATAGCCAAATAGAGTTAGGGTTTGGGTGCTCGGTTTCGCACAGCAGGAAGGGAAGACAAGGGGTGGGAATACCTGGTGGGTGCTCGCCGCCGGAGAAGAGGCCGACGAAGGCCTCGACACCTGGCGTAGGCGGCGGCGGCGGCGGAGACGGTAGCCCACCCAGTCGTCTGCTCGTCGCAGAGAGAGAGAAGAGAAACAGAGTGCACGCGGGACGAAGTTGAACCGTGAACGGAAGCGGGGCATGCGGCGGCAGTCCAGTCCGGCGTTGTTCGGCCCAGGGGAGCTCACCCGTGCTGGGCCCTTTTTCACGTATTTTTTAATTCCTTTTTTCTTCTTTCATTCTTTTTCTCTTTTTTTCACCCCTATTTTTTATACTTTTTCTGTTGAAGCTATAAGCCCTTTTCACTTTAACCTAGGATAATTTTATAAACCTGGAAAATTTTCTCAAAAAACTATAGCACTTTTCTAATGAACTAAAGACAATTTTATCTTTGTTTCAAATGAACATGAAATATTTTTATGTTGAACATAAAACAATGGTTCGCATGAATCAGTGACATCGGTCTTCTTAATAACAAAAAAAAAAGAATGATATGAACTCACTAGAAAATGTCCTAGGTGCTCCAACAAGGACAGATAAAGAGTATCGACACTTTGATGTCATGTTAAAAAGTCAGGTTAGATGTAACTTATTATGGAACAAACATTTTTTTTTCTAATTAATAGGTAGAACATTTTTTACTTACCTCTTTGAGATAGGATATTTTTTTAATTGGAAACAACTAAATGTTCTAGCAGAAGAAACAATATTTTATGAAGAGAAAAGAAATGTTCTCACCATAGAAAAAATGTTAGTAGTCTGAGCAGCTTGCCTTCCAATCACATAAGCAATAGTTACCTTTCATTGAGGAGCTTCCAAATAAATGGCGAGTATGCATGAGCATGACACATAGTTATTATTCTTCAAGCTAAAGTATGCCACTCTAGATCTAGAAATTTCACATGATAGGAATTATCTAAGAAATAGATAAGCATGGAGAGATTCTAAAATATAGAATAGTGCAGATAGGAATTTTCTCAGTAAAAGAATTACATTTGGATTGCAACTCCACTAGGTATAAAAAAGAATCCAGTGCAAACCTATGGAGAGAGAGGCTGCATTTCGTTTGTTTATTGCAGTCGAAAAGATTATCCGGACAAAAACTCCTCTAGTGTAGGAAAAAATCACTTCAAGGAAACTAGGTCCCAAAGATGTTTCTTATTGAAGCAATGAACTCCTATTCACATGTTAGATAATAATATATACTCTCTCTATTTTAGATTGCAAGTCGTTCTAGCTGTCCTAAATATATAACTTTTATTATGTATCCAGACATAATGTATCTTTATTAAGTGCGTAGCAAATGATGTATACATAGAAAAACAAAATGACTTACAGTTTAGAAGGGTGGGAGTACAACTCAAGGAAACAAAAATAAAATTTAAAAGATGATAGATCAAAAGAAAATGGTTCATTCTCTTTTGAAATGTCTGCAAGCGAAAATGTAACCAGTCCACTAAATTTATGAGTATTACATCTACAGCAGAATGTTTTTAGGACGATCAGGTGCCTGGCCAAAAGGATCTCACCAAACGTTTCATTTGAAAAATAGCGAGGAAAAGGTCTGTTTTACATATTTTACACGTATTTTGCCGTGCTAATCAGCACTTCATTATTTTGTGCAACACACAAGAAGGGTGTACTCGTACAACAAAAAGACCCTCGCATCAACTCTGGAAATGACGGAGGAAGATGTCAGCGCACGGGATCGCCGTGCAAGCGCGCGACGCCGAACGTGCAACGCACCCGCGGGCGCAGGAGTCGCCTTCACCTACTTCACCTCACGACGACTTGTCCGCCTGATCGGCGGCGGGCGCCGCTTCACGGCCCTCTTCCTCGTGGTCGCTGGGTTTATAAGCCATACTTTTTCAGTCAACGAATAATATTTTTCTCTCATAACAAATCAGCCAGCAGCACTTTCAGCCGAGGCTTATCAGCAAGCCAACAGGGCACTTGCTCGTGGTGCTTCGTGTTTGCGTCGGCCGCAGGGGGCTCATCAGCGACCTGCGCCGCGGTGGCGGCGGCACCGAGGTTGGAGGCGTGGCGGTGGTGCTTGCAGCGGAAGGAGCCCGGGTGCGTGGTGGGCGCGCACACGCACGAGGCCCTGCCACCCCCGCCGTAGCCGGCGAGCGAGTCGTTGGACCACGACTTGCGCATGCCCGGCAGCCTTGGCGATGCCCGGTGCCCGTACCGGTACGCCCGCCGCTCGCTGTCCGTCGTCACCGGGCTGCCGTCGCCGCCGTCCATCTCAATCTCGCCGGACCCTGTCCATGGAAATTCACAGCGCGCGAGCAAAACAGTTTCAGCCGAAATCACGTGTAGGCAGCGCGTGTTGCACGCAATCGCTGCTCGTGCATCAAATCGAAGCGAGACGAGGGCTACTTCACAGCTGCTAATGACACGTAGGAATTGCGGTTTGAGAAATCCATTTATTCTACATGAGGTGGTGCATTATGAACCGATTTTTCAAAGTTGATGAAATGATCCTGCTCGTTATATTAGTTCTAATTATTAGTTTACGAGGAATAAAGAGTGATGAGATAATGAACTAGCTCAGTTCCTCAGACCAAACCTGATTTTCTATTGCTGGCAAGACGATGGTAGCAAAATTGGCTGATCCATAGATATCAAAGAACAGGGGAGATAGCAAACGAGCTCTGCTGCTCCCAATTTCTTTCTCATGGCACTGGAAGAAATATAGCGAAGGGTTGTTGATCGGGTTCGTACCTTAGGCCAGCAGTTTCAAGCGTCCAGCAGCAGCACACCACGGATGAAGACGGAGTCCGAACGAGGAGGCTCTAGTTCTACGCTGAACTCTTGGAAATTGGGAGAGGATACAAGAGAGGCCTGCATTAATATGGTGTGGAAAGAGGCGTATATACATATGGCCAGGGGCGGAGCTAGAGCTAATTCGAGGGGTGCGCTTATCTTATGGATGCTTAAACTTTTATCATATGGGTGTAAATATGGTGAAAAATTATCTATGAATACGAACACAACCACAATTCTCTATATAGATCCGCCCATGCATATGGCACGTCAGCGCGGTGGGTGTCGACTCATGGACACGGAGAATAAAAAGAACGCCACTTCAACGCGACCCTGCCGTTCTGTTGGACAAGGGCCAATATTGTTTTCATTAGCAGCTACTACCGTAGACACGTGTTCGAATGCTCAGAAAAGACATTGGCAATGGTGTCAGATGCTTAAGCATATGAATTGTACTTGTATAGCTGTAGACATCATTGTTGTAAGATCCCATTTAGACCTTGTTTGATTAATCCCATATCCAACAATGGATTAGAGAGCATCAAGGGATACCGAGAGGAATTAATTTGTAGGGGGACTTAACCTCCTTCAATCCGCTTCGATCCTATTAAACAAAACACACTTTTAAAAAGGTTTATTCTCTTAAAATATCTCTAATTAGTTTTTAGAGAATCTTATTTTTATTATGCACCAGTAGGAAGTTGTTTCTTCGCGGAGCCTTAGTAGAGTATGATTAAAAAACTCTCATAGGTCTGTGATAACCTTGTACACAGATAGTTTACAAAACCTAACATCAACATTCTTTATCTGGCTCCTAAATTCTTACTATTGACATGCAAGACAAGAAATGCATGGAGGGACAACTAATCCCGGTAGGCATGACTTGTTGGCCAACTTCATGGCGGCTTTCATTTTCCATTGACCCTTTGCAAATCCATGCGAAAAGGCATAATTGACCACATATTCAAAGATCCTTATGACTCCAGAATAACAAAAACTCCTAACTCCAAATTGCTTAGCTGCAAATGAGGCGATGATGGATGACCATTGTTATCCGGTGCGACACCTAATTTACTATTGGTGCGTCGCTTAACAACGCTCACTATGAAAAATTGAACGAGATGAGGAAAATTACATCTTCTAGCCTAATCTTGGTGAAAACACTGTAGTACTTTTGTCAAAACACTTTGTCAAATTACATCTTCTATTTTTTGAGGTGTTTGCTCTGTAAACTGCCCTTTTCTTGAGATTTTATATAAATTACATTTCTATTTTTGGGTTTTTGCAAGTAAATTTATTTTATATAATTGTTGCTTTGTTATTGATTGTTGTTGTATTGCTAGATTCTAAACCGTTCTTATTCAACCGATGTAGGAAAAGCATGCTAATTTATTTAGTCGTTACTTTAAAAATACTATATAGAATACCCATAAAGAACAGAAAAAGCTCGGATATGAATTTTAAATAAACTCTCCATAACAAAGGAAGAAAGAAACCAAAGACATATTAGTAAGTAAGATGCATACGAGCAGTATACTAATATTATTATTATGTCACCAAACACGGTGGTTCCTAAGATGACACATGAAGAATTTCAATCAAAGTATTGCATAATAAAGAGAAAAAAAAGAAGAGAAAACAACACAAATAATTACATATTATGTATTGCACCCTTATTTAAATGCTGATTTTTTTTTCTTTTTGCATAAGTTTTTGTTCAAACTCAAATTATAAATGTACATAGATGATTGCATTGTACGGAGTATATCATTGTAACCATTCATATCTTGGTCTGAATTTCCATGCATCCGGTTTAGGTGCAGCTTTTTTTTCCCAGGTTAGCGTAAAGCCGTAAACCATGGCTTGACAAAAAAAGGACGAAAATGCCAAAGGGCACGAAGCACAGCTCTGTACCTCACCTTGAGAGTTGAGAGGGTAAACTGGTAACTTGACAGAGAAAGCGAGGGTTTCTTCGGAGGCTTTATCGTTTATTATCCACGGAACAGTTCCTGCGCCGGCGGCGACCAATTGTGTGCTCGGGGAGGCGATCGATCTCTCACCATGTCCTCGGAGAAGGAGGCGGCGCTCGCCACCGTGCCCAACGACAGCCCAACCATGTAAGCACCCTGCCCTTATCCCCGCTCCTTCTGTTGCAAGACCCACTGATTTGTAGTAGACACCTTAGCAGTACAGTTCGGTGGTAACCGCTCCATCTAACATTTGGAACCTGAGACTTGGGAGATTGTTGATCTGGTAATCCCCAACGTCAGATCGGGATTTGGTTCCCCAGTCTTTAGTAACTCGGGGGGCCTCCGCGTAAGCGGGGATTGCTTAGGTTAGGTCTAGATCCTACTTTATAATCCTGCTTTATAGTGGATATAATAATGGATTATGATAGATTATGCTTCGAAGCATTTGAGACCAGTAGTTTCTCTATGGGAAATTTGGGCTGCTGAATTGGTCAGCTCATACTAACTAATGCAATGCACAAAGAAACCGTCTGAGCTTAATGAATACTGAGATATGGTGCTTGTAATCATTGAGATAAGTTGTTTGGCAATAGCAAGTTTGGGGTTGAAAATGACAAAAAAAAGTTCAAGTACCTGCATTGTGCACATTGCATAGGAAAGACTTCGGGCAAGTGTATTAGTTCCTGATGTTTGTTGCATCTGCAGATTTGACAAGATCATCAAAAAGGAAATACCTTCTACTGTGGTTTATGAGGACGAGAAGGTATCGTGTAGTGTTTTCCTCTATATTCAATTAGGTTGAAAAAAACATTTTATTAGATGATCCGTTGGTTGCTTTGCCTGCAGTTATTCCATTATGTGCTTTATGTTTAGGACATGGTACTATGAAAATTAATTTCCTGATAAGTGACAACTGATAAGCATGTGAAATTGTGATGCGGGAAATTGTGAGAGGGTTGTTCTCAATAAGTGGTCAAATGCTGTTGGTGCCCATATGTTGAATTGATATGCTGGAAAAATGTTAGTACCTATGTGTTATGTGTATGCCAAGTAACCCCTTAAAACTTGTTTCAGGTTGCAGTAAGAATATTCTATTATTAGGTGGACTATGTGATGATGTGCGCATCTTTAGATAATTATGATTATTACATTTTGTTAGTGAAACAGAAAACTGGGCGACTGACTGAGCCTTGCTGCTTAGAACTTATAAGGCTCAATGTCTCATTGTCTTGTTTAGTATTTAAGCTGCTTCCGAAATTGGTGAACTTTTACCATTTCAAAGTATAAAGCATATTATGTAAACGAAAACTGTAATTATCAGATCTGCATATTCTTTTTAAGCTTTATCACTTCTATACAAAATTAGTTTATTTAAATGAGAACAAGGAACCTGGTCTTTTACCAAGTAGCTGTTCTTGTCAATTATCTTGTTACAGGAGTATAGGGATCTGAGTTTCTATGTTATCAATGGCTACTGTGCAATAGATTTCTAAATTGCAAGGTTCTGAGTGAACTGGGTGCTTGGTTGAATTCTGCTGTTTACTGCTGTGTGAATGGCTAAACCTTCAGCCCAATATGTGGTTCTTCTTCTGCTACAGATTATGAGTATTCGTAATCTATGAAGTGCATCAATCAGATGTTTTGGTTCCAGGTACTGGCTTTCAGGGACATAAACCCTCAAGCTCCAACGCACATCCTCATCATCCCCAAAGTCAAGGATGGACTAACTGGCCTGTCAAAGGTAGAGTTTACTGCTCATCAGTTACACTGTACTGTATAATTGTCTAAAATCTGTAATCCTCAAAAGCCAAAAGAAATACATTTCATCTTGGCCTATTTTCCCACTTCATAGGCTGAAGAGAGGCACGTAGAGATACTTGGCTACCTCCTCTATGTTGCCAAGGTTGTTGCAAAGCAGGAAGGACTTGAAGATGGCTATCGCGTTGTCATCAACGACGGCCCAAGTGGATGTACGTGCAACTGACTGAATGCCTGTAAACCACTCTCTGGTCCTTGTTTGGCAACTTCTGTTCCGTACTAACCACCTGTGGGTTTCTTCGGTTGCAGGTCAATCTGTTTACCACATCCACGTTCATCTCCTCGGAGGCAGGCAAATGAACTGGCCTCCGGGCTAATAATATCTTGTGATTGACCAGTCTTCATGGCAAGGATTGCTTCTCCATATCTCTAGAATAATTCCTGTAATTTCCATAAAAGCTAGTGCGCTGACCTTGTGCTATATTTGTGGAATTACCGGAAGCATCCTGCTGTGATTTATGAACACAAGAAACTTGTACTTGGTATCGTGGATTGACTCAGCTGGTGGAGGTTGTCCACTGTCCTTGTTGATCTGCTCAATCTTCTCGCCTGTCAACATTTTTATCTTCTAACGAATAGCTTCGCTACCTACATTGGCTTTCATTATATATGGTACCTGCATTGGCTTTCTTCTTTCTAAGGTTATCGAAATCGCAAAGTCTAAATAGCATAGATCGGAATCTTAGGATATTTGTAGATTCTATTGACTAAAATCGGAGATCAAACCTCTCGTGATAATACCCGATCGTAAATGTACGGCACAATTGGGATTTTGACAACCATGCTTAGCACGTGTGATGCGTGTTGAACACTTGAGCATTCTGGCCATGGTGGCACCGAATGAATCTGTGTCAACTGTCTGGAATTATTTCAACACTTGAGCATTCTGGCCATGGTGGCACCGAATGAATCTGTGTCAGCTGTCTGGAATTATCTAGTGTGATAAAAGAAGTTCCTTGTCTACTGGGCCGGGCCACAAAACAAAAGCTGGATAGGATTGAGACCTGGCCGTTATGGCGTCCGCAACGGCAATTTGCAAATAATTAGTCAGATAAAGTATAGAAATAATAAAAAATAAATATTCTAGTGGAGAGTTACGTGAGTTATGAAAGAAATGTTTTTAGCGTACTAAACTAGCTATTTAAAATCCCTAGCTATTTTATCTCTCTTTCGTAGCCGATGAATTTTTTCGTAGACTAGCTACGCGAAGATATTTTACGGTTTTGTGAGGGCTTCCGGAGTTGGATTGTCGCGAGATGCCAGGACGGCCACGGCCAGTCACAGCCTTGCCTCGCTCGCTTTTCGTCCTGAATCCTGATTAGCTTGAAACCGCAGTCCTGATAGCTTGAAACCGCCATGGCCATGGGGCTCCCCGGCCTCCGCTGCTGCCGCCTCCCCGCTCGCGGGTCGCTCCCTCCACTCGGTCCCGCCCTCGCTCGCAGGCCCCTCCCGCGGACCTCGGCTCTCCGATACTCCTCCCTCCAAGCCCAAGGTATTTTCACCCACCTTTTGCTTCATAATCTCATCCGTTTTGGATGTGCTCCTACCTCTCCGTCGCCGGAGGTGTCGAATGCTAGGGCAACCAGCACACATCAGCACACCATCGCCACATCCACAGTCGGTGGCGGCGCTCCGAGCACGCTCGACGGCGGCTCGCCCTCACTGCGCCGGCGCACCGGACCCCCCTCTGGTCCATCTTTCAACTTCCGTGCTTCCATCCGACCCCTCCGAGCTCCGGCTCCATCTCCGGCCCTCCGCCCCAAGCCCCCAACGCTCTCCTGCAGGTTCGCTGCGCGTTCCCAGCAGGCGCTGTGCAGCGGCAGCCGGCCAGCTGCGGCTCCTCACCGGCCACCGATAGCGCCCGCGGCGCAGCGGCAGTATTTGCGTTCCTCTTTTGCTGCTCAGCAGCAGGCAGCAGCAAAAACTACTCGAGCTCGGTTGTTCTTTTAGGGTCAACAGCAGTAACAGTTGCAGTTGCGCAGCTCCGCAGATAGTGGTTTTCATCAGCTTGAGGGTTAAGGTAGCAGTTTTCATCAGCTCAAGGGTCAAGTGGTAGTATACTGCTCTGTTTTTGGTTGGTACAGTACAATTTAGTTTTGTTTACCGGTACAGTGTAGCTTGACTAGCAGGTTGGGATATTTTAATGTCATTGCCTAATGTGGTAACTTGCCTTTGTCGACCTTGTGCATGCTAGAGCTTTGGCCAGCTCCTTCCTTTTGTCGCTCTCATTCTGCCTAACCTGTCGTCATAAGACATAAAAGCAGTAGAGGATAGCAGTAGCAGTTCGTGTACTCTGATTTTCATGTTGTTGTTTATTGCCAAAATTTTGTAGTCTAATTTTGCCCTACCTCCTTTCTGGCTTTCTCGGGCTGGGTCCGCCACTGGCTGGAGTATCGAATGCCGAGCGCTTAGACAATCAGTAGAACTTTCGTATAGTTTTTTGCTGCTAACAGCTGGGTTGGTATAGATTATTTAACCTGCTGCTTTCGTCACAGCTGGGGACAGTATTGGGAGGAGGTCCTAGTAGCATGTTCCTTGAGGAGTCCCGGTATTTTTGGCAGCTGCATGCCTAACGCTCTGCGCAATCGCCATGATTTCGATTGGACCTTACTCCCGGTCACCAAGATCTCACCAACCCGACATGGTCTGGAGGAGAAATGGCGCCATGGATTAGTTGATGCGAATGAGGCGGGTTCGAATCTCACGGGGACTTGAGCACGGGCCAAGGGAGTGCTGTAGATGTTGCCCAGCCTGAAGACGTGAGTTCTGTCAATCATGATGTCTGTGTTTTCTTTTTTCTCGATCACGCAAAAGGTTTGCGCGTCTTTATATTAAGATAGAGAAAAAAGTTTAATACAACACGCCTTAACGGTGCCCTAGGGGGTCAAAAGAGAAGTACATGTCTGTGTTTTCGACTTTAATAACAGAGATTAACCGATCCAATTGGGATATAGGTGCGGGAAGATGCTGTGGATGAGGGAATGTTGAGATTAGCAGCAACCAGAGATTGGGTGTCCGGTGACAGCAGCTCTCCTTTGAGCAAGAGGCTGTCTGCTAAGGTGTGACATCCTTGCTGTTCATTGTTTAGGATTGTGAGTATGCTATTGCAATAATAGCTGATGGATTTCATAAAAAAAAACAATAGCTGATGGAGAATTGGGAATGATTGCAAATGATGACAGGATAGGCAGAATGAGAGCGACAAAAGGAAGGAGCTGAATCTTTTGAAATATGAAGCAGTATGATTCCTTTCCAGTGTTCTATTTTTCATTTTCTATGTATTGCTTAAAAGAGTAATTACATGTTCATCTATTGATACCTTGCAGCTCAAGGATGAATTGCTGCTCTTGACCACAGGAATTGGAGCAGCATGTAGTTTATACTGTCTCCTGGTTTTCTCTCTCGAGGTACATCCTCATATCAAAAGAAAGAAACAAGTAAACTAACTCTATATCATAATTAAACGTTTCTGTGTCTGATTTAGAACTCTTGAAGCCAACTGATGTTTACCCCCAAAACAGCAGCTCGGTTCTATGGATAATAAAATGCATTACCTAATATGTTTCTGCATAACTGTCTGAACTGGGTTGTATGGGCAAATTGCCCATAGTTTGTCATTTATGCATTCTGGACCTTGCACCATATTTGTGTTAGTTTTTGAATCATGGACTCGAGCCAATATAAGGGGATGCACCAAACATACAATTTGATGTGTGTAATTTTTTTTCTTGTATGAAGTGCTCTTTCTTGAATGATTTATTAATGGTCTCATCATTAATTGGACATCCAGACACCTAGCTAAGACTATCAGCTCTGCCTTTACTTTGAAATGATTCGATGTTAATGAACATAAAACAATTTTTAAGTGTGCCTACATGTGAGTAACTACTGTGACTAAATCATTAATCTTCTTATTGAACAGACTGCTGTCAGTTATGCTTTTGGGGTTGGTTTCAGGTAAGCAAGCCCTTCGCAGCTTAGGAGATTTTTACTCATGATGTCTGCTGAAGTTTTAACAAGTGCTTCAAGTATTCTGAAACTTGTTGCTCTTATGCTGAACAGTTGCTTGTATCTTCAACTTCTGTATCGACATGCCGATAATCTATCAAAGGAAGATATTCCAGAGGTTTTTCTTAGGAAGAAAGTGAAGAAGTAGGTTTCAACATTCCACCTGCAGTCTGTATCCCATTATTCGGTTCCTCGCATTCTGATTGTTTAAATAATTATGCCTATTTATGGGAATGCTAGAATTGGCATTACAAGTGAAGATTTGAAGAATACAATAGAGAAGACATTAGGTGGTGCAGGAGTAGCTCTTTCATCCCCAAGGCTTGTGATTCCTGCCGTGATTTTTGGATTGTCAGCTTTATCAGATCACTTCCAAAATAGCTTTTTCAGTTTTGAGGTGAGAGCACCACTCTGCTACTGTACTAGATCTCATTTAATTGGCAGATTGCCAGATATACCCTCCAGAATATATTCTTCCGCAAACATTTCTTGAAAGACTAGCTCTCTTTATGCAGGTTCTTCCAGGGATGATGGGTTTCCTTGCATACAAGGCTGCAGCTTTGGTCCAAGTCTACAGAGATAACGAGGACCTCCGCGTGATACTCCCTGAGGAAGAGGACGCTGACAGTGACAGCACTTGATGTATACCAATTAGAGATTATGTTAACCCAGTTGTTGATAAATACAGAACAGACCAGTTTACAGAGTCATGCTTCAGTTTTGAATGAAATTTCTCTTTAGGATATCCTGAAATTCGTTTGCTTAGTCTACCCTTTTGGAGGGGGGAAAAAAGGAAGAGTTGAATAAAAAAATATTAGTAGAGACAGCTGAAAGATAGATGGAACCCTCATTGTTTTGCCCTTGGGAAACCATACAGCACGTTGCAAGTTCAGTTGGAAGCAAGATTGCCGCAACAACAGCATGGTAGGAGTACAATGGGAGTACAATGGTTTGCAACAGTAGCCAATCCATTCTGCAAGTTGGAGACTGCATAGAAGAGTTCTTACAAACTAGATGAGTATTCCCAACAGGCCGAAGGGCAGTTACAACTTGGAACAGCCTAGTGCCAGGACAGCTCACTACTACTATTAGCATGATTAGAAGTTGGCCGAGTTAGCCCGCCGGAGCTGATTCTTCAGCTCCTGTCGCGGCACATACTGCACTACCGGCTCCGGTGCCTGCAGCAAGAACAAAACAGTTGCCGTATCAGTTTACAGTTCCAATGGACATATACATATATACATTAATACATATATGGGACATCGAAGTATGGGACGAAGTCCAGATCTCAAAAGAGCAAATGTCTATGTGAGCTCATCGTTCCCTGAGAAGTAAAAAAGAATACAGTTCTTCAGCACGTAAAGGCATGCAGTTTCGAATTTTCGATCGTGCTGCATGTGTATAAAGAATGTCTTCAGTGTACCGCCTTGCGAGAAAGAAATCGCTCAAGTTGGTTCTGTGAAGCACGGTGCTCCTGAAACACACCAGTCAATTGGCAGCAGCTGTGAGAGAAGTTAGCACCTAGGCCGGCCGCACCCGTTCTGGAGCATTGCTATGCCAGTATACCAACATAGAGCCAACATAGTAGAGGTTTATCAGTTCATGAATGCCTGTTTGGTCTGGTCATCTTGTGATTTTTCTGGACAATTATGTCAGGGTGTCCCACCCCCAAAGTGCAGGGTAGGATACAGATCTCACCTTTCGGAGAGATTGCCACTTGCAGGGATATACATACTGTCTTCAGATTGCATGACACAGGGCATAGAAAGGAGCACAAGACGACTATGAAAACCGGCAAAGAAAAGCGTCGAAACGCAGTTCAAGATAGATGTGAAGATGGTATTATGTACTGGTACTAGCGGTAATATTTTCACATCAAGCTGAATCCAGTCCAATGGGCAAAAAGTAGTGTATTGCTGACGGGGAGTACAAACTAAAACTAGTGATGTCTCGTGTCTGTCCAATGAGCAGACATCAGGCATTGGCAGTTGCATAATAAAATTGTTCTATAACAGGAAGTGGGACAGGAACGGATGATCGTCCACGACCACGATGTCACTGGCAGTGATGTCAGTCCAATGCGCACTTGCTCCACAACGCATTGGTTGGCTTGGCTGCTGCATACATAAGAAACACTGGGCGATGGCCGAAAGATGGATAGGAATGGTCGACCATCCAACGCTGACATTTCACATTTGCAGATGGCCAAGCGAATGCTCATTTTAGAATATCTATGGTTCACTTTCGCTCTCTTTTTTTCCCCTTCTCAAAACTGGATGGAAAAGGAGTTTTTAAGGAGAGGAGAGGAGAGAATTTCCCGTACGAGAAGATCTGAAGATGCGCAGAAAAGGCTCGCCTGGGACGGGCTGATTGGACACAAATTTGTGGTCCAGGGCGGCCATCAATCAGGATTCGTGGGACGTCATGTACTGAAACCGCTCACAGCAGCAGAGAGCCAATCACGCGTGGACAGCGGCAAAACGGGCAGTACTTGGCACGTCGCAACACGAAGACCCCCTGCGCCGCTGCGCGCCGGCTCCAAAGGAGAAAGTGTAACGCGAAGCAGTTACGGTTACGCGACCAACCCGGCAGGGGAGGACGAGGGGCCTCTCGGGTCCCGACGAGCTTGTCGGGGCCAACCGGCGGCCGCCAGGAGGCATGGACGGCTGGCTGTAGAAATGTGGTAGAGCGCAGAGTCGCCGAGGGCGACGAGGTGGCATGGATCATGGATGGATGTTCTATGGCTATATTGAGTACTAGTGTATAGCAGCAACTCGCATCCTGTAATTATGTAGATGTGAAAAAATAATATCCGAATAAGAAGATCGTGGTAATCCCGGTGCAATCTACCTCGGATCTTGCGTGTTTCTACCCCCAATACTCCTTGGTACTGCTATCGTCGGCGATCTCAATCTTGCTCCGCGTTTCCAGGTGGAAAGTGAGAATGTCGTCTGCACACCGAGCACCAATTCACGATATCTGGTTCAGCTCGTACACAGGCAAGTCCTTCACTACACTAAGCGCAGTTTCAGAGTTCGTGACCACGTACTGCACTAGCCCCCTCTAGCCTTTCGGCCTGTTGGCTGATTGATTTCTAGGCTGATAAGTTCGGTTAGTGTTGGTTTATTTTGCGAGAAAAATACTATTGACTGGCTGATAAACCCTGACTGAAATCAACAAGCGAACAGACTGTTTGTCTTTGCCTAGCAGCAATAGCTCCAAAGGAGAAAGTGTAACGCGAAGCAGTACGGTTACCTGCAGGCATGTTCGGCTGGTATTAAAGCCGGTTGAAACTGTTTTGTTGTGAGAGAAAAATACTGCAGATTCCAGCTGATAAGCCGGTTGATAAGTTCAAGCGAACATGCCCGAATGGTTTGATGCCAAGCAAGAGAAACAAAAGGGTTTTCTTGTCGTGTATTACACATTTCTTAGCAGCCGTCATTTCTCAGCGCAACAGCAAGGGGAACACACAAGGTGGCGTTACATGCTGATGCTATTTATTTGGATGAACTTGAGACAAATGTGAAACCAAATGGATATGGATCAAAGCGTGTCACCACGAGTCCACGATAATACCAGCTTAACCCTAATACACACGGATGGCGGATTTTGGTGAGTCATTGTCTCATGGAGCACTAGGTTTATAATCTAGGATTCGTGCTTGCGCGCTCTAGTTATATACTCTATAAACCAAGAAGGCAAGAATTGACCATGTCCACTTGGAGTGCTACCACAAGTTGTTCCTACGAGCTCTTCAACTGCAAATTTCGACCTAGAAGCACGCAATGGTACTGAAGCCATATTCGTCTCAAAAATTTTTGTAGTGGATTCGATTGGGGCTGCATGGTTTGATTTGTGCATCGGTGCCATACCTTGTGCCTCCGGAGCCGCTCGTTCTCCTCCTCCAGCTGCGAGATCTTGTTCTCCAGCTCGTTCGTGTACGCCTGCGTTTCATCAATGAATCCAAACACCACAAGTTTATAAGTACGCGCCCATTTCATTTCATCTAATATTCTAATGCAGTGGGGGGATTGGGGTTGGCACGCCACCTGCTTCCGCGCGCGCGACCTCGCCGCCGACTCCCGGTTCTTGATCATCCGCTTCTTGCGCCGCTCGTTGCACCTCTCCGCCACGCCGCCCTCGCCGGCGGCACGCTTCGCCCCGGCGCCGCCCTCCTGGCCGTCGTGGTACAGGGCGTCCAGGACCGGCCCTGAGCCCGCGCCGAGCGGCCGCGGCACGGGACGCCCGACGACGGCGGGGCGGTGGCGGCCCAGCTCCAGTTGCGCAGCCGGGGCCGGGGCCGGCTGGTACAGCTGCTGCGCCCAGCCGCAGGCGCCGGAGCCCGTGTCCGTATCCGCGGCGGCGTCAGCGGGCGGGCCGCCGCCGCGGGACAGGAAGTCCTCCAGCGTCATCTGGGCCCGCGGGCAGGCCGCCGCGGCGCCCTGGATGTCCCGCCACACCTCGTCCGCCGTCTTCCTGCCCGAGCGGAGGAGGTCGTCCAGGTTGTCGCCGTGAAGCTGGCCCTCCACCTCGCTGAACGTGAGGCTGCACACCGAGCCCTGCCACGACAGGGCCCCGCCGCCGCCACCGACCCTGCTGCCGTGGGACGACATTGCCTCGGCTCCCATTCACCGACTACCTACTCCTGCATGCGATCATCACACGGGCGCGCGATCAGCACGCGCTTGTCATCGCGACAAAGATGGAAGCAAGAACAGAGGGCGATGGTAGGAATCCTAGACGACGGCGCATGGCAAGAACCTGGGAGGGAGGCGCGCAGGCATATATACAAACAAATCGCAGAGGGAGGGATGCCACCGGCCAGGACTGGAGCAGGAGAAGCGGGAGGCGGGCGTGGGCGTGGCTGCTGATGGCTACCTAGCTGGCTTGCTGCTGCCGCTTGCTCCTTTCCCTAGTTGGAGAGGGAGGTGAAGAAGCAGAGGGGAGGCAAGAATTTAGGATTCCACAAAGAGTGAGGTGGGGCATGGGCCAATGGGGGCAGACAGGCGATGCCTGGGAAGAAGAATCCAAAAAGGGTGAGGTGGTGGTGGTGCGTGTGACGGTGTGAGGAGCTGAGCTGAGACTCGGAGAGCGAGGGGGAGTGAGGAAAGCTGAAAGCTGGAGAGAGAGAGAGAGAGAGAGAGAGAGGAAATAAGAGGTGAAAACTGAAAGGGTACTGAAAAGAGGGGCTGCTTTTCAGCAGGGCGAGGCCAAGGTTCGTGGCTTTCCACTGCCAGCGCTTTGCTCAGCTCAATTTCATTCGAGGTGCGTGGTGCAGCGTGGAGTGCGTGTGTGCAGCGTGGAGTACCGCAGAACAGTGACCAGTCACTGTGCGGGGCCCACTTGACCAGTCCCTTCGTTTGCATGTACGGACACGAATCTTCAGCCTGTTCGGGAGGCCGTATCGTATCGTGGATTATTTACTGCTGGCTGGTTTGGTGTGAGAGAAAAACACTGTTCCCGGCTGAAAATTTACGATCGTTTACGAGCAAGCGAACAGGCTGCTTGTTGTAGGGAGGGAGCAGGGAGGAAAGGAGGGAAACATATGCTTGCGAATTGCGAGAGATTCGACTCCAACCAGAGGCTCATGTGTGATGATTCTTTAACAAGCTCCTGATTCGCTGGCTTATAGAAGAATCGCAGTAATCAGTCGTGTTACAAATCTATCCCTAATATTAAAAAGCCAAAATTTCTCTCCACCCTGTTTTTCGTCCGGCCCATTCATCAATAGCTTTTCGGTCCAAACCTGCTCGGACTCGCATTCGGCCCAAACCTGCTCTGACTCGCGTTCGGCCCACAACTCGCTTCTCTCTAATCCGTCCACATCTCGTACTCCCTCCATCCGCCGTCAGAACGCACCGCTGCCTCGGCTTCCCTCTGTCCGCACGGATCGCCGCCCCGGCTTCCCTCCGTCCCATCGCCGCTTGCCCCAGCCGCCGCAGCGCCGCGTGCTTCCTCCGTCCGCACGCTGGCTCCTTTGCCTGTGCCTGTTGCCGCGTTTTCCCAAGAAGCCCCTGCCTTCGCCGTCGCCGTGGCCGTATTCCATGGCGTAGCGGAATTGCTCACCATACGGCAAGTTAAAATCGGAATCGAAACGAACGACCGTCTAGGATCAGAAAAGCCGACCGGCAAGAAGCCGGATGGGTCGCTGGTGCTCAAGGTGCCTTCGCATCACCGATCCACCCTGTCCTTGATTCAATGTTCGTATCTGGAAGATATATTCTCACTGAGTGCTTTAACTGCCTCCTTGTGGCTGGCTTATTGATGATAAGATCTTTTGCATGCATGGGGGTTGTCTCCTAAGCTTAAGAACATGGACCGTAACATTTCTCGTCCTGTGGATGTTCCTGACATTGGTCTCCTTTGTGATTTGCTATGGTGGGACCCTGATAAAGAGATTGATGGGTGAGGTGAGAATGATAGGGGTGTTTCCTACACCTTTGGAGCTGACATAGTTGCTGAGTTTCTTCAGAAACATGATCTAGATTTGATCTGCAGACCAGGTATTCATTATCTTATACACCTTTCTTGTAAGTAAGAACAGTTCTACATGTTTGTGTGATCATTTTTAGTTGATACTATTCCAATAAGTAATGACTATCATGCTGAAAATAAATGGCCACCAACCTGTCAATCAAAATAAAAAAAAATTGAAATCCTTATCTAAGATGGTATGCTCGTGTAATTTGGTGCTACATTTGTTTACAGCATTGATTCTTGTGTTTCAAAGGTTACAGATCTTTGCTCAATCAAGAATTTAGTTCTAGCAATGCAAAACTGGTACTAGGAATGGCTGAATGAGGAATAGTGAGAGTATGTTTTGTGAGCATTTTTTAAAGCATCCAACTGTTTGGTGAAACATTCTAGCATTGGAATCATAAATAGCAACAACGGAAGCTATATTTTCTAACAAAATTGTTATCCCATATCAGTTTTCTTTTAGTTTTCAGTGCTACTTATTCATCGAGTTTTTACTCTGAATTAGTCCTTCCTGGCACATTTGGTTTCAGTAAAGATGCAATTCTTAACGTCTGTGTATCAAAAGATTACAGGTCTTTACTTGAGGTACATCATGGCAATTAGAATCCAGTTTGATTTTACTCTGCTCTATAAGAGTCAATGCATGGCATAGGCTTAGCTTCAGCACGTTTTGATATTCTCAGTGCAACAAGTTTTGAACTATGTACAACAAATGCGATTTGCAGTGTATGTTAACCAAATTCTCCTTGCCTCAACTGTTCAGAATACGAGGCCATATTATAGATTGATAATATATGTTTTTATTACATTGTTTTTCTTTTCTTCTTTGTCTTAGGAATGGTTTTTCTGTTTCGACAAACTCTCTAGCTGATAGGGTTCTGGTTTTCTTATCTTTTGATGCAGTACCAATTATTACGTACCATGTTGTCCAAGTTCTTTTTGTCAAAATTTTCAATCTTGCAGACCATGAGTAAATGTCAAGTTTATTGCCGAACATAGCAATCATGTACTTCCTGCTGGCTATTTAGAGGTAGGGGAGTAGTCTACTGCAGAAGGAGCCTCTAGAGAAACATTGGAAAAAGCCTTTACGGATGTAGAGATAGTGTCACCTTTTGCTCAATGGGATATTCCACAGATTGGCCAAGTGAAAATTGGTAGATCACTATTAAGTTAATCTTCTTGTGTGTTATATTGAGAAGCAGTTCAGTTCCATTATTTTCACCAATTTTTTTTTTTGAAGACCCACCAACATCTGCACCGAGTCTAGAATGTGCACCTTCCGTTCTTTAATGTTATCTTTTGATTCTCTAGCATTTTTTTCAGCCCTTATATCCTCCCTCCATGTCTCCCGGCTTACTCCATATTTCCTCTTGCCATTTATATAGGTTTATAACATGAAAAGCTTCAAATGTATATACAATTTATATCCTCCGTTGCAACGCACGAGCATATTTCCTAGCCTAATAATAAAGAGGCAAAATTTCCTACTATTTTTATTTTTTTTGTCCGTCTCCCTCTAACTACTAGACAATAGAAAGTTTCGTCAGTCAAGACTTATATATATAATGTGTGCTCAAACGAGTTAGAATAGCTCTTGCCAAGCACGATACGGAGTCCAATTTCAAAACGTATTGGGTCGTGTATGTAACCCGGACTTATAAGCCGTGTTAATATGTGTTAGAACAACATGCGTCTAGCGATAATATAGAGTCCGATTCTAATATATATTGGGTCCAATTATATTATATTAGAACATACTCATTAATATACCGTCACGTTGGTTCTTCGTTTGGACGTGTAATACTCCAAACACACGCATTATTTCTCCACGTGGACCTACGATTCGATCCGCGACACAATCCGCCGTCCACTGCCACATCTGATGGCTCGTGACCGTCATGGCAAGATAGGAAAAAGAATTACCGCCTGCTCGCTTCCTTGTCATCCATGGTGAAAGCATCTAGGCCTCTAGTTGGGTTTCGGTGATTAATGACAATACGAGATTATTATGACTAACGTGTGTTTTGTAGAGGCAATTAAGTTAGGTCATGGTAATGACAATTGATTGGGCAATCATGGTTATCATGCCCCTACGATGGAAATCATTTCGGTTTTCAAAGGATAGACGACAATGTTAAGAATGGACTAGTTCTAAGTGTCGTATGGTGTTGAAGAGACACTTAGAATAGTTTAGGACTTTGTTTTTCCTTTGGCCGTACTATTAAGGGGGATATGGACTAGTAGCTTGACATAGGTGAGTCTAGTGGGTTAAGTGTGGTGCACACTTGTTAAATCTAGCACTAGTTAGTTCCGGAGTAGCCCTAAGATCAATTGGAGCAAACTTCATCCATATATGATTTTGAGTTGGAAGTGAATGGAGGGTCAAATAACTAACCGGACGCTGGTCTGGTTGTGACCGGACGCTGAAGGGTGAGTCCGGTCAGTTCATTTGATCAACTGGAGCCGTCTGGTTACGACCGGACGCTGAGTGAAAAGTGACCGGACGCTGGGTGCCAGAGTCCGGTCAACTCCAGAAAGGTTCCAGAGAGGGAGATTCCTGATCGGACGCGTCCGGTCAGTGCTGACCGGACGCTGGTCAGGATCCGGTGACTGACTGGACTCTGGGCGCCAGCTTCCGGTCAACATCAGTAAGGTTGCAGAGAGCAGTTCTCGTGATCGGACGCGTTCGGTCAGTACTGACCGGACGCAGGTTATAGTCCGGTCAGAACTTAACGGCTGTTTCTGACACAGTGGCGGGGATAACTGACCGGAGCGTCCGGTCACCCTGACCGGAGCGTCCGGTCACCCCGCAGAGTGATGACTCAGCCTCCAAACGTTATGTTTTGAATGAGGGGTTATAAATACTTACCCCACTCATCCAAATGAGGACTCTTGCCCCATTTGTTCAGCTGTGAAACACCCTTGAGAGTGCAAAGGAGAGCAAGAGCCTAGTGAGGTGATTGAGATTTGAGAATCTAAGATTAAGGCCTCATTAGTGTAAGGAGAGTAGTAAGTGTGCATCCACCCTTCTCATTAGACTTGTTATGGTCAAGTGAGACTTCGTGTTTGTTACTCTTGGTGATCGCCATCACTTAGACGACTTGGTGATGATCGGAAGTTTGGTGATCATCCAGCGGAGCTTGTTGATGACCCAACTCAAGTTGTGAGCGGTTGTGGACGATTCACCATGACGGAGTATCGAAGAATCAACCCGTAGAGAGCACTTGATCCTTGCGCGGATCAAGGGGGAGCTACACCCTTGCGCGGGTGCTCCAACGAGGGCTAGTGGGGAGTGATGACTCTCCGATACCTCGACAAAACATTGCCGCGTTCATTCTCCTCTCTTTACTTCAAGCATTTACATTTGAGCAATTCATTTCTTGTCTTTACATTCTTAGAATTGACATGTTAGAGTAGGATTGGAACCTAGGGTGTAAAACTTTTGTGCGGTAGAACAATAGGAACACATTTTAGGCACAAGGGGTGAAGTGTGCTAAGTGTAGGGTTTAACTATTGCAAAGAATTTTAGAATTAGCCCAATTCACCCTGCCTCTTGGGCATTTTGATCCTTTCAATTGCCAACACCATCTCAACCCATCTCTTTTGTAAATGTGCCAACACCACCAAGTGTATCACCTTGTGCACAAGTGTTAGCATAGGAACAAACAGTTTTCATCTTGTTATGTTAGCATTCACTTGAGATCCTAAATGCATATGCAATGAGTTACTCACAAATGTTCTGATAAGTCGCCACATGCACTTAGAAAGATCTTGAGTGTCCTCCCCATTGACAAATATGGTGAGTGCTTGCGATGACCCAACACAAATATCAATGCTCATAAAATATATGTTGTCTTGATTCACCAAGACAGATGAAATAGCTCCTACAAAAACTCATACCTTTGCCTTGATCCTTTTTGTGCTCTTTCATAGGGGTCATCTACACATCTAAGGAAAAGCTACAAGAAGAAGTACAAGGCCTAACTAATGGATGATGAGAAGATGAAAAACAAGCCATATAAGAAGAAGGATGGCAAGAAAAGAATTTCCACAAGAGAAAAATCATCATCATGGCTCATATTGATTTATCAAGTTGCTCATGATCTTGCTATTTGCTTTATCATTTGAGCACTATTCATCATCCTCTTTACACCTATCTTAGAATTGATAAACAGGTTAGCAGGATTGGTTTAATTTACAATACAAAAAGACCAAACTAGAACTTAAGAATGACAATAGGGTGTTACAGCTTGTTGTGCCATGAATACTTTAGATGAAGATAAAGCAAGGATTTGAACTCATCAATAGCTACAATATGCTAAAAGAAAAAGTTTGATCTCTTTCTCATTGCCAACACCATGATGCTAACTATAGCATCTCTTGATGATTTGCAATAATGGTTCTAACACTCTACCAAGTGTAAGATCACATGAGAATGTGTCATCTCTTTGTTAGAGATCATATTGATCTAAAAATAATATGTCATTAGAAACTCAAAGAAGTGAGATCGAGGATCAATTGGCAAGTTTATGAGGTCATCTTCAAAGTGAGCTAGTGAATACTGTGAAACGATGGATAAAGTGAATTGGGTATTTGTCATATTGAGTCATCAAACTCAATATTCTTGATTACATAGGTGAGTGTCAATCCTACCGAATGTGATCAATTGCATTGCATTGATCACTAAACAAAATAGCTCAATTGTTGAGTAATATACCTTTGCTTGTCTAACATGAGTTTTTGGTCACTCAACAAAAGCTGAATCTTAGTAACCTAAGTCCAAGAGCTTGATCAAGTCAAACTCAAAGTGCATTGTATCAAATATTCAATCATGTTTATATTTTGCTTCATTGAGCATCATTGCATGTGCATTTGTGTGTTTTGTCTTTCCTTTCGATTACAAGGGATTTTTAACTAAGAAGCTTTCTTAAAAGATGGGTCACAAGCAAAATATTTTGAAAAATTGAGCTTTGAGAGAGGTCATGTCATTTCATGTGCCCAATGTGTTTACATTTATTTGGATTATTGAAGTTGGGACTTATTGAAGAGGATGTATAGCTTTAAAGAAGTTTGCAAGAGCACAAAATAAGTTTGAAGTAACATTGAAGATTTCAACACTCATTGAAAAAAGCACATGAGGTCTCCAATATTTGGTTTATCGGACTTTATCTTAGAGATCATATTGAAGTCCGGTCATCAGAATTTCACAAGACGAAGGAAGGTTGTTGAAAAAATTGGGGCATATCGAGTATTTAATCGATTGGTTGCATATGATGATCATTCTGCCGGTCGGATGGTGCCCCTGAACCATTGTGGGAGACGATTCGAGGAGACATCGAACCTCGATGAAGATATAAGTGATTGAAATGTGTCACAAATGTGATAAAAATTGAAAATGAAGATTAGTATCAAATGATTCAAGGAAAATGAGTCTTGTTCACCTTGTTCGAGCTTATATTGCAGATCGCCTTCACATGTTGTAATTTTGGTAATGCATTTAGGGCATGTCCTCATGGTTAAGATAACCGTAGAAAGCCGGATGTGAAGAAGTGGCACTTGGATCAAACTTGACAATCAAGCAACTAGAATTACTTTCCTTTGCAGTATTGCATATGCATGAAATGAAATTATACAAATGAATGTCTAAGCTGCCCTTTCTTACCCTTCTTTGCTCAACCTATTTTATATCAAATTGCATATAGCTTAAGGCCGCCTTAACCCGTATTTTGATTGCGAGACCACACTATTCCCAACATCATCTCCCAATTGCCGTTGTTTATTTGATTATTGAAGTTGGATCTCCATGATTGGAGACTTGACATTTTTCTTGATCTACATACAAATGAAGATTTCCTTGCCGACCGCATACTCTGCCTGCCACTGCGCCGGCATCATGCTTTTCTGCCTAAGCCACCGCCAAAACCTAGCCGCATGAACCGCTGCGATAAGAGTTGGCACCGGCGCCCGCAAATTGATAGGATCATCCACGCGCGAGCCACTAGCTTGCCATCCACCGCGCCTTTGCATTTTAGATGAACACCTATCGACGTCGCGCCTAATAATCCGGTTCAACACTCTACGCAACCTCTACCTCAGACGCATATTGCCATTAGAAGGTGTAAGGACCGATCAATTGGCTGGATATCTTCACTAAACCGCTTGATGAGACGACATTTTGTCCTCAATGTGCTTGATTTTAGTAACTCGTAGAGAAAATGAGCTTGTGTTGTCTCTTGCATTGCATTGTAATATACAACATGTTGGTAATGCATTTAGGGCCTAACATGGTTAAGATAACCACCATTGTGTGAAGAAGCAATCTAAAGCAAGCCCTAGCTAAGTAATTGTTTGTGTCTCTTGCTTACCTTTTTATTGCTTATTTTCAAAAAGATGTATAGCAAGGCTAGGCCATGTATATTGTAATTGTTTATATCAAATTGATTCTATGGTTTAACATTGAAGATTTGCTTGAAAAATGCGGACCTAATGGATTGTTTTGCTTCCTGCACCCATGATGAACTGTTCTTTGCATAAGAGTGACCGGACTGAAACAGCATCCTGCGTCCGGTCCGATGGTGCCCTCGTCCGGCATTGAACACAGGATCGATCGGACTCGCCAAGTCCGGTTAAGTTAAGCTCCTCTCAGCGATCCAGGACTCTGGGTGGCGCATCGCATTGCCAGTCCGGTTAGTTCGTGTTTAGCTTCCTTATCTAACACGGGGCCACCATACTTATATCGTTTGTATGGTTTATCACCAAACCTAATCCAACACGAATGCGCACCTACCCTAACCCGTGTCGTCCCGTCAGACAGCATAGCCTACGCCTGCGATGAGCTCCCACCGTGCGCCGCCAGCCGCTTCTCTGCGCCTCTGACCCGAACACACCAGCGCCGCCGCTGCGCAAGGCCTCGCCGCCAAGAATAGAAGCACAAACCACGCCAGAGCCCTAGCTGCCATCCACCGCGCCCACTGCATTGCTCGGCCACCGCACCACGTCGCATCGGAACCCTAACCCTAGCCTCACATTGCCGATCCGGTGGTGTCCCGTGATTCGTTCCTCTGCTGTTTGGTCACCGGAACATCTGATTTCGTCAGGTAGCAAGCCTTCGCCTCTAATTTTGTATCTACTGCTTGCTTCTTAGGGGTTCGCATCTCTAGATGTATATTGTAATTATTTATATATCCGATCTATTCTATCGTGCAGCGAGTTGGTGTTTTTGAGGTTGCTTTGGCAGTTGTCAGTTAACTCGGGGCCAAGCCCGCGAGTACGGATTGAGGCCAAGCCTCGAGAGTGACAGTTGGCAGTTGATTCTCGTCCATGGCAGTAGTTCTTTTTAGCTCCAGCAATGACACGTGTCAAGAATGCCAGATGTGGTCCCGGTGATGAGGATCCGAGGCCTCCGCCTCGCCTGTCTGCTGAGGTGAAAGGCAAGGCCAAGAAGACTACGACGAAGAAGCGGAAGCTCATCGATGTAGAGGCTGAGAGAGTAGCAGCAGTGGCAGTAGCAACTGAGCGAGCAGAGAGGTGGAGCTCGGAGTGGTGTCCGTATTGCAGACCAGCTATCTCCTGCTCAGAGGGCCGCCGTCGAGAGGGTTGAGAGTCTTCATGGTAGTCCAGCTAGGACTGTCATGCTTGGAGGACGGCGTGTCGCTTTAGAGGACAGTCAGCCTCAGGGGGAGCCAGAGCAGCAGACACAACCACCAGTGCAGTCAGAGGATACTCAGCAGGCTGAGCAGTCCGAGGAGAAAGAACAGGCACCTCAGCCATAGTTACGACGCTCTGGTCTTACTCGTGCTCATGTGACACCGAGGCCTGAGACACAAAGGAGGGGTTCTTGTCCGCCTCCTAGACCACAGGGTCCGCCTCCGGTGACTCTCCATTTTGTGCAGTTTGAGGACTGGTTTTCGTCGAGGCGGGATGAGCATGCTTTAGAGCACTTCTATACACCACTGTAGGAGGACTTCTATAATGCTTATCTGAATAGTGGAGTTGCTTTCAGATCACAGAGAGTGTGTTCTATTGAGTCACTTGTAGCAGCAGCAGGCGAGCAGATCCACCCTCATCTCTCATATTTGCCAGGGTTGATAGACCTACTTGGACGGACTGGCCGATATGTTCCATCATGGGTCCGTGAGTTCTACTCTTCACTTTGGATTGACCCTATAAGGAAAATGGACCCTTGACCCATTTACTTTAGATTTTGGTGTTTGATGATCAACACAACCAAATTGGACTAATGAATTTGCAAGTGATTGTTTTGTAGTTCAATAGGATGCAAGACGTGACTTGGACGAAGGCAACGTGATGATCCGATGATCAACACCATAAGCAAGACCTTAGAAGCACAAGAGAAGACTCAAGATATCAAGCAAAGTCTAAGCATGAAGATAGGAACCAAGCCGTACGCAAGATCGTGAAGAAATGAGCTTATAGAAGTGACCGGACGCTGGTAGCTCAGTGACCGGACGCCCGATCAAGAGGTCAGCAGTAGCAGTGACCGGACGCTGGCGGCAGATCGACTGGACGTAGGACAGCAGAGTTCGATCAAGTACAGAGAGGTTCCAGAGTGGCGAAAATGTGACCAGACGCGTCCGGTGGCATGTGACCGGACGCTGGCTGCGTCCGATCAGTTGTTCGCGGCTCCAACGGTCGGGACGACCGGATGCGTCCGGTCAGGACGTGATCAGCGTTAGGTCAGTAGCAGAAAAGCGGGATTTCGTCCCCAACGGCTACTTTGTCAGTGGGGCTTATAAATACAACCTCCCAACCGGCCAAATGAGGTGCGTGGAGCTAAGAAAACATATCTAGGGTGTTGATACACCATTTTAGTGATCTCCACTTACATAGTGCTTAGTGTTTCATCAGGTGATTAGCATAGGTGCTTTGCGAAACGCTTAGGTTGATTAGACCACCGCTTATACGCTTGCTCTTGGTTTAGGCCTAGTGTTTATTGAGGTTTGCATACCTCTTACCACTCGGTGCTTGCGCGCACCATTGTTGTACATCGGAGGGGCTTGTAGTCTTGCGAGATCACACCAACCACGTTTGTGGTGTGACCGCCACCGTGTACCGGAGGGAACAAGGCCCGTGGCATTTCGGCCGGAAGCTTGATAGTAAAGACGGCGGGGAGCATTCGGGAGAGGCTTGCCGGAAGGCACGTCGGAGACCCACTTGCTGGAGATTATGTGTATCTCAAGGTATCTCCTTTGAGAGGGGTACATCGGTATGGTGTCCATGGCAAGTTAGCCCCTCGGTATGTGGGTCCATACAAGGTGTTGCAGCAGTGTGGTCCCGTTGCTTATCGTCTCCAACTCCCTAAAATTCTCTTGGCAGTTCACAATGTATTTCACGTCTATATGAATCAAGAAATGCCTACGAGTTCTCAAGAATCAGAGAAATAGAAGGACTTCCGCTCCAACTCGATCTCATCTTATGTGGAGCATCCTATAAAAATTTTGGATGAGAAGGAGAGAATGACCAGGAACAGGGTGCTAAAGTTTTACAAGGTACAATGGCAAAATCATTCTGAGGCTGAAGCCACGTGGGAACAAGAGAGTTACCTATTGAAGCATTACCCCCATCTCCTCAATGGTTCTGATAGTTAGTTGCTACGTCAAAATGTATTTCCTACCTTGTTCTCACACTAGGCACATAAAATCTCGGGTCGAGATTTTGTTTTAGGGGGGGTAGATTTGTAACACCCTCGGTGTTACGCCTTAATCAAAATATTAAACCATGTCATGAGCATCATGTTTATGTATTATTGCATGTGGTAAATGAGAAATTAAATTTTATTGCACTAATTCTCAAATTGAGCTCTAATTTATTCCTTGTCCAAGTTGTCCTTCCAGCACGTCATCTCTCTCCACGTGAGAGCTCCTTAGCCACAAAGTCAAATGATAAATTATTGTCATTCACTAATTATTAGCATACCACTTGGCAAGATTTATATCTCCATCAATCTCGCGACGCTACCTCATCATCTCTCGTTGTTCTAATTATCCCGCTTTTACTTCGCTTGCTAATCGCCTTGCAAAATTATCAACATAGACGTCATAATCATCGCTGCCATAGTGTGTCGCTGACACTGCCACGCATTTATATCACTCACAAGCTCAAATTTCACCGAGCACTCCGCTTGCTCACTTGTTTTGCAAATGAAGGATGAGACACTTTTTCCACACGTTGACACTGTGGCAAGATAGGAACACTTGTTCATAGTAGAAAACACGGTTCTCGATATTTTGATCCTTTCTACACGCAGCTACCAGTAGCGATGACGAACACTTGTTCACCCGCGAACACTGCTTCACCCAGAGACAACACGGTTCCTCGCTGCTTTCGATCAAATCGTTGTAGCACGAAAGAATCACTAAGCATCATTGTTTTGGTACAGCAGAGTGTAAGCACATGCACCAGCTTTCCTAGTTAAATGATCATAGATGACATATGAGCCCGATATTGTGATCGGATCCACATCATACCCGTGAATGGTTGAAATCATTGGATCGAGTAAAGCCGTTCATGTTCGAAAAGATCGTGATAGTTCTACTAGTCATAAAGCAAGTCAAGTCTTGGTTAGTCAAGGAGACAAGGACTAGGACACTAGACTCTCTTTTCCACCGCAGGAGAAAGATAATCACCGACTTGAAGGAACTCTCGCACAAAGACGGCATTGCAAAGAAAGGCTCATCTCGGCTTGGAGACATGGCTCATCTACTCAAACTTCACTCTCGTGGCCCATTCCCTAGTCTTGATCCAAAGACTTAGATTATACTTCAGACACTATAGCTGAACCGTGTCACACGTTTGTCGAAGCTCAAGGCACTGGCTCGCTTTGATTTGTTAGGTGACGAAACACTGCTTCACATTTCCACACGCATCCATTGTCGACCTGACGGTGAGCGGTACGAGCATGACCGACCGTGACCGCATGCAATGAGCCAGCCTTCTCCCTCCCGCGTCTTTTGCCTTTATAAGGACATGCCGAGCCATCGAGTAAGCTTTCGCTCCAATCGATCATTCACTTCTCTCAAATCAAGTAACCAAAGATCTCACATCCGATTCACCGCTTCGTGTTCTACCTTTTCCAAGAACACGCAAAGGTGCGAATAGATCAGATTGGTTAATCAAGCTAATTGGCCTCCTCCAATAATATCGCTTTTCTTCATCTCTAGAGCTCATTTGAATTTATTTATTGATTGTGAAATAAATTTTGTTAGATTCCTAAATTCATGTTCTATCTCATTAGTGTAATTAGTTAAGTATAGTTCAAAGGATACTTTTAGGGTTACTTTATTATTTTGAAATGCTTATTATGGTTATTTAGAGAATGAATTTTTTATGATGCATGGTAGCTAGTGCACCTTGTTTTATTATATATATAGTAAATTGATATTAACAATAAGGATGCCTTTAGTTGCTAAGATAATACATGAAATGTTTCATACTTGTTTAGTGGGAATAATAGGTAACTTTGCCTATTAGTCATTAGAGTTAGCTTAGTAGCTTGGTAGATGTATTCTTATTTTAAGAGTTGCGGTTGCCTATATATTAATTATTGCATCACCATCACTGCATGCATATAGAGGACGAGCCACTAGAGATCATGACATTCGGCGAGCAGGTGTACGACGAAGTCATCGAAGAGTACGAGGAGATCCTCGTGCAGGAGGACGTTCCGGAGCCACCCGTCACTGGCTTTGCTGACACCGCGCCTGCCCAAGGCAAGCCCCGGTGCATAACCCCTATTTTTAAATGATCTGAATATATTTATATGATATGCATTTACGTTACAGACATTTTATGGAAGCTACATGCATAAATATATCCACCATGAGTCCTACTAGTATATGTCGAGTAGTCTATGCTCGGATGTTTCAGAGCGTGAGTAACCTGTCGTTACTCGCAAATAGGTGTTTAAACTGTGATATCATGATGAAATAATGGAAAGGAAAATGGTGACCGACGACAGATGTGGATTTGGTATTGCTGGTGGGTGTGAGGGGTTGTGTCCGTGACCCAACAGGGCATAGCCCTTGTTACACTTTTCCCCGCGCCGTGTGTCGATTAAGGACCGGTCGTTGCATATGACTCTAGGCAAGTCACAGATTATTGTCCCGAGCACATACTTGGGTATGGGCGCAGAGAAGGCTTGCTTTCTCTTTGTCGCGGATCCGGCTCTTTTCTGGACCGACCGATGGGAAGAGGAGGTGGTGGAGGTCCTTGCACCGCATGAGTCCGGGACTCGGGATGTGGGGCTTGAGTCCAAGTTTGGACGGGGACACAGACACCGGGGACGGAGAGAGTGGTGAGTTAGTCCCTTGTGCCTAGGGTACAAGCGGGCGCAGGTCTCTTCGTGGCACCCACCGGGCACATTGATTCGCGAATCGCCGGGTTATCCGGTGACGGCTTGTCTGCGCGGTTTAGCACCGTAGTAAGAACTGAAAGTTGAAAGGAGAAGAAATGGAACCGATTGCTCAACTCTTGCTTGAAAGTAGAACAGGCTTATATAGATTGACTAGATGAAAACTTAATACGGTGATGATAATAATGTATCAATAAGGACTCACTATTAGTATTGCTTTTTGCTAAAAGAGAACCAAAGAAACTATAAAGCCTAGCATATTCCTTGGAGTCGGAAAGTATTCCCACCGTCGGATAAGTCTTATGAGTACATTGTGTACTCGGGGTTTATTTACCCTCGCTTGCGGTGACGCTTGAGGAGTTCCTTGTGTGGAGGATCCATCCGGTGGGCTCGAGACGGAATCCTCGTTATCTTATCGCTAGATGTTATCTTTTAATATTCATTGCTTATCATTCCGCACTCTATATTTGGTATTGTAATGATGTACTTTTCAAGAAACTCTAATGTATGAGATAGACTTGTGTTGTAACTCGTTTTCATTATTGGATCCTTGGGAAAAATGTGGATCTTTCGGGTTCTCCCTTGGGGTGTGCTCGACGGACACCGCTCATCATAAGTTTACTTCGAGGTGCTTTGTGTCCGATGGAAGACAAGCGCCTTCTTAAATCGCGCTTATTTCGTGGTTCTCGCCACGCTTGGTACCAGAGCCAATAATGGTCACGAGTTCCTCACTCTTTACAAAACTAAAAGTTGACCAACAAAAGTTTTGCGAAAAGTAGGATGCGATTAAGTTAAGTATAAGCCCTAGCTATATGGTATATCTAGGATAGTGGCACTAGTTTTATCTAATCAGTTTCAAGCAGTACAATCGACTTACATGACGTAAGAAATCGCTTAGTATACGGAAAGTGAGCGTCGATGTGCCGAAAAATTTACTTAACGCCGCTATATTCCGGCTTGAGTGAACGTATAGGTCGAAGCATGCATCATATAATAGCATCTTACTTGAACTAGGAATCCCCCTTCACGTATAATGAAAGTAGTAAATTGGTAGGATTAACTTAATGAATGCCTTAAAAAATGTGCTGCCATTTCTTTAATCCCCGGATCCCGATCGGGAAGGTGTTCTAATGGATGGTTCGTCTCTCTTATAGATGAATCGATGTCCGGAGCGGGGAGCACCAGGTTCGGGATCGCCAACGAGGGCCATGGTGACAAAGTGTTTCGTGCCTTTGAGCGTGGCAACGAGGGAGCTCGGGAGGTTCCACCCTTGGTTCCTCAGCCTTTTCCGCCACCGCCTCCGCCGCTGTCCGCCGCGGAGGTCATGGTGGAGTTGTTGGCTACGCCGTCAGAGTCACCACGCTCATCGAGAGACAGCTCGTGCCATGGAGATTATGGCACAGGCCCTCGCGGGTCTCGCCCGTGGAGGCCCCGGAGGCAACGGTGGGAATGGGGGTGGTGCTCGTCGTCCTGAGGGACAGTCCTCTTACCAGGACTTCCTCAAAACCCACCCGCCCACATTCACACCGTCTTGGACGATCCGTTGAGGCGGAGCAATCGCCGCACATTGAGCAGAGAAGTTTCTGGCCGCTCGGGGCTAACGAGCGAAGATGCACACTTTGCGTCCCAACTGCTTTTGGGGTCCGCAGGTGCCTGGTGGGAGACTTTCTAGGCCGTGGAGCTGCCGGATCACCCGGCGACGTGGCAGGAGTTCTCCATCGCCTTTCGCGAGTTCTTCATACCTGCTGGTGTTATCCACCAGAAGGTGACCGAGTTCATGGAGCTACGTCAGGGGAGCAGGACAGGAATGGAGTATGTGACCCGCTTAACCACTTGGCTCAAGATATCTTTGGTAGTCGTGTGGACACGGATGACAAGAAGAGGGATCGCTTCTTTCGCGGTCTCACTCCTGCTCTTCAGGAGAAACTATACCTGGGGAACTATCAGACCTTTGGGGCTCTGATGAACGCCGCCATTGCTCTTGAGGGTTTCTAGCGGGCATCCCAGGCGGATTGGAAGCGGAAGCGGGTGGCAGCTGGATCCTCCAGCCATCCCCATACTCAGAAGGTGCAGATTGTTAGGCGGGGGCCCTATCAACCATCCGACGGGCCTCCGTACCGGTCACCCCAAGAGACATCACGGACTTCTGCTACTCAAGACAAGGCACCTCAAAGAAGCAGTGCAGCCCCGGCAGAGACTTCAGGGACACCGGTTCCACCTCGTCGAGGATTCGGGAACAAGCACGGTGCTTGTTTCAAGTGTGGCAAGGATGGCCACTATGCCGTGGAGTGTCCTCGGCGAAGAGACAACAAATTGCCCTCAAATTGTCTACAAATTCTAGGCTGATTAAGAGGGCTTTCATCAAGAGGAAGGTGCCCAGCAGATCTGGTCAGGTGCACTTCACGGATGCTCAGCAAGCTATGCAGTAGGAGACAGTTATGGCTGGTATGTTTACCATCGAATCCCATCCAGCTTTGGTGTTGTTCGATTCTGGTGCATCACATTCCTTTATGAGCATGGGGTTTGTAGAGCGGCACAACTTATCACTATTGGCTATACCGTATGCCTATAAGATCCGTACTGTGGGTTCTCAGATGTTCATCAATACCCGCACGGATACAGTAAGTTTGGTATTAGCCACCCACACTTACCGTCTACAGTTCATGATAATGTCTGGGCAAGGCATTGATGCTATTCTTGGAATGAACTGGTTGCGGTTGTATGGGGTAGTATTGGATATGAAGAGAAGAAGTGTAGAGTTACGGCTTCCATTTTCTGAGGATAGGATGTCTCTCATCATACCCTCAGAACCGGTCTTACCTGGTCGCCCCCATGCTTTGAAGCCGCCTCGATCTTACCTCCATTCCAATAGTACGTGAGTTTCCAGATGTTTTCCCTGAAGATCTTCCTGGATTGCCACCGGACCGTGAGGTAGAATTCTCCATTGAGCTTGAGCCTGGTACTGCTCCTATCTCCTGGCGTCCGTACCGCATGGCTCCGAGAGAACTGGCAGAAATGAAGAAGCAACTGGAGGAGTTGATGGACAAGGGTTTCATCCGCCCAAGTTCTTCACCATGGGGTTGTCCAGCGATTTTCGTGAAGAAGGATGGTACTCTACGGATGTGTGTGGATTACCGCCCCCTCAATGCGGTAACAGTTAAGAACAAGTATCCTTTGCCCCGCATAGATACTTTGTTTGATCAGATTAGTCTGGTGCCAAGGTGTTCTCGAAGATAGATCTCCGATCGGGCTACCATCGATCAAGATCGAGGCCACATGATATACCAAGGACGAGCTTTCTCTACTAGGTATGGGTTGTATGAGTACCTAGTGATGTCTTTCGGTCTCACCAATGCCCCGGCTTTCTTCATGTACCTAATGAACTCAGTCTTCATGCCGGAGTTGGATAAGTTTGTGGTAGTGTTCATTGATGACATTTTGATCTACTCCAAGAATGATGAAGAGCATACCTGTCACCTCCGGATAGTCCCCGACTGACTCGAGAGAGCACCATTTGTATGCTAAATTCAAGAAGTGCGAGTTTTTGGTTAGATCGAGTGCAGTTTTTGGGACATGTGTTGACACCGAGGGCGTTTACAGAGATCCCAAAGAAGGTGCAAGATGTGTTAGATTGGAAGTCTCCTAGGTCTGTGCACCAGATCCGTCAGTTCCTTGGGCTAGCTGGATACTATCGACGTTTCATCCCCGATTTCTCTAAGATAGCCCAGCCCATGACTAAGCCGCTCGAGAAAAGAAGCTAAGTTTGTTTGGGGTCCACTTGTGAAGAAGCTTTTCACCCCACAAGACTTTTCCCACCACTTTGCTCTGTATTGGCTCAACTCGATATTGAGAGGCCCTTTGATGTTTACTGCGATGCCTCAAAGATGGGATTGGGGTGTGTGCTTATGCAAGAGAGGCGTGTGATAGCTTATGCTTCAATCAAGAAGCACGAGGTGAACTACCCTACCCATGATTTAGAGCTAGTCAGAGTTCACTCTCTCAAGATTTGGAGGCATTATTTGTTGGGCAACAAAGTGCATATCTTCACCGACCACAAGAGCCTTAAGTATATTTTCACTTTCGATCTGAGTTGAACATGAGGCGAAGGAGATGGTTAGAGTTGATCAAGGATTATAATTTGGAAGTCCACTATCATCCAGGAAAAGCCAATGTGGTAGCTAATGCCTTAAGTCGTAAGTCGCATCAGGTTGAGGATATACCCTTGTCACTTCACCACACAGAGGTGCTAGCTCAGATTGCTTTGACCTCGTGAGCTGCTGGAGCAAATTATTCAGGAACAAAAGGAAGACCTCGAAGAGATTCCTCACATCAAGAAGTTGCTAGCTGAAGGACGTGGACCTCATTTTAGCATTGATGAGCTGGGAGTCGTGAGATACAAGGATAGGCTGGTGGTTCCATCCAATGAAGAGCTGAAAAGAAAGATTTTAAAAGAAGCCCATCATTCTAAGCTATCTATCCACCCTGGTAGCAACAAGATGTACCATGATCTACGCCAACTGTATTGGTGGTCTTACATGAAGCAAGATATCACCCAGTTCGTTGCGGAGTGTGACACTTGTGGTAGAGTCAAGGCAGATCATATGCGTACTCCTGGATATCTGCAGCTCTTGCCCATTCCTGTTTGGAAATGGGAGGATATTTCCCTGGATTTCATTGTGGGTTTACCCCGCACCTCCTCGGGCTTTGATTCTATTTGGGTCATTGTGGACCGTCTCACCAAGTCTGCCCACTTCCTTCCGGTGGACACTAGATATAATGCCAAGAAGTATGCGGAGTTATACTTTGATCGGATTGTGACCCTACATGGAGTTCCGCGCACCATCATCTCTGATAGAGGGTCAGTTTTTGTCTCTCGTTTCTGGGAGAAACTCCAGGAGTGTTTGGGTACTCGTCTTCTCAGAAGCTCGGCATACCATCCCCAGACTGATGGTCAAACTGAAAGGGTGAACCAAGTGCTCGAGGATATGTTGCGGGCTTGTACCATCTCTTTTCCTGAGAAGTGGGATCAGTGTTTGAAGCTAGCCGAATTTTCTTATAATAACAACTATCATGAGAGTATCCGTATGGCACCATTTGAAGCTTTATATGGACAGAAGTGTAGGACGCCACTAAACTGGGTTGAGGTAGGAGACCGTGGGTACTTCAGGCCGGATTTCATAAAGGAGGCTCGAGAGAAAGTAAATATAATTCGTGAACACTTGAAGTTAGCTCAAAGTCGACAGAAGGCTTACGCAGACAAACGAAGAAGACCTTTGGAATTTGTAGCTGGAGATTATGTGTATCTCAAGGTATCTCCTTTGAGAGGGGTACATCGGTTTGGTGTCCATGGCAAGTTAGCCCCTCGGTATGTGGGTCCATACAAGGTGTTGCAAAGAGTGTGGTCCCGTTGCTTATCGCTCCCAACTCCCTAAAATTCTCTTGGCGCTCACAATGTATTTCACGCCTCTACTTATCAAGAAATGCCTACGAGTTCTGAAGAATCAGAGAAATAGAAGGACTTCCGCTCCAACTTTGATCTGTCTTATGTGGAGCATCCTATAAAAATTTTGGATGAGAAGGAGAGAATGACCGAGAACAGGTGCTAAAGTTTTACAAGGTACAATGGCAAAATCATTACGAGGTCAAGCCACGTGGGAACAAGAGAGTTACCTATTGAAGCATTACCCCATCTCCTCAATGGTTCGAGATAGTTAGTTGCTACGTCAAAATGTATTTCCTACCTTGTTCTCACACTAGGCACATAAAATCTCGGCCGAGATTTTGTTTTAGGGTAGATTTGTAACACCCTCGGTGTTACGCCTAATCAAAATATTAAACCATGTCATGAGCATCATGTTTATGTATTATTGCATGTGGTAAATGAGAAATTAAATTTTATTGCACTAATTCTCAAATTGAGCTCTAATTTATTCCTTGTCCAAGTTGTCCTTCCAAAGACGCTCATCTCTCTCCACGTGAGAGCTCCTTAGCCACAAAGTCAAATGATAAATTATTGTCATTCACTAATTATTAGCATACCACTTGGCAAGATTTATATCTCCATCAATCTCGCGACGCGCCTCTATCTCTCGTTGTTCTAATTATCCCGCCTTTACTTCGCTTGCTAATCGCCTTGCAAAATTATCAACAAGACGTCGTATTGTCACGCCATAGTGTGTCGCTTTACGCTACGCATTTATATCACTCACAAAGCTCAGCCCGCCGAGCACTCCGCTTGCTTCAAATTGTTTTGCAAATGAAGGATGACACTTTTTCCACACGTTGACATGTGGCAAGATAGGAACACTGCTCATAGTAGAAAACACGGTTCTGATATTTTGATCCTTTCTACACGCAGTAACAGTAGCGATGATTTTGAACACTGCTTCACCCGCTGAACACTTTGTTCACCCGTAGACAACACGGTTCCTGCTGTTTCGATCAAATCGCAGAGTACGAAGAATCACTAAGCATCATTGCTTTTGGTACAGGAGTGTAAGCACATGCACCAGCTTCCTAGTTAAATGATCATAGATGACATATGAGCCTGATATTGTGATCGGATCCACATCATACCTGTGAATGGTTGAAATCATTGGATCGAGTAAAGCCGTTCATGTTCGAAAAGATCGGGATAGTTCTACTAGTCATAAAGCAAGTCAAGTCTTCGGTTAGTCAAGGAGACAAGGACTAGGACACTAGACTCTCTTTTCCACCGCAGGAGAAAGATAATCACTTGACTTGAAGGAACTCGCACAAAGACGGCATTGCAAAGAAAGGCTCATCATCACGGCTTGGAGACATGGCTCATCTACTCGACTTCACTCGTGGGCCATTCCCTAGTCTTGATCCAAAGACTTAGATTATACTCAGTACACTATAGCTGAACCGTGTCACACGTTTGTCGAAGCTTTGAAGGCACCGGCTCGCTTTGATTTGTTAGGTGACGAAACACTGCTCACATTTCCACACGCATCCATTGTCAAAGACGGTAGCGGTATGAGCATGATCGACCGTGACCGCATGCAATGAGCCGCCTTCTCCTCCCCGTCTTTTGCCTTTATAAGGACATGCCGAGCCATCGAGCTGTTTCGCTTCGCTCCAATCGATCATTCACTTCTCTCAAATCAAGTAACCAAAGATCTCACATCCGATTCACCGCTTCGTGTTCTACCTTTTCCAAGAACACGCAAAGGTGCGAATAGATCGAGTTGGTTAATCAAGCTAATTGGCCTCCTCCAATAATATCGCTTTTCTTCATCTCTAGAGCTCATTTGAATTTATTTATTGATTGTGAAATAAATTTTGTTAGATTCCTAAATTCATGATCTATCTGTTAGTGTAATTAGTTCGTATAGTTCAGTGATACCTTTAGGGTTACTTTATTATTTTGAAATGCTTATTATGGTTATTTAGAGAATGAATTTTTATGATGCATGGTAGCTAGTGCACCTTGTTTTATTATATATATAGTAAATTGATATTAACAATAAGGATGCCTTTAGTTGCTAAGATAATACATGAAATGTTTCATACTTGTTTAGTGGGAATAATAGGTAACTTTGCCTATTAGTCATTAGAGTTAGCTTAGTAGCTTGGTAGATGTATTCTTATTTTAAGAGTTGCGGTTTGCCTATATATTAATTATTGCATCACCATCACTGCATGCATATAGAGGACGAAACCTTCGGAGATCATGACATTCGGCGAAGCGGTGTACGACGAAGTCATCGAAGAGTACGAGGAGATCCTCGTGCAGGAGGACGTTAAAGCCACCGTCATCAAGCTTTGTTTGACACCGCTTTTGCCCAAGGCAAGCCCCGTGCATAACCCCTATTTTTAAATGATCTCAATATATTTATATGATATGCATTTACGTTCTACGTATATTTTATGGAAGCTACATGCATAAATATATCCACCATGAGTCCTACTAGTATATGTCGAGTAGTCGCTATGCTCGGATGTTTGGTAGCGTGAGTAACTCCGTCGTTACTCGCAAATAGGTGTTTAAACTGTGATATCATGATGAAATAATGGAAAGGAAAATGGTGACCGGACAGGGATGTGGATTTGGTACTGGTGGGTGTGAGGGGTTGTGTCCGGCGGCCAACAGGGCATAGCCCGGTTACACTTTTCCCTGCCTGTGTCGATTAAGGACCGGTCGTTGCATATGACTCTAGGCAAGTCACAGATTATTGTCCCGAGCACATACTTGGGTATGGGCGCAGGGAAGGCTTGCTGCTCTCTTGTCGCGGATCCGGCTCTTTCCGGACCGACTGATGGGAAGAGGAGGTGGTGGAGGTCCTTGCACCGCACTGAGTCCGGGACTCAGGATGTGGGGGCTTGGAGTCCAAGTTTGGACGGGGACCTGGACACCCGGGACAGGAGAGTGGTGAGTTAGTCCTGCTTGTGCCTAGGGTACAAGCGGGGCGTGTGTCTTCAGGGCACCCAGCTGGGCACATTGATTCGCGAATCGCCGGGTTATCCGGTACGGCTTGTCTGCGGTTTAGTACCGTAGTAAGAACTGAAAGTTGAAAGGAGAAGAAATGGAACTGATTGCTCAACTCTTGCTTGAAAGTAGAACATGCTTATATAGATTGACTAGATGAAAACTTAATACGGCTGATGATAATAATGTATCAATAAGGACTCACTATTAGTATTGCTTTTTGCTAAAAGAGAACCAGCAAACCATAAAGGCTAGCATATTCCTTGGAGTCGGGAAAGTATTCCCACTGTCGGATAAGTCTTGCGAGTACATTGTGTACTCAGGATTTATTTACCCCTGTTGCAGGTGACGCTTGAGGAGTTCCTTGTGTGGAGGATCCATCTGGTGGGCTCAGACGGAATCCTCGTTATCTTATCGCTAGATGTTATCTTTTAATATTCCGCTGTTTATCATTCCGCACTCTATATTTGGTATTGTAATAATGTACTTTTCAAGAAACTCTAATGTATGAGATAGACTTGTGTTGTAACTCGTTTTTATTATTGGATCCTTGGAAAAAATGTGGATCTTTCGGGTTCTCCCTTGGGGTGTGCTCGACGGACACCGCTCGCTGTAGTTACTTTCGAGGTGCTTTGTGTCTGATGGAAGACAAGCGCCTTCGTAAGTACGCTATTTCGGGTGGTTCTGCCACACAGATCTAGTCCGACCATACTTCACAAAGCCATTCGGCGAGGAGTCGAGCAGGACACCACGTGATCTTACTCCTACCGCTCAGCTTCTTGATGCTATCATGAGGAGGACCTTGCTCCTGAGGATGGGTTATCGCGAGGGATTGACTCGCATCCAGTTGTGGTTAGTGAACTCTCTGGTGCAGCAAACTATGTTTAATATTTGGGATGTCATACTATCAGAGATGGAGGACACTCTTGCAGAGGGTTTTAGAGGTCACCGACAGCTGCCTTATGTTCACTGGATCACATTCTTGATTCGCAAGGCAGTTACAGTGAAGTCTCCTGAGACGACGGCAGAGTATACTGGTGCCACTACTGAGTTTCCACCATATAACATGAGTCAGATGCTCCGCCACAGTAGTGCGAGGACACCTAGCCAGCCAAGCCATCGCCCAGAGGTCCCAGAGACTACAGCCCAGTAGGATGAGATCATCAGGGGCATTACAGCGACAGAAGAGGAGTAGCTAGACGCTCAGCAGGAGGGTGTGGTCTAGAGTGACCCTAGTGACAGTTCTGATGATGATTATCAGGCTATTCCTTAGATACCTCCTCAACCACATGACAGAGAGGCCAGTGGCTCCAGCTCAGCTCCACAGCCACCGCAGACAGACCCCGCTCTTCTAGCTATTTTTGAGCGGATGAGGTAGGATCAGGCACGCTAGGCCTAGGAGACCGCAGTTGCACTAGCACAAGTTTAGGCTAGACAGGACGAGTTCCCGAGATAGCAGTAGGCCATGCAGCAGCAGTAGCTCCTGATCCAGCAACAGTTACTTGGTTTTATGCAGCATGTCGTCACTGCTATTGGGGTCGCTCCGCCACAGACTACACCTTAGATAGGCCAGCCTGCCACCACGTCAGTGACTCTAGCTGTATAGCCCAGTGGGCTTCAGAGTCAGGGATAACCAGCTGCTCAGTTTGCTTCACCTATAGAGCATGTGTCCCAGTGGTTTGCGTCGTCAGTGACAGCCCAGGGTCCTCACTTCACACCTATTGTTATGGGCTTCACTCCACCTTAGAGTTCCTCGGTGTTTGTGACTGACACCCCAGTTTCCAGGAGCCTCGGTGCCACTTTCAGCGAGCTTACAGGGTAGCCTACACTGCCAGAGTTGCGAATACCTGTACCTACCACCGTTACTCTAGTTACTGGGACTACAGAGACGCTCCCATCATCTGTTGAATCATCAGAGCCAGCTCCTACAGTGATACTTGCAGAGTCACAGGTCACGCCAGCCCCAGAGCAAACCCAGACCGCTTCAGCTTTACTTCTAGCGATAGAGGGTCAGACAACTCAGAGCTCCGGATCAGAGGATGATGCTACACAGTTTTAGATCGCTTACCGCACCTCAGCGCCCGACTCGTCTGCTCCTGCCCCACCGTCCGACTCTTAGGTTTTGGTGCTTGACGCCAAAGGGGGAGAGGGATCAAGTATGCTAGATCTATGGGGAGCATTATATCTAGGGGGAGCTTATGATTTATTATTTTTGGTTCTTTCTGTGTGATACATTATGCATTCACGTTTACTTTCATGCATTGAACTACATACGTGTGATTGTGATATTTTTGAGTGACATGTGTGCTCTCTACTTTGATTTATTTATATGTCATGTCACTTGGTTATGCTCATTTGCCTTGCTTTCGCGTTTTACTCCGATTCAAATGAGCTTTATTTCATGTACTCATGCTTATTTCATATCTATTGAGTACACCATGTTGGCTTGGGTCATATAAGCATGTCTAACTCCTTTGCTCTTATTGTCAAAAGCTTATATGAACCAAGCATGTTGAAAACCTCATCTCTTTCACATACTCGAGGTTGTATTGTCATCAATCACCAAAAAGGGGGAGATTGAAAACATCAAGGCCCCTAATTGGGTTTCGGTGATTAATGACAATACGAGATTACTATGACTAATGTGTATTTTGCAGAGGCAATTAAGTTAGGTCATGGTAATGATAGTTGATTGGGCAATCATGGCTGTCATGCCCCTACGATGGAAATCATTTTGATTTTCAAAGGATGGACGACAAGGTTAAGCATGGAGTAGTTCTAAGTGTCGTATAGTGTTGGAGAGACACTAAGAGTAGTTTAGGACTTTGTTTTTCCTTTGGCCATACTATTAAGGGGGGTATGGACTAGTAGCTTGACATAGGTGAGTCTAGTGGGTTAGGTGTGGTGCACACTTGTCAAATCTAGCACTACGTAGCTCCGGAGTAGCCCTACAATCAATTGGAGCAAACTTTATTCACATATGATTTCGAGTTGGAAGTGAATGGAGGGTCAAATGACTGACCAGACGCTGGTCTGGTTGTGACCGGACGCTGAATGGTGAGTCCGGTCAGTTTATTTGATCAACTGGAGCCGTCTGGTTGCGACTAGAAGCTGAGTGAAAAGTGACCGGATGCTGGGTGCCAGAGTCCGGTCAACTCCAGAAAAGTTCTAGAGAGGCAGATTCCTGATCGGACGTGCCCGATCAGTGTTGACCAGACGCTGGTCAGGATTCGGTAACTGACCGGACGCTGAACAGCGAAGTGACCGGAATCTGGGTGCCAACGTCCTGTCAACATCAGTAAGGTTCTAGAGAGCAGTTCTCGTGACCGGACGCGTCTGGTCAGTACTGACCGGACGCAGGTTAGAGTTCGGTCCGAACTTAACGGCTCTTTCTGACACAGTGGCGGGGATAACTGACCGGAGCGTCTGGTCACCCTGACCGGAGCATCTGATCACCCCGCAGAGTGATGACTCAGCCTCCAAACTTTATGTTTTGAATGAGGGGGTATAAATACGTGCTCCACTCGTCCAAAGGAGGACTCTTACCCATTTGTTCAGCTGTGAAACATCCTTGAGAGTACAAAGGAGAGCAAGAGCCTAGCGAGGTGATTAAGATTTGAGAATCCAAGATTAAGGCCTTATTAGTGCAAGGAGAGTAGCAAGTGTGCATCCACTCTTCTTATTAGGCTTATTGTGGTCAAGTGAGAGTTCGTGCTTGTTACTCTTGGTGATCGCTATCACCTAGACGGCTTGGTGGTGATCGGGAGTTTGGTGATCATCCGGCGGAGCTTGTGGATGACCCAACTCAAGTTGTGAGCGGTTGTGGGCGATTCACCGCGATGAGTGTCGAAGAATCAGCCCGTAGAGAGCACTTGATCCTTGCGCGGATCAAGGGAGAGCTACACCCTTGCGCTGGTGCTCCAACGAGGACTTGTGGGGAGTGGCGACTCTCCGATACCTCGACAAAACATCGTCGTGTTCCTTCTCCTCTCTTTACTTCAAGCATTTACATTTGAGCAATTTATTTTTTGTCTTTACATTCTTAGAATTGCCATGCTAGAGTAGGATTGGAACATATGGTGCAAAACTTTTATGCGGTAGAATAATAGGAACATATTTTAGGCATAAGGGGTGAAGTGGGCTAAGTGTAGGGTTTAACTATTGTAAAGAATTTTAGAATTAGTCTAATTCATCCATTTCTTGGACATCTTGATCCTTTCACTTGGAAACATAGATGCATGGAGTTCATGCTTGATTTTCTTTCTTTTTTTTGTTTGATAGCAGGTTGCATGCACGCATGGCAAGCAAATCAGAGGCTCAACTGTTTGATAGCAATGTGGGCCGCATATGCATGCATGCATGGCAAGCAAATTAGAGGCCTGATCGTCTACGTCCAGCAGGGCGCGAAGTGGAGGTGGGGGCAGGGACTGGTTGGACTTCGGCTCTGAAACCGCATAGACTTCGTTCTCGAGACTTTGTTCCCTGGAACGCGCATACGAAGTAAGGATGGCAACGGGTCGGGTTCGGATCGGGTGGAGTCTCCATGCACCTAAAATCGAAACCCGAAATCGAAACCTGAATCCGCCCCGAAAACCGATTCGGGTGGAAATCCATCACCAAAACTAAACCCGCGGATACCCGAAACCCGAACGGATACCCGAAACCCGAATGGATACCCGAAACCTGTGGATATATATACACATATTCACATGTATAAACAAGAGGCAACAAATAATAAATATTTTCATGAGTCAACTTTAAATAAATTTAATAATCTAAGTAAACAAATTATTATTAGTATATTATAAAGCATGAGTTTTAATTCCAAATGATTTATTTCGGATATCCATTGGATATCCACGGGTGGAAAACCGAACCCGAAACCGAACCCGAATGGTTTCGGGGCCCCGAACCCGAAAACCGTGGGTGAAAAACCAGCCCCAAACCCGAACCCGCAGAACCCGAAACCCGTGGATATCCGCCCCAAACCCGATCCGTTGCCATCCTTAATACGAAGTCCCGTGTACATGAAACCCTCTCTTTCGCTGGAGATTTTTCCATCCACAGAGTCTAATCCAATTCCTCCATTCTGGTCCCAGAGTCCCATCCGGTGATTTCCTATGGAGCGTTTTTTCCAAGAGTTCGGTCCCGTCCAGAGTCCTTTCTTTTTAGAGTCAGCGTTTTCTTTTGCCAGAGAAGATTTTGCCGTGTGAACTATTTATCTGAAATCTTTTTAGGTGCAGAGATAAATCGTTTAAGTGACTACACAGTAACTTATGCGTCCCGTTGCAACGCACATGCACATTTGCTAGTAAGATTTTAAAAGAAGAGTATCAATATTTATATGATAATGCTGTGGGCGGGGCATTTGTCCGGGTGTATCTGTCTGGACGCCCAGTTCCCTGCGCAATGATTGGTCCCAAACAGACGGGCCTCTGGCTCCCAATTCATCTGCTTGCTGCGAACATTTCCCACTCCCGTGGCCTCTCCAACTCATCTGCCTACTGCGAACATCCCCCACCCCCGACCGCAGTGGCAGCTTTTATCGCGCTGTTCGCTCGCAGCGGCCGTGTCCGCCGCGCCATTCGCCTGCAGCGCCCGTGACGCGCCATCCACCGGCCCTACTCTGTCGCGACCATCCGTGTCGCGTACCATCGCACGTCGTGCCCCGCCCCAATCTCGCGCCGCGCCACGGTTCCATCCCGTGCTGCGTGGGGCATGCCCTGTCGTGTCCCCATCCACCTCAACTGTCGCAGCTACAGCGTGCACCGCGCAATCAGGATGAGGTCGCCAACCATTGCTCTCGACGTTCCCATGACTCGAACTTGCTGCCTAGCGTAGTTCCATAGCAGGTAGGCCGTGGCCGCGCGGTGACGTTCCGTGTTTCAAGTTTCAGGCGTTTTAGACTTTGTGTTTCAAGTGTTTCATCTAGATGTTGCAAAAGTAGATATGTGATGTTGCATATGTTGCAATGACAATATATGCATGTTGCAAGCCTATGTTTCAAGTATTTCAGGTGTTTCAAATATATGTTTTAAGTGTTTTATCGTGATGTTGCATATGTTTTCTATGGCTCTATACACATGTTTCAAGCTGTTTCAAGTGTTTCAGATGTTTTAGACTCATGTTGCAAGTATATCATCTGGATGCTGCAAAAGTAGATCTCGATGTTGCATATGTTGCTATGGCTATACACGCATGTTTCAAACGTATATTTTAAATGTTTCATCTGTTTCAGACGTATATTGCAAGTGTTTCATCTTAATGTTTCAAAGTAGATCCGGGAGAGCACATGTTTCAATGACGTTGGTGGCTGGCGGACATCTGCCTGCTGGTGCTGGGGACGCTGTTGTGAGTCACCGTGCGTGTACCTGTGGCCAGTAGACGCCTCCGTGGCGTGCATCCGCAGGCAGGGCAGGTGACGGGACCCACGTGGGGCATGGGAATGGGCGCGGGGCGTGGTGCGACGTCCAGGACGCGGGCGCTGGATGGGATGCGGACTCGGGTGGTGGGATAGAGCTGCGTCCGGACGGCGCGTCCAGACGCCAGGCACTAGCCCCTCAGATATTTATAACATCATATATGTATCTACTCCCTCCGTCCCAAAAAGACTGATGTTTTTTTACTTTCAGATATCGTGTTTGACCGTTCGTTTTATTCAAAAATTTTGTGTAAATTATAAAATATATAAATTATTATTAAAGTATATCTAATGATAAAATAAGTCGTAACAAAATAGATGATATTTATATAGAAAAGTTGAATAAGACGGATGATCATATAAGATGCGTAAAAAACGACACTCTTCTTGGACGGAGGGTGTAGTACAAAGCATTCTTCCGTATGCTTCTCGTATCAGTGTATCAAGTTCTTCGGCCCTAGGACGAGCGGTGCTGTATTTAAGGTTTTGTTTGGACGGCGCGGTGCGATGCACTGAGTTCTCCTCGTCGGAATCGGTTCTCCGTTCCGTTTCCAAATCGAAGTGCACGCGCCCAGTCAGTGTGATGCCATGTCGGACTCGGAGGCCGTGCGTGCGCTGAGCCTGAGTAAAGCAGCTTTCGGGCTCTAGCCCTCTAAAAGTATACTATGAAAAAAAAAAGATTTTTAGTCATATCAAATTTACGGTATATGCATGGAGTACTAAATGTATACGAAATTAAAAACTAATTGTACAGTTTGCTTTAACTTTGCGAGACGAATCTTTTGAGCATAATTAATCAATATTTAGACAATAATTCACAAATACAAACAAAATGCTACAGTGTAGAATCGTGCACTATACAAAATTTGTAGGTGCAAACTTTGCCGAACTAAACGCGCCCCTAATAGCATCCCTGCAAAACCGGCCCACACGCTAGCTGTGGCTGGAAGAAAATTAGTGGAAGAAAATTAGAGGCATACGGTATGCACCCAGGCTACGTGCATGCACACATCCATCTTCCAGCAGCGGGAAAAAAATTGTATGGAAACAGTATGCAACGAGTCTCCGTGGAAACTTCTCTCGGATGGAGGACGCGTGTGGATAAAAAGAAATCTTGATCGTTGATTTAGGTGCTGGAGACGTAGCGGAGCCGTGCTTACAGCCGAGCCCAGCCCACGACGTCCACGAACGGAGCAGAAACACGCGTCAAGTAACGACGCATGTATGCACGGATCCAGTCATCCAGGCTGCATACGGTTTCTACACAATTTTTTTCCCTCCCATGCCGCTCGGCTCCAGCTCTCGTCCGTCCATGCTGCTGGGGAGGATGGTTACGAACTGCCACCGGATGAGCACATGCCGTAGATGCTGTTGATTTGTCCACGTGGGACCAGATTACCGTGTGTATGCACTCTGCCTGGGTGCATCTTGTATGCATGTGAATTTTTTCCCCTGTGGCCCATGGGGGCTCGTCTCGGTGGCAGCAGTGCCGGCCGAGTCAATGTTGGAGTTCCTACTTCCTACTTCCTTTGCACCGAAGGTTCTTCTCGTCCCGCACCTTCTTTCCCCTTCCCCTTCGCCTGTCTGTCTTCTTTTTATTTTTGTTTTTCTTTTGTCTCCTCGCATTTAAAGCATCGAGGCCGAATCGACCTCCAGTTCTCGAGACGAGTCGTCCCCCCCTCCCTACGCACCTAATAATTTCGGCAGGGCAGGACGGCTTCTTCCTCTTCGCCTGCGCGGCCGGGACCCGTCGGTGAGTTCGATTCTTCTCTTCTCTTCTCTCCGCCTTTCTGAATTTGTTCGGCGCGCGGTAGTGGTACAGCTGAAGGGTCGAGCTTTACACTCGTCGGACGGTACGGTAAATCGAAACGTTAGAGAACTAGGGTTTCGAACTTTGGGAGAGCAGCTTGGTTGGATTGCTGCATTCTTAAGGGGGATCTGATGGACGACGCAGCGTTGTGTTGCCCTGTGGGGATTCTTTGTGTATTGCTCAAGCTAAGTTATAAACCTTACTATTTAAGTTTTGTGATACCCTGAATGGTTTGGGCTTGGGCATGATGTTTTTGGGCTGCTTCCGGTGTTGTTGTGCAATCACAGGACCTTTGAAACTCCCAACAGAAATAGATTACAAACTCTGACTAGTAGATTCTCCAAATTTTCATGCCATGTATTTTCCGTAGAATCAATCCTCTGTTGGGTTGTTCTTTCGATACATCAGTGCCATCTCGCAGACTCTGAATGAAGCTTATGGTTGGATGCTTGCACATGAATGCATGATGTGCTGTATGCTATTTTGTATTATGGTTCTGCTGCAGCAAATTATTAAAGTAATAAAGTTTATCTTCTCATTTTTTCGCAGCATGGTTTTTTAGTCGGGTTTGTAAGTTTTAGATCTTCATGTCAACTACCAATCTGAGGCGCCGACTCCATCATGGAGACCTTGATGGAAGGAAAAATGAGCATGTTGACATATCCAGTGCTGATTCCCTTAATGAATCTCTATTAGGGAAGTCCAGCGATGACAATTTTGGATCAGAGGTTAGTCTTTTTTCTGGTTCACAATTGCCTCGACACTTTCCTACAGTTTACGTGAATGCAGGATTCTATATTTTCTGGTAACGCATCAGTAAACTTTTGGGACTCCTATAGGTGTATGATCCTAGAAGACAGGACCTGTGGGATGATGATAGAAAGAAAGAACAACTACACTGGTCATTTCTTTTCTCAAACTTGATTGCACAATGGGCACAATGGTTAGGTAATTCTCATTTTAGCCACTACTTTGTTAATATTAAATTCATCGATGCCTGACAGTACTAGGCTGTTATTGTCCTTTTCTCAGTTGCTGATTTTATATACCTTTTGATAGGATTTACTGACCAGCTCTTCAATCCTTCGTAGCCCTTACTAAATATTAGTTTAATTAGTTTTGATGGCTAGTTTGGTTAAGCATTTAGCAACCTACACACTATGCCAACTCCCATACTTCAAATTCTAGGCTAATATGCCTGTTTTCACATACTCAACATGCATGCATTTCTATTCCCTGCTAAACAAATACAAAATGTGCTATTTGGTAACCCCCCTCTGTTTGAATTAACTTCTGGCGGACTTGGCTGTGGTCATGGCCATAGGAGTTCAGTTGGACCCCCAAAACCTTGTTTCAAAATGAAATATCTATTGACTGTATACAAACGCATTGCACAGGAGAGGGTAAGGCTTGCCACTAACACCCTTCCCCAGACCCCGCACAGAGCGGGAGCTCTCTGCACTGGGTACAAACCATCGTGTCACATTTGACACCTCCCCTTCCAGGACAACCAATGTTCCATGACAAGATCGCTGCTGACTGTCCACTGGATGAATGCAAACAGACTTGGTTATATTTTTGTGCATTCAAACAAATTGAGTAGAATTTAGTTTGGTTGCTGATATAGAGATCAAGGGATAGTGGATGCAGCTGCTCTTACGCTATTGTTCTTCTCATTATTTGCTATTGCCATCATCTTCTAGAAGTAATGTAAAAGTTTTTATCTTTTTCCTTTTCTTGAGAACCTATTGCACATAATTCTAGCAATCAACACAAATAACTAAGCAGGATAATGAGTACATTTTCATAAGTCGGAAGTCCATGTTCTAGTCTTTAGCACTACATTTCTATAAGTTGTAAATAAAAACTGAAAACAATATATTCACAGGGCTACATTCAGTGGGCATAACAATTTGTTGCATCAGAATGTACGGGGTCATCTTGTTCACACGTTTGGTGTTTCTAGTTAGATAATCCATGTTACTACTCTTTCATGAACTGTGACAAAATTAGTCTTTCCTTACAAAAATTGATATTCGTTTCTTACTATCTTCCTTGCAGCAAGCATTATTGTAAGCTCAGGATCTATCTTTGGTAGATTATTCCCCTTCTCTTCGGAGAATCAAATCAATCCAGTATATCTTAGCCCTCTACAGGTAATGTAAAGAAAGTTACATAATAGGGTTGCAGTTATTAGTTTAATAATGGTGAACCTTCAACTTTCCAGGAACAAAGGCTGAATACTTTAAGACGCAGATTGCAAATCCCTTTTGATGGCTCCCGTATTGAACATCAAGTACGTACAACATATGTAGATTGGTTTTCTATGTCGACATCATCTCATGCAAGCAAATTAATTGATAATTGATCGGCATTATCATTATTAGGACGCCTTGAGGCAACTCTGGCGTTTAGCTTATCCCACTCGTGAGATTCCACCCCTCAAATCAGAATTATGGAAGGAGATGGGTTGGCAAGGCAATGATCCATCTACTGATTTCAGGTTCTCTCTTGTAATTTGATTGTTTGAGAATGTGCTCATGGAGATGTTAAACTCAGTTGATAAACCCATCTAATACTGATCGCATTTATGCAGGGGTGGTGGACTCGTATCGTTGGAGAACCTCATCTTTTTTGCCAGGAACTACCCTGTAAAGATCTTATATCTGATAACAGTTTCTGTTATCTTTCTAATTTCTTGATTTTTGACCATTCACCATTACATATATTCTGGTGCAGAATTCATTTCAGATGCTTCTGAGCAAAGTGCAAGGGCAGAGAGCAGATTGGGAGTACCCTTTTGCAGTTGCTGGTATCAACATTTCATTCATGCTGGTCCAAATGTTGGATCTAAAGTCCAGTAATTTTCCTTTGCCAAATCCCCTTTACACATACCTGGCATATTCCGTATTTCGTGGTTTGAACAATGTCGTATTTATGCAGGTGTTCCATCTTCAAAGTATGGAATTCGTTTCCGTGAATTTCTTGAACGGGATGAGAATGCCTTTGACCACCTGTACTGTGTAGCCTTTCGGCTGCTTGATGCTCAGTGGCTTGTGAAACGTGCCTCCTATATGGAATTCAATGTTAGCTTCTGGCGTGTTCAGTACATCGATCGTTCTTTGTTTGTTTTAAGACAGTGGCATTCTTACTTGTTTGGTTTTGTTGTACCAGGAGGTCTTGAAATCAACAAGAACTCAGCTGGAGCGCGAACTGGTTCTAGATGATGTGCTGGAGGTGAAGGACCTGCCGTCATACACTATGCTGGATGAGTAAGTTAAAACCGAGCTGTTGAGCTTGGACGCTGGAGAGCTGACTAAGATGGTGTGACGTCTAACAGTTATAAGCTGATGTCTGATCCTAAATGCTTAGGTGGCCCACTTTGCTTGTCTACCTTGTCGCATTTTTTCCCTTGTTGTATATTGAGGTCTTTTGAGGCGTTATATATGATTCCTTTGTAAATATTGTGTTGTTTATATGTTGCCTTCTGGACATGCTGGTTCCAAGGAAATAAAGAAATCGATCTCATATTCATTTTCATTTGTTTTCTATAATTGGAACGGTGGAGCATTAGCTGACCTCACTTATTTTTTGTTTCAAAACAGATCACATTTTGTTTTGTTTAGAGTTTATTTACATGTTACCTAGAAAATCACTTTGTTTCTCACAGTGATCATTGCAAAAGATGCGTGAAACTGCAAAACGCCCAACCAAACCAACCAGATGTTTTGGTCTCAGGACGTGTTGTTTTTGACACTATAGATTGCTAATTTTTTTGTGTTGCATAATGACCTGATGTGGGGGACAGCGTTTTATGCTGAACTTGCATATAGTTATATTTTGGTTTTAAGAGCTGCGTTTGTGTGAAAGGTGTATTGCTAACATTTTTCAGCAAGACAAGATTTGGCTGATCATGTGTACAAAATTGTAACTATTTTATTTACTACTTCCTCTGTCTCAAAATAAACATATTTTGTTTCTTGAGAAGCCATTTAAAAAAATACTAGTTATTTGGAAAGTATTATCGATATTTGTACTCTAAATAAGTTTACTATGAAAGTATATTCTAGGATCAATGTAATAGTGCTTACACATATGATGAATATTATTAATTTTGTATATATTTGTTCCATTTTTAAAATATTTGATTCCTGAATAAGTGATATGTACGCCTGTTTTGTTTTGGGACTGAACCTCCAGGAGGTCATGTCACCTGAAGGCTGAACTTGACCAATATTTTCATATTTCTGTCTTCTTTCCTATGATGAAATTGAATTGATGCCTGTGAAATTCTGGCATTTCAAACAGGCTCTTAGTGAATGAGATGGTTTGCATACAGCGAGAGATAGTTTCGCAAATCCGTATGTGTATCTATCTATCGTTATATAAGTCAATACACAAGTATGTATATCTATCTATCATTTCCTTAATATTAAAGAGCACGTTGGGGTGTATTATATGTTTGGGACCCTATTAGTGTGTTCGGGGAACATAACCTAGGGGCTTAGCAGGTAATGTTTAGGGCCTATCTATAGCCTCTAGAGACTTTTTAAAAAAAAATACAAGCCCCCGGGAAAATAATGAAAACCACTCTTCTCACCTCCTCTATAAAGGGGGAGAGGGAAGGTGGAGGGGAAATAATGAAAACCACTCTTCTCATCTCCGAAGGTATTCTGGTGAAGATGAAGAAGCCACTTGGATTGAACTAAAAAGTCTAAGCTCGCCAACCGCCGCATCTGGGTTTCTCGAATTAGAGATTGAGCAAGAGATGGTTTCATTCCTCCTCCGGACCAGGCTATCACTTGAAGGTTGGTTCTTTGGTTTTTGAAACTTTCTCCACAGCGCGAAGTCATCTATTTTCCCAAGAGCGAAGTTTTGGTTGCTGAATCGCAAACACCATGGTCTTTAGCTTGGACCAAATGAAGATTATGGTATCAACCCAAGGATTCTATCCTCAATGTTTTCTCCTTGATTTTTATCCGGAACGTTAAAGGAATTTTCTTTTGTTCTCCCGAATGGTTTATGCTCTCTGGTCTTTGTTACCAAGTATGAACTGTGGTAGAACCGCCCGAAATAACGTACTTACGAAGGCGCTCGTCTTCCATCAGACACTAAGCACCCCGAAAGCAAGCTATAACGGGCGGGTTCCGTCGGGCACACCCCAAGGGAGAGCCCGAAAGATCCACATTTTTTCCCAAGGATCCAATAATAAGAACGAGTTACAATACTTAATTCATTTCATACCTCCAGAGTTCTCAGAAATATATTATTACAGTTCCAAAGTCAGAGTGCGGAATATTAAACAGCGGAATAAAACTAAATATCAAGTAAACATCTATCGATAATAACCAAGGATTCGTCTGTGCCCACCAGAAGAATCCTTCACACAATGGCTACGTCTCAAACAGTACCTGCAACAGGGGTAAATAAACCATGAGTACACAATGTACTCGCAAGACTTATCCGACTAGTGAGAATAATTTCCCGACTTCAAGGAATATAATAAGCTTTATGTTTTGTTGGTTTCTTTTTGCAGAAAGCAATACTAATAGTGAATCCTTATTTATGTTATTATTATTAGTAGCCATGATTAATTCATCACCTAGACATTCTATGTAAGCACCTGTTCTACTTTTAAGCAAGAGTTGAGCAACTAGTCCCATTTCATCACCTTTCATCTTTCAGTTCTTACTATGGTACTAGACCGTAGACAAGCCGTACCGGATTGTCCGGCGATTCTCGAATCAATGCCCCCAGCTGGGTACCCCAAAATCACACGCCCCGCTTGTACCCCAGGCACAAGCAGGACCAACCCATCACCCTCCTATCACGGGGCCCAGGTCCCGTCCAAACTTAGACTCCAAGCCCCCGCTTCTCAGTCCTAGACTTAGTGCGGTGCAAGGACCTCCATCATCCCTGCCTTCAACCAGTCGGTCCGGAAAGAGCCGAAACCCACGACAAGAGAGCAACAAGTCTTCCCTACGTCCATACCCAAGTATGTGCTCGGGATAATGAATCTGTGACTTGCCTAGAGACCTATGCAACGGCCGGTCCTTAACCGACACAGACAGGGAAAAAGTGTAACCAAGCTATGCCCTGTTGGCCGCAGGACACAACCTCTTACATCCACCAATACCCAAACCATATCCCTACCCGGTCTGCATTTTCCTTTCCACCATTTTATCATGAGTGATCATAATTTTTATCTATTGTGAGTAACGACAGGTTACTCACGCTACCGATACCCTGAGCATAGCAGCTACTCGACCTATACTAGTAGGGCTCATAGGTAAGTATATCTATGCATGTAGTTTTCATAAAATGCCTATAACGTAAATGCACGTCATATATATATTCAGTGATCATTCAAAAATAGGGGTTACGCACCGGGGCTTTCCTTGGGCAGGCGGTGTGTCAACAAAGTCAGCGACGAATGGCTCCGGGGCTCCCTCCTGTACGAGGACCTCCTCCTCGTACTCCTCAATAATCTCCTCGTAGTCCTGTTTGTCCACAGGCACGAACTCTACCAACTCGTGATCTACATGCATGAAATGATGATGCAACACTTAGTAATACGACAACAATAACTCTTAAAATACAAACACATCTATCAAGCTACTAAGCTAGTTCTACCGACTCAGGTGCTAAGTTACCTACTGTTACCACTAACAAGTATGAAGCATGACATATTATCTTAGCAACTAAACGTATTCTTACTCTTAATACCGATTTACTCTATACATGATAAAATAAGGGGTACTAGCTACTCTATTTATCAACCTACTCTAGGGCTACAAAAATTACAGTAAGTACATAATAATCTACTGAGCCTACCATAAAAATTTCATGGCTAAAGCTATCACAAATTTGCCACAAAAATTTCTACAAATATTAAGCTAAATAATACTAAGTTTTCTAAAGTGAATTTATGAGTCTATCATATCACAGCTAACTATAAACTAACTACACCAACAGATAGATAGCATTTTTGTGAACCTAACAATTTTTGTTTCACTATTTTTGGACATCTATAAACTTTACTATAAATTTTCAAAGTTTAGCTCCAACTAAATTGAATAAACATTTATTACCTTACTGGAAAATGGAAAACCTAAATCTACCGCGCGGCCCAAAGCGCGAGTGGCTCGGCCCACTCTAGCGCAACACGGGCGAGCACGCGACACACGACGTGGCCCAGTCCATGCGACGACGGCCCACGACGGGGAGGACCCGCGCGCGCCGGTCATCTTGCGAAAATGCCATCGGCCTACCCGGTAATCGCGCGAGCACTAAGAGCACTATTCTGCCAGTCTGCTATCTTACAATTACACCCCTCCCCCTTTCCATCTTTACCACGGCCATACCCTCGGGGCCCCCGCGCGCGCACCCGTGGCGGCGCTAGCACCGGGCGGTTACGCCGGCCAGACCAGTCCCTCCCCGCCCCCAAATGCGAGCCAATATCTACCTAGGCACGAGCGTGAGACGATGGGCGAAGAAAGCACGAGCTAGGACGCCGTAGTAAGTCCGGTCCATGGCGGCGGAGCTCCTGCAATCACAGCGGTGGCGTTCTGGTGAGTTACAATAACGCCGGGGTAATTAGGGCAGCGAGTGAGCTCCAGACACTCACCACGGACCCAGACGAGGTGGCGGTTCGACCGGAGGTGGCCCGAGCCAAGCTGGCCACGTGCGCACAGACGGTGCGGTGGTGCACGGCGGTGGCAAGGCTGCGTCAGGGGTGGCTAGGGGGTGGTAGCGACTAGGCAAGGGTGCGCAGGGTGATGAGTAGGTGGAGGCGAAGTTGGCGGTGCAAGGAATTGAACGCGAGCAACACTAGATTGGGGGCTTGCCATCAACGCGTGCCGAGATGGACTTATTGACCCAACGGGAAGGAAGCTCCAAATTGGAGCATGGCACGGCAAGGCTCACTGCAAGCTGGGGTCAGCTGGTTGGCTGACTACACGACGGAGCCGCGGACGGGGTTAATTGGACCGAGGTGCCTCCATTGACCCGAATTGAGAGGCGCGGGTCTGGCGACCACGGCGACAAAGGAATAGGGGAAGACAAGCATGGCTTGGCTCATCGCTGCCGTGGCGGGACGTGGCTGTCAACTCGGTTCACAAATGCGCACGGTCTACAGGGCGATGGGGGATAGCGAAATGTGCTCCAGACATTGGCTGCATGGGCATAAATCGCAAGCTGATGATGGCGGCTCGGCCCTGTGCACCGTAGTGGCTGGCGCCGGTCAGCGCAGCGTCGCATCAAAATGGACGTGATGGCGATGCAGGCGGGGCAAGCCCACGTGCGGCAAGGCGACGTGCGGGCAGGGCCATGTGCCGGCCGCAGCAGGCCAAGTGTGGCCACGCGCGCACGGTACCACACAGGCGAGTGCGAGGCGTCTGAGCGGCTAGGCGGACGCGACGGCAGTGGCAAAGAGCATGCGGGCGACTTCGCACAAACGGCCACGGCTAGCAGCAGTGCGGTGACGCGACGCACGGAGTCAGCGACACGGCGAAGCGGCGGTAGTGGACTAGCCAGGGCAGCGGGCCCGCGACGACGGTGGTGGTGGTCGAGCTGCCAGGTCATCGAGCGTGGCGTGCGCGTGTGTGCGTGGGTGCTTCTGTGTGTGAGCACATGTAGTGGTGGTGCGAAGTTTGTGTAGCGGCACGCACGGGTGCACGCTTGGCGAGCGGCGATGCCAGCCAAGTCACGGTGACCGCGACCAGACGCTGCTACCGTTAGGAAACGTGTCTTGCACGCTTTTGAAAGCGTCCCAAAAATCCATCTCAAAGGTTCAATTGCTAAACCAACTATTTAACACCCGAAATGGTTTGTGAAGCTACTAGAACACACTCTAAGACCATACCACTACTTAGCCCGATTCTTCTACAAAAATTGTCGAACTTAGCTTCGTCAAACCATTCTCTAACTTAAGAAATGTGACTACGTCTTGATCGGTTTCGCGTCGAATGCGATTTCCAAGCTATTAAGTAAGCTAGCTAGTGAATCGTGTTCCTGACCGCACGTATTTCATCGTCACCTACGAATCTTATACTACAAACCCTATTAAAGTTACGTATATGCATTCTATAATATTTTCGTTCAATAAAAATTCATTTGAAACCCTAAGTGATAAAACACGACATGGAATGTAACTTTTGTTTCGCGTTTCTAATGAATGTTTCAAGTTACGTATATTGCTTTACACCCTATATTACACACATTTACACATAAGTAGATGCTCATGCAGTGTTTTAGCAAAAGACTGTACAGTGTAACACCGAGGGTGTTACATGAACCCTACCTCTTGTGCGAGAAGATTATACGATTTTATTGGGGTAAGACCTAAGGTATGATTCGTGCAATGTTAAACTTCATGAACCACTACACCATCTTTTCTCAATCATCTTATTCAATTATTATGTAATTGTATTCACATTATTTATTTTGTACATCAAATTAAACACCATTCGTTCGTGTCCAAAGGCATTATCCCTTTAGCGAGTCTTCACCTCCTTATAAGTACTTTTCACCCATCTTATGATGTCTAACATTTTTTCTCAAGCAATCAATTTTCTCATGATTATGCTTTAATTTTGCTTTTGAAAGCAAAATGCAAAATTCTAAGCTTTGCATGAATCAAGTCACCAAGGTGACCAAAACACTTGCAAAAAATTTAGTGACACAGACAAAAAATGGCCCATGGCTTTCATATTTATCCCAAACGGCTATTCTGAAGTAATAATCTCTTGTTTTAAATTTTCTCTCTCTAACAAGTAGGAATCAACCATTGTGAGTATCTCTCACCCTTTCTCGACTAACCTACTTATATAGCATTTTTGTTCCTCAAATACAGGATTATACACAAAGTTATAGTAGTCTCCATCTAGTACGGATTTTCATACAATCATTAATCTTTGTTGAATATTGGGTTTTATCACACATTGGGTTCCACTATATTGATCCTCACAATATTGGCTTTCATTGAAATGATGGATTTCTTTGGTCATTGGTATTTGCAACGCGTTGGTCTTGCACATTTGGGCATTCAAAATTCATTGGCCTTCATCAATCAACGAATTTCATTTACTATCAATTTTTGCCAATTATTATTCGTATATAATAAGAACAAGCACAAGATTTGTTTATCTTATATATCACTTCACATTTATTGTTCACATAAATGCATTTATCATAGGCATCATCGCATTCATCCATAACATCCATTCATCGCATGAGTACTTCACATGAGCTTAAAAGGGTGCCTTAGCATCATAAGGCTCCCCAATAATACGGTTGATGAGATCAAAACTAGTCATCAACCATAGAGCACCACTTGCATCCATTTTTATCTCTAAGTATACAAATGGAATGAGAGAGCTCAGTGACTTCATGTTGCCAAAAATACAAGCAACTGAAGCACATTAAAATGATAAAGAGCCCGAGACTTTGTGTTGCCAAAAATACAAGCAACCGAAGCACAGTGAAATAAAAGAGCTCAATGACTCCATGTTGCCAAAATGCGAGCAACCAAAGCACGTACAAGTTGCGAATGGTGATCCTCGTAGCCGGGGCTAAGTCATAATTGGGCTACACTTTGTATTCAATTATTGGGTCTTGTACTTCAGATCAAAACCGAATAGCTAAGGGGCTACTATTGGGATGTATTATATGTTTTGGACCCCACTAGTGTGTTCATGTCCCAATTACATAGCCTAGGGGCTTGCCAGATAAATCTAGGACCCATTTGTAGCCCTTAGAGACTCTTTTGTCAATACAAGCCCCACCGGAGGAAATAATGAAAACCACTGTTCTCACCTCCCCTATAAAAGGGGAGAGAGGGAAAGTGGAGGAGGACTTTTGGCCCTCTCTCATTTGCTCTCTTCCTCTCACTCTACTCCTACCTCTCATTGTTCGGTCCTAGATGAGTAGACCGGTTTCTTTGTCTTTTGTCATTCACAACCGTTCTGTGGAGATTCGATGGACTCAATTCTTTGTCGCACTTATCTGAGTTAGAGTAGCATGTCTAAGTATGATGTAGAGTTTGGTTCCAAAATGAATTAAAAAGTGAATTGTTTCCATGGCCTATCTTTATCACACAGTCAAACATCGACTTTGATTTTTCAATGCACAAGCTTGATTTTAATCACCATTTCTTGATACCGAACATTAGAGAGGAAGATAGGAGAGATATGCCCCTTTTCTTGATACGCATTGCCCACTTGTTCTTTAGTGTGACTTTCACTTTCTAACCCCTTTTTCTTGACACACACTGTCCACTTATCGTGACTTCCACTTTCTGACCCCTTTTCAGAATGCTCTCCTTGTTCGATGCCGTCTCTCGCTGAGATATCTTGGCGTGTAAATGTTGTACTCTCTGGCCAAAAGTTGGAAGATAATGAACCTTGTTTGAATAAGTTTGATTTGCTCCAAAAATATGTTTACCTATGTCTAGTATGTGAGATTGAGAAGAGGTGGAACCAAACAATTGTCGAGACAATGTTTGAGATGTTTTCCACCATTGGTGTGTGATTTTTTATCTGTTCTGTTGCGTATTCTCAATATTAATTTTCTATGTAGAAAAAGAAGCCACAATTGTTCTCTACTACTCAGCTGAAGAACAATTTTACTGCCAGCTCGGAGACGGATATATAGTTGAACCTCTTTTTATGCAGTGAAAATTTTCATTCGACTCAAATCCCTTGGACGTCGTTGAATCAGACATGTTATTGTCCTTATAGGAGTTGGTAGGAGGAGGGGAACATAATACTATCATTTTGTGAACTTATGGGACAAAATATTTTGCTTCCACATTCCTAAGAAAGGACATAAAGTTCGCTTACTCAATGGGGCTCACAAAAGGGAAAAGGCTTGAGATGGGTTCTGCATACTTAGGGCATAAGATATATATGCTCGCCATGTGACATTTCTTCGTCATGATACTATAAGTGGTCTACATTTGTCCTCTTGAATATTTGCCCTCATGTCGTAAAAAATCTAGTGAATGCATTGATATATTCATTTATTTTTTATCTTCAAGACTTGGAATACTACAAGTAGCTTCTGCATGATGATGTTGCACCACATGTGAACATAAGGGAAATGCCTGAAGAGGTATCAATTACCGCATCGTTGAGCACATCGCTCCCTCCCAGTTTCCATCCAAGAGTTTAGAGTTGAAAGAAGCAATCTGTCCAAAAGTTCAGGGTGTATGCAATTGATCGAGTTTCTTGCATTTAGACTTCTGTCTTGGGTAAATCTTAATTGCTTTGTTGATGGTAGAATTTTCTGTGCAGATGGCAATTCCCTAATCCAGAGTCCATATCAGGTGCAAGTGGGCAATGTGGCCCAGTAGCACAGTACTCAACCCGAGCTTTCTGTTTGGTCCCCTGACGATGAAGTAAAGCTCTAACATGTCTGTAGTCTCTTAGGAGATATGGTCTTACGTGCTAGCGTATTAAATTACTAATTTTTGTTATGATAGATGTTTTCTCAAGATACTAACCAAAGTTTTCTAGGTTAACCTACAAATGCTGCAATTGTTCTCATCTCTCTAGATAGCACTTTTGCTCGAATTGTTACATCCTAAAATATTACCTCTGGGAACAACATTCTCTTACATTCATTTTAGTTTTACTTTTGAAATCTGAAGTATCATCAGCTACATTATTGTGCATAATTAATGCTTACAATACTGTATTCTATTAGCGAGGGTGCTTGTGGAGTTATAATGTCTATTTAAAAAATCTTATAACGTTTTTTGCGTCCTTGGTGCTTTTTACATAAAAATATCAACTGGTTCACACGTTAAATTCGACTGTGTTTTGTCACGATGAAATGTTGTTCTTTAACTATTTGGTTTGCCTTTTTTAATTGATGTTTAACGAATACTTCCTCCGTCCCATAAAAACAATCCTTCTAGAGTTTGAATCTTGTCCCAATAAAAATGTCGCTACAATGCGGGTCCCACCACCTTTACACCGATCCAAGACATAGCAGACCTATGCCTATCCGCACTCCCACTCACCCATCCCACCCCATCTTTCTCGTCTAATATTGTCCATGCAGCCCGAGGCACGGTGGCCCGACACGAAGCACGCAATTTTTGGCCCGGACCAAGCACAACACGTCCTCCCCCTCCTCAGTTCTCCTCTCCTCCCTAAGGCCCAGCGCCCACACGGCCCACGCGCTCCCCGACGTCCCCGCCTCCCCCCTCATATATAAGCCGACACACTGTGGTGGCTCTCCCTCACCCCAAACCCTAGCTCATTTCATCCTACCGCGCCTCGTCTCGCCTCGCTCTCATGGTGAAAGCTCTAGTTTGGTTTTGGTTAATTGATGAAACCCTAAGTGCTAACCTAGTTTATCAAAGTGATTATGAGATAGGTTGCACTATTCCAAGTGGTGAAACAAATGAAGATCATTACATGATGACGGTGATGCCATGGTGATGATCAAGTACTTGGACTTGAAAAGAAGAAAGAGAAAAACAAAAGGCTCAAGGCAAAGGTATAAATGGTAGGAGCCTTTTTGTTTCGGTGATCAAGACACTTAGCGAGCGTGATCACATTTAGGTTCGATAACCATAATATTAAGAGGGGTGAAACTCGTATCGAAATGCGGTTATCAAAGTGCCACTAGATGCTCTAACTCATTGCATATGCATTTAGGATCTAGTGGAGTGCTAACACCCTTGAAAATGCTTGTGAAAATAATCTAACACATGTGCACAAGGTGATACAGTTGGTGGTTAGCACACTTGAGCAAGGTTAGGAAACTTCACCAGTGGAGTGTCTGCCCGTTGAGTGCGGACAGTCCGACGGTGCCACCGGCACCCTAGACAGAAAAGACGAAGGTCACTATAAGTGACCAGACGCTGGTCTTAGTTGGACCGGCGTGTCCGGTCAGTAGCAGCAGTGAGCGCGTGGTCTCGGTCTTCGACCGGACGCTGACACTAAAAGTGACCGGACGCTGGCAGGGTGCGTCTGGTCAGTGCTGACATACACTGACATGGGACGCACAGAGGAGACATTGAGTAACCGAACGCTGGGTGAGTCCGGTCGGACTTGATCGGACGCGTCCGGTCATGAAATCTCGTGTTTGGAACCTTACTGGAAATGACCGGACGCTAGGGTCCAGCATCCGATCACTTTCTAACTAACGCGTCTGGTCATCACTTGACCGTTGAGATCGGGCGATCAGCGTTTGAAGCAGGGGACACGTGGTGAAGATCTAAGGACCGGACACTAGGGTCCTGCGTCCGGTCAAACTGATCGGAGCGTCCGGTCACCCCGTGTTGTGCCCAGTGAAAGGGTACAACGGCTCTAGTTCGTGGGGGCTTCTATTTAAGCCCCATGGCCGGCTCAAGCTCACCCTCTTGGTCATTTGCATTAACATAGCAACCTAGTGAGCTTAGCCAAAGCCCTCCCACTCATCTCCATCATTGATCCATCATCATTGTGAGATTGGGAGAGAATCCAAGTGCATTGCTTGAGTGATTGCATCTAGAGGCACTTGGTATTCGTGTTTCACTACGAGTTTTGCTTGTTGCTCTTGGTGGTTGCCACCACCTAGACGGCTTGGTGCCGCGGTGGAGGATTGGCACGAGTCGATGATTGTTCGTGGCCATCTCCGGTGATTGTGAGGGGATTTGTACCTTCCCCGATGGAGTGCCGAAAGGTAACTCTAGTGGATTGCTCGTGTCATTGAGTTACCTCACTTGCGGGTAGGTTCTTGCGGTGTCCAAACATGTGGACGAGGTTTATGCAACACCTCTTAGCCGCTGAACCACCAAGTGTTGGTCGACACAACGGGGACGTAGCGTGTTGGCAAGCACGTGAACCTCGAGAGAAAATTGGTTGTCTCTTGACATTTGGTATTCTCCCGGTGATTGATTTAACATTCACCTTGTGATTGGTTCACTCCTCTACACGGCGGTATAATCACCCTACTCACTCATTTATATTCTTGTAAACTAGTTGTGGCAAGCTCTTTAGTGTAATTAGAATTGAGAGCTTGATTTGTTAATTTAAGTTCATCTAGTGGAGCTCTTTAGAGTAGCAAGATTGAGAGCTCTTAGTGAGTAGTAACATTGCAAGTTGTGTGCCTAGTAATCATTGTAACTAGAATTGTTGGATAGGTGGCTTGCAACTCTTGTAGAGCTAGAGCAAATTTGCATTTCGCAATTTGTCATACTAATCAAATTGCTCTAGTTGATTTGTAGATTTTTTTTAAATAGGCTATTCACCCCCATCTAGCCATATTAGGACCTTTCAAGTGGTATTGGAGCCATGGTCACCGTTTGATTGAAGGCTTAATAACCTCGGTGTCAAATTATGGCTCAAGTTATGTTCAACCATGTGGGGGGCAAACCACCGTTCTTTGATGGTACATGCTATGATTATTGGAAGAGAAAGATGAGGATGTATCTTGGTTCAATCAATGATCATGTATGGGAAGTGACCGAGAATGACTATGCTATCATTGATCCCGACAATCCCACCAACCAAGATAAGACCAACAAGCAATGCAATACAATGGCTCTCAACACCATATACAATGCCATTGATTCCAAGATGTTTGAGCAAATTAAGGATTGTGAAAGAGCTAATGAGGTGTGGAAGAGATTGGAGGAAACATATGAGGGCACACCGACGGTAAAGAGTGCCAAGTTGTACATCCTCAAGGATAAATTGACAAGCTTCAAGATGAAGGATGATGAGAGCATTCTAGAGATATTCCATCGGTTGCAAGTAATTGTCAATGACTTGAAGGCTTTGGGAGAGAAGATCAAGGATGATGATGTCTCTCATCGGTTCTTAATGTGCCTACCTCCAAGATTTGAGATGTTGAGATTGCTCATCATAAGAGGAGGATTGAAGGAGATTACCCATAACCAAGTATTAGGTGATGTCATGACCCAAGAGACATACCGTGTGGAAAGGGAAGGGGATGACAAGGATGACAAGAAGGAAGAAGAAGAAAAGAAGAAGAAGAATATAGCATTCAAGGCTAGCTCATCATCATCCAAGAACAAGGGCAAGTCCAAGAAAGAATCAAGTGATGATGATGATCTTAGTGACATTGATGATGAAGCTATGGCCCTCTTTGTACGCAAGATGGGAAAGTTCATGAAGAAGAAGGGATATGGTGCAAGAAAGAGAAGAGATCACACCAAAAGCAAGGAATATGTGAGAAGATGCTACAATTGCAAGAGCCCCGATCACGTTGTAGCAAATTGTCCCTACAATAGTGACAATGATGAGGATGAGAAGAAGAAACTCAAAAAGGATAAGAAAGAAAAGAAGGAGAAGAAGGAGAAAAGAATGACCTTCCAAAAGAAGAAGAAAGGTGGAGGCTATGTGGTCACATGGGATAGTGATGGCTCTTCAGATAGTGATAGCTCTAGTGATGATGACAAGAAATCTATCAAGAGAGCACTAGCTAGCATCGCCATCAACAACAAGCCCTCCATCTTCGACACTTTATCGACATGCCTCATGGCAAAACCTACCAAGGTAAAATATGATGAGAGTGATGATGATAAATGTGAAAGTGATGCTTGTAGGAATGATGATAATGATGATGATGATGATAAGGAGGAGGAGGAGTACACCAAGGAGGAACTCTTGGACATGTGTGAGCAAGTGCACACTTGCAATGAGATGAAAAGAAAGGAGTGCAAAGAATTATGCAAGAAAGTAAAATTTCTTGAGCAATCCTTTGATGAGCTCAATGCCACTCATGAGAGGCTAATGGAAGCCCATGAGAAGCTTGGCAAAGCTCACTCTAAGCTTGAAAAGGCTCACTCCTCTCTCATCGAGCAAGTCAAAGTGGAGGAAGCCAAGAAGGAGCAAGAGATTGCATCATGTGATGTGAGACTAACATGTTATCTTATTGATGAATCTTTTTATGAGCCCATTTTAGTTGCTCCCACTAACACTTCTTGTAGCACTACCTGTAACAACCCAAAAATCCACACACCAAAAATCACAACTATAAAATTTTTTCTTGAAAACCCCATGTGATGATGAGTGATATTGTAGGAGCCAACCCTAGGTGTTGCATTAGCTGTAACCCAACTAAACAATTTCATGAGCATGGCATGTCATTTGTTAATTAAGTTTATTTAAATACTGACAAATAAAATATAGCATACATTGTTAATTCAAAGGGGTGATTTGGATTTCCATTTGCTTCATGTAATGCTTAACAACTCCTTTAAAGAAATAAACCAGAAAAGTAATTATTAATCAAACCAAAGAATTGATGCTTAAAGAGAAAACTATTTCTATTTTTGTATAACAAAACTACACCTATTTTTGTTATACAAATAGCTAAATAAAGTTCCTAATATATATAAAAGAATGTTGTGGGCCTCATACCTAAAACTCCAATGAATAAGGTACACCAGATTTGAATTCAAAATTCTAAATCAAATTGAATTCAAACAAAGAAGAAGAAAAATAAAACAGAAAAAGAAGAGAAAGGGAGGAGCTAGCCTCGTAGCCCAAGCAACCGATCGACCTATCTTGCCTTTTTCCACCAGCCAGCCCAGCTCGCCCTCTTGGCTTCGCTGGCCCACGCACAGCTGCAAGCAGGCCTGGCCTGATCGCGCATGGCCCAGCAAGCCAGCCCAGCGCGCTGACGCCCGCGCGCCTTCCTGCTTCGCTTGCTGCCACCGCCACCGGACCCCACGCGTCAGCCACACCCTGGCATAGTGTCGTCTTCCTCCCCACGCCGGCATCACCTCCGACCGAGACTCGACCAAGGTGACAGGCGTGGGCCCGAGGTCACGCGAATCACCTGGCCCTGTCCCCTTGGCGCCACGCCCATGCAACCTCCGCGCCAACCACCCGCGCCCGCGATACCGTTCGATGCCAACGGCGCATCGCCAGCCGTCCGCCCCATCCGCCATAGATGGAGCTCGGACCCTGGGGCTATAAAGCGACGCCAGAGCGCCCTAGAGTTCTCTCATCGCCCCGCCGCCACCTTGTGGCCGTCCACCGCACACCCGAGCCAAGAGAAAGAGGGGGTAGAGGAAGAGGAAGGAGCGCCAAAGCCGCCCGACATCGCCGGTGTCGCCGTAGAAGAGGACGACGCCACGATCCACCACGTCGGCGCTGCTCGGCACTGCACGGCTTCGTCTCGACATGGCCACGACCCTCCACTGCACCGCCATCCTTTCGTCTTCGACACCAGCGGTGAGTCCCCCGCTGCTGAGACCTTCTCCTAGCCCTTGGACATCATAGTAGAGCACACGCACGCCGCGCTCACGCCGCCGCCGTCATGGCGCGGCCACCACTTGCGCACCCGACCGCCTCGCCGGACTAGGAAGTAGCCGTAGCATCACCGTGATGACCGGAAGATAGCCGCGTAGACCGAGACCCCGATAGCCGGTCGTAGTGCCTTGGCCATGAGCACCAGACCACCGACCGGAGCTCCGCCGTGCACCACCACCGCGCGCGGACTCCGCCATGCCTTTTTGGTCGCCGTAGACACTTTACCCTGTCACCCGCTAGCCGTATGAAAGGGAACGGGGCAACAGGACCCCTAGAACAGCCCCTAGATGCCCCGCCTACGAGCACCGCCATGCCGAGCCACCGATCACCGTGGCCAAAGCCCTGGGAAGCCCTGGCCGCCACCTTGACCCCACTACTGTATTCGCCAAGGCCTGACGAAGCTTTTCCCCACTTCAATTGGATGCCAACACCGCTGTGGGAGCTCGCCGGAGAGCACACCACCGGTGGGAGCACACCGGGAAGGGAAGCAGAGGAATCCTTCCTCGCCGGCCGCACGCGCCTGCACGCGGTGCACACGGACCAAGCCAGAGGGAAGAAGGGTGGATGCGGTCCACCGTAGACCTGCCTGCGGTCCATGGACCAGCGCTCCTGATTCCACCGTGGACCGCGAGCCATGAACTCGAGCCCGACCCGAAACCCAGAAGGCGACGTGGCGCTCTGTGACATCATGCTGACGTCATGACGATGTCATGCAGGTCCCACCTGTCAGTAATAACGCAGTCGAGGTGACGTCATGCTGACGTCATGATGACATCAGCTGCTGACGTCAGCAGCCCTAGCCCCACACGTCAGTGACCCTGACCCGTTGACCGTTGACTCACCCATTGACTTGACGTTGACTCTGACCGGACCCACAGGTCAGTGACCCAAGAGACCCTAGCCCCACCTGTCAGAACGGATGACGTTGATGACGTCATGCTGATGTCAAGCTGATGTCAGCAGGACCCCCACCTATCAGCTCGAAATCAAGATGATGACATCATGCTGATGTCAGCATGCCACATGGTCCAGTCACAGCGTGACACGTGTCAGCCTAGGATTAATTCAGCCTTTTCCATTTTCAGAAATGATTAAAACTTCGGAAATTCATAACTAATTCATATGACCTCAGAAAAATATGAAACCAGGACCAAAATTCATCTAAAATCGAGCTCTACGCAATGAACCCATGTTTGAGTGCATTTGGCTCTTTTAAATTTTTCATTGCTTCTTTATGCTATTCTATAGACGTCGCTAACGCGACTATAATTCGATCGTATGCAGACTTAGAGGAGAACTAGATGGACGAGGAACGTGAGTACCGTGAGGAGTACGGAGACGACTACACTGAAGGTGCCACATCCCACCCAATCTCGTGGCACCTATTACGCATGGCTAAAATAGAAATGCTAGTGCTTTACTTTATTTGTTATGATCACACTATGATAGGACTTGAATGGTAGTATGCTTTCTTGATGGCCTTTACCTTGACGCAACCTTACCCCTACTCACCCTGCTGTTAGGCTAGTCACACGTTTGCTACTACATTTCATTGCTTATTACTTCTACTACGCTTGGACTACATTGATGCGTGGTGAAAAACTGGTGTTATCTGGACTATGGGGAGAGTGCTGCGTGTGACTTGGGTGCGTGGAGGGTGAGGGTTGTGTCGACCAAGTTGGAGTATATGACGAGCCTGGGGCAAGTCTTGCCGTGGGGTGCTACCTAGGCACCCCTGGAATGGATACCTGTGGTGGGTAAATGGTATATGAGGTGGCCCTGGGTGTGAACCTGTGATGGGAGGATGTGGCAGAACCTCCTAAATTATAGGGCCCACATGCACCTGTCACTGTCCAACGACCTTTGACATTTATGCATATGTTACCGATAACTTAAGAAGATCGTCGGGTGTCCTCGGAGAACCCAGAATCATCCACGATTTCCGGCGGGATCACATTACGAGTCATTGCGGTATTACAACATTTATCCAAATATCAACACGAGTAAATCAATGAAGTCTTACAATAACTTAGTTTACAAAACATTTATTTCAAATCTTACAAACTAAGTTCGATTATTATTACAAAAGCGTAGTAGTGGAGTGGCATTATAATATATACAAAACACACAAATATCAACGCCTTACCTTAAGGGCCACACATTACTTATCATCAACGCCTTTGAACAACGGTCATGCAAAGACGATCCAAAACAGATCGCTCATGAGCCTCACTCGCAACAAGGGTCAACGAACCACGAGTGCGAAAGTACTCAACAAGACTTAACCGAAATGAAAACCGATAAGACTCGGGAATGCAGGCTCGAGGATTCAAGGTATGGCTTTAGCAATAATCAAAGTTCTTTTGCTTAAAAGCACTTTAACAAAATTCTTTGTATCAATAATTAAAATCTCATCGGATCATATACAAAGTCGACACGATCCGTATTAAGATCATGAAACTTCATATCCAACACTTTCTCGAACCATTCTCGAGTTCCAGGTTATTAATCTCACGATGATGATCGAGAATTGAGTCTCCATAACCGAGGAGCAACGACGATTCAACCGATTATAAACCCAAATTGGGAATTCCGGACCACCACGACATATGTAGGTCCCCGACCTACATATATCAACCTACCCTTGGATCCTCTGAAACAAGAACGGGTCCAGCACCCGAGAGAGCACACAGACACCTCAAATCCGGCCACATTCCACCCACGAGGGTACACGCTACTCCGCCATCTCTCCACTCCCGGTCTTGCGCGAGTAGCCATTCTCGTAATAGAATCGCCAAGTTTAGGCTTACGGAGTATGTGGTTAGTACTACAAATTCTCAACTCACACAGGTCAACAACAGTACGGACCTTAATAAACGACACAGGAAAAGAACCCGCTCACAAGACCTCCATGTCTTGTGGCTCACACACACAGTCCGCCTTGGTCTAGATTTATTACTCCACATTCCCATATCACATGCTAACATAATTAACCAATGTTCCATTTAAAACTCGCAGGTGACAGGTATCACCCAACTCGATCGGGTCTAAGCGAGCTAAGCATAACTAGGCATATCGATTTTTAAACGGGTAACAAGGTAGATATGGAACAACAAGGTTGATAATGCAACAATTAGGTTTCCACTTGACTTCTAATCACTTAATGCAATATTGAAAAGCAAAAGCGAAATCAATTTGTAAAATACAAAGGTAGGGTTATATGCATCCGGGCTTGCCTTCGTTGATGGAAAAAGTCGGCTCTGCGCGACGTTTCACACGTCTTCGATCCGACTTCAACAGACAGATCAACCTCCTCCGCAACTTGATTAACTACCATGCGTTCACCTTCGTTTACTACACGTAGTAACATTGCCATGTTTACATGATGTGGAATATGAAACATGATGCTCGATGATGGATACAAAAATAAATAAATTGGATACAATTTTTCTTCGCAGTACAGTTACAAACCAAATTAACCAAACCATATTCGTAACTGATGTGACCACGCTAGCACCGATCACTTTGGTGAACTCTCCGACCACTATGGTGAACCACCCGACCACTATGGTGAACCACCCGACCACTATGGTGAACCACCCGACCACTATGGTGAGCTATCCGACCACTATGTTTGAGCTATCCGACCACTATGGTGAACCATCCGACCACTATGCTGAGCTATCCGAAGCAAAGATCGTCGGTGAGGGAGAACCGGCGACTGCAGCGATCAAAATGAGTAAACAACAACTGACTAAAGACTACAGCATCAAAACGAAACCGTAAGTACACTGATTACAGACAACGGCTCACCGAAAAGCTCTGGCCACGATGACACGCCTTGGCGCGGTGAAGTTCTTGACCTCGAGGAAGAAAAAACGTGGACAGCGAGTTCTCGGCAATTTCGAGCGATCAAGGCTAGCTGGTTTGGATTCGCAAGGAAAAGACGGAACTAGGGCGGCCTTTACCGAGATGGCAACAGCGCTAGGGAGACGATCGAGCTTGTTGGAGCGATGACAACGATGGTGGTGAAAACAAAGGAAGAAAAACGCAGCGATGACGACGCGTCTTGGTACTTATAGCGGCGGCGCAAGAAGCTCAAGGAAGCCACGACGGAGCTATTCCGTGCCGGTAGCGACATCAAAGACGGCCACGACACGCCTAGAACGCCGAAGAAGGAACGACGGCAATGTAGCTTAGGCGGTGAACACTGTTCACAAAAATTACAAAATTGCCATACGCCAAAAATTCACAAAGCTATATAATCACCATTATTGACATTATTTCATGTAACATATAAAACACTTTATAAACAACATTTACATGCTATAAATTAAACATGAAATGCATTAATAACTTGATGCTTGATGATTATGCATAATGATGACATGATTAATTTCTTAATTACTTTTTAACATCTGGGATGTTACAATCCTTCCCCTTAAAGAAATCTCGTCCGAGATTTAAAGAGTCTTAAAAGCGTTGGGTTGAGTAGTGGAAAAGGAAATGTGTCAAACACATTAACTTTCAAGTTGTTCGAAAAACAAGGGTGGGTTTTGAGATTACAACGAGATCAAAAGGCGGTTATAAGGACAAAGGATTTAGTAATTTCAATGGAATGATGGAACACGAATTCCAAATGAAAGTTCCAAGATGAGTGAATCACATTAATTGTAGAGCTATAATGGATCATGACCGTGAGACCTCGATACCAATGGCGCCAATGATATTCCTTATGGTTGCAGTCCACAGGAGACCCAGAGTTTCGACGCGGCACCGTAAATCACGGATCATGGCACCACCATAGGTCACAACTAAAGTAACTCACAAGTAACACTTGTTAAGCTAGCAAGATCAAGGAACTAACATGTGTTGCATTAGGAGAAACCAAGACATAACACATGCATAGGTTGAAGAATTCAAGGATTAGTCCCAAGTTTCAACATTGAGTAGATGGGGAAAATTAAAGTGCATCAAAAGTTCCAAATGATGTAGAACTTATGAGCAAAAATAAGCAAGGAGTGGTTTACTGGCAAAGCTTGGTACATAACCAAATTCATTGGGACAAAAATAGCTATAACAAGTAATAGCCATTCTCAAAATGAAAGGAGGAAGTTTTAAACATCATTATATTTCAACTTCATATGAATACTTATAACTAGAGCATATGCAGTGTTTCATTAATGACATGATGCATGAATCGTCCGTACGAAACTTTAAACACCAAAGCTCATAAAGTACATAAACAATAGTTCTAATTATATAGGGCATAATAGAATTACTACTCCACCACACAAAGCCTTTTTCTCAAATCAGGAAGGGTGAGAATGAAATAAGATAAGTCAGAAGCAATTTGGACCAAACTATCAAGTTAAATTTAGTCATCCAAATCATTTTGAAGTTTTTGTAAAACAATACAACAAAAACCTTGTAACGATCGCTCTGATACCATTCTGTGGCAGAACCTCCTAAATTATAGGGCCCACATGCACCTGTCACTGTCCAACGACCTTTGACATTTATGCATATGTTACCGATAACTTAAGAAGACTGTCGGGTGTCCTCGGAGAACCCCGAATCATCCACGATTTCGGCGGGATCACATTACGAGTCATTGCGGTATTACAACATTTATCCAAATATCAACACAGAGTAAATCAATGGAAGTCTTACAATAACTTAGTTTACAAAACATTTATTTCAAATCTTACAAACTAAGTTCGATTATTATTACAAAAACGTAGTAGTGGGTGGCATTATAATATATACAAAACACACAAATATCAACGCCTTACCTTAAGGGCCACACATTACTTATCATCAACGCCTTCGAACAACGGTCATGCGGCCGACGATCCAAAACAGATCTGCTCATGAGCCTCACACAAACAAGGGTCAGCAGAACCACGAGTACGAAAAGTACTCAACAAGACTTAACCAAAATGAAAACCGATAAGACTCGTGGGAATGCGAGGCTCGAGGATTCAAGGTATGGCTTTAGCAATAATCAAAGTTCTTTTGCTTAAAAGCACTTTAACAAAATTCTTTGTATCAATAATTAAAATCTCATCGGATCATATACAAAGTGACACGATCCGTATTAAGATCATGAAACTTCATATCCAACACTTTCTCGAACCATTCTCGAGTTCCGATTATTAATCTCGATGATGATCGAGAGAATTGAGTCTCCATAACCGAGGAGCAACGACGATTGAACCGATTATAAACCCAAATTGGGGAATTCCGGACCACCACGACATATGTAGGTCCCGACCTACATATATCAACCTACCCTTGGATCCTCTGAAACAAGAACGGGTCCAGCGCCACCCGAGAAACCAAACACACCTCAAATCCGGCCACATTCCAACCCACGAGGGTACACGCTACTCCGCCATCTCTCCACTCCTAGTGCTGCGAGTAGCCATTCTCGTAATAGAATCGCCAAGTTTAGGCTTACCGGAGTATGTGGTTAGTACTACAAATTCTCAACTCACACGAGGTCAACAGCAGTGCGGACCTTAATCGACCACAGTGGAAAGAACCGCTCACAAGACCTCCATGTCTTGTGGCTCACACACACCGAGTCCGCCCGGTCTAGATTTATTACTCCACATTCCCATATCACATGCTAACATAATTAACCAATGTTCCATTTAAAACTCGCGGTGTGCAGTATCACCCAACTCGATCGGTCTAAGCGAGCTAAGCATAACTAGGCATATCGATTTTTAAGCGGGTAACAAGGTAGATATGGAACAACAAGGTTGATAATGCAACAATTAGGTTTCCACTTGACTTCTAATCACTTAATGCAATATTGAAAAGCAAAAGCGAAATCAATTTGTAAAATACAAGGTAGGGTTATATGCATCCGGGCTTGCCTTCGTTGTGGGAAAAAATCGGCTCTGCGACGTTTCACACGTCTTGATCCGACTTCAACAGACGGAGATCAACCTCCTCCGCAACTTGATTAACTACCATGCGTTCACCTTCGTTTACTACACGTAGTAACATTGCCATGTTTACATGATGTGGAATATGAAACATGATGCTCGATGATGGATACAAAAATAAATAAATTGGATACAATTTTTCTTCGCAAATCTGATTACAAACCAAATTAACCAAACCATATTAAGTGGCAGTGTGACCACGCTTAGCTAGCACCGATCACTTTGGTGAACTCTCCGACCACTATGGTGAACCACCCGACCACTATGGTGAACCACCCGACCACTATGGTGAACCACCCGACCACTATGGTGAGCTATCCGACCACTATGTTTGAGCTATCCGACCACTATGGTGAACCATCCGACCACTATCTTTGAGCTATCCGAAGCAAAAGATCGTCGGTGAGGGAGAACCGCGACATTACGACGATCAAAATGAGTAAACAACAAGCGACTAAAGACTACAGACATCAAAAGCGAAACCGTAAGTACACGATTACGAGACAACGGCTCACCGAAAAGCTCGCCACGATGACACGCCCATAGCGGTGAAGTTCTTGACCTCGAGGAAAAAAAACGTGGACAGCGAGTTCTCGGCAATTTCGAGCGATCAAGGCTAGCTGGCTGGATTCGCAAGGAAAAAACGGAACTAGGGCGGCCTTCTACCGAGATGGCAGCAGCGCTAGGGAGAGCGATCGCGAGCTTGTTGGAGCGATGACAACGATGGTGGTGAAAACAAAGGAAGAAAAAGCAGCGATGACGACGTCTTGGTACTTATAAGCGCGCGAAGCTCAAGGAAGCCACGACGGAGCTATTCCGTGCGGTAGCGACATCAAAGACGGCCACCACGACACGCCTAGAAACGCCCGAAGAAGGAACAGCGGCAATGTAGCTTAGCGGTGAACACTGCTCACAAAAATTACAAAATTGCCATCGCCAAAAATTCACAAAGCTATATAATCACCATTATTGACATTATTTCATGTAACATATAAAACACTTTATAAACAACATTTACATGCTATAAATTAAACATGAAATGCATTAATAACTTGATGCTTGATGATTATGCATAATGATGACATGATTAATTTCTTAATTACTTTTTAACATCTGGGATGTTACAGAGGAGCCCAGGGTGGAGGTGCTGTGGTGGCACGGTAAATGGAAACCCCGATGAAGACATTCTGGCTTGGTCACCCCTAAGGACTTACTAGTACTCATATTCACCGGGAAGCCTTATGTACCACTCGCCCTATGTGGTGCGGGACGGCCGGACTACTGGGTATGATATTGCCACTACTGCTAGGTTGATAGCGGACAGTGTAAGGAGGTACGGGGCATGGAGGATTTCCCCCACACCCTTCTGAGACTTCATGGAGACCTTGTGGACCCGGCTCATGACTCACAGTTTCAGCCACCCCAGACTAGACTTGGGGTGTACCAGGGCTGAATGGTAGAGTGGCATTATCCTAGACTAGCAAGCGGCCGGAATCAGCCCAGTTGACGACGGTCAGCGAGGAACGCAGATCTTGTGGTTATGTAAAACCTCTGCAGAGTGTATGGTTGATCGATCGATACATATGCCGACTTGTCGGCTATGGACCTTTCCACGGTTTCGCTTAAACTAGATAGTGAGATGAGTCCTTCTCTTCTCCCCCTAGGAGTGAGTGTTCGGACGTAGCTAGGGGCTACGGGCCATGAGATAGTGCCGAGAGGGAGTTGTCCTGTCGATTGAGCGATGGTATGGTTGTGATGTGGTGATGTGGAGATGGTGGTATATCGATCCCTGGATCGAAACCTGGCTCTAGACGGAAATGGGGTGGAATGGGTGTGGGAATGGTGTTAAAACTTGACCAACTATTATTATGAACTTGATATGCTAATACACAGGAAACCCTAGCCTTATAGGTTCCTTTCGATTATATCCAACTTGCATCCAATTTCCACAAAGCAATGCTCATAGGGTGGGAGTGGTCAGTACAAATCGTACTGATAAATTTTGGCACACTAGTTCCACAAATCGTACTGATAAAGTTTGACGGTTGAGGGGTTCATTCCTATGCTCGAGTTTGGCGATCTTATCTTCAAGCTGTTCTGAATGAATGCTACTTTTGATTCCGCCAATGCGGCGATGTAATAATTTATGTAATTCCGCACCATTTGTACCCTGATATTATCGTTGTATGGATGTGATATTCGACTGGAATTTGGGTAATATGATCTACAACGGTCTTATTACACTTCGACTCTGTGGATTTCCCTTCGCGGAAATCAGGTCGTTTTAGTTGGTATCAGAGCCATACTTGACCATAGGACGAAACCCTCAGAAATGGATGATAGAATAGGATGTAAACAACCCCTCTTTCGGTTATATACCGACCCTGCATTTACTTCTATGCAAGGCTTATCTATTATTAACCTGCTAACACCTGTTCCTTGAAACATGCAGATGGCAATGAATGTCGAATGGCTACCTCTAGGGCCGCTACCTCTGGACCACGCCAAGCTTACCTTCGACCTACGTGAGCTCGGGGGTTTTGCACAGACCCTCTGCCGAGTTCTCGTCATGTTAGGAGTCCCTGACGAGCTTGTCAAGGTCACCTACACCGGGAAGTCAGCTGAGGAAGGAGGAATCGAAGGACCGGTTGTCACCTCAGTCGAGTTCCCAGCTAGCACTACCTTAACTTCTGTCCTAGCTTTCACCGAGTTGACTATAGAGGACACAGTTGAGGAGGGACTGCGAGCTGTCTCACACAAGGCACTTCGTAGAGTGATGAGGGACCACTACGAGCACCTGAAGATGACAGAGTTCTGTCTACTTCCCAAGGCCCTTGACCTCAGCCTCACCCCTAGTGAGCAGAGTTTCGTAGCCGGTAGAGTTATCTTTGCAGAGGAGGACAGATGCCTTCGCGTCTCAGCTATCCACCTACTAGAGCAAGACAGGTACATGACCCAGCTTGAGCAGAAGAGACGTTAGGACCGGGCCCTTCTGTGGGAGTACCAGGAGTGAGACTCGCATAGAGCACAGGAGCGAGCTAGTCTGCTCGAGATAGTTGCCAAGCTACAGGATGAACTCAACCATCATGAAGAAGTCCACAGAGCCGAGGTCGCTGACTTATAGGACAAAGCAGCCGACCTAGGAAACAGGAACTGCTACCTCGACAGCAAGGTCTTGGAGTTGCAGAGCGAGTTGGACGACAAGAAGGCCGAGTTCAACTACAGAGGAGACAAAGAGAGGTCCAAGGGGATTGATATGCTGAAAATCCAATCTCGGAACAAGACCATGACCCAGGAGCTAGAGGAGTTCAGGAAGAAGGCCGTTCGCAACCAGGGTCACCTGATCGAGGCACTCAGGCAGAACGAGTACCTACAGGACAAGTGTGAGAGGACTTGGTAGGCTTGGCAGAAGTCTGACAAGAAGCGCCTCAAGGAGATGAATGGTATGTGGGATCAGCTACCCAAGGAGATTCACAGCAAGACGAAGCCTAGGATAGAGGAGTTTGAGTTAGCCCCGACTCGCCTCAACCTAGACGCCTGCCCTACCCTACCTGGAGCCAAGCCTACTCAGGAGCTCACCGAGGCCTTGAAGTATGTGTCCCGACTTCACAAGTCTGACGAGGAGATCGAGATCGAGAACAGTCGTATCCTAGCTACGGTGTACGAGTTAGAGTAGATGACCCTATGTGGTCATGAGTCATGTCAGTGGCTTCCATAAGTTGTACCCCATGATGTACCCCTTATGAGATGTATTATGAGACATTATGCGTAGTACGATTGTCGCACGTCTTCAAGTGTAGCTACTGGAGATGATGCTATGTAATAAAACCCATGTAATGAATGTTTTGGATCTTATTGCATCTTATGGATCTTATTGCTTCTTTGTAATGAGTGTTGGATAGTATAAATGCTTTTCTTTAAATCATCAAAATCATGTAATCATATTGAATTATAAGCACTTATGGCACAAGCACTAAAATTCCTATGATCCGTGTTGCAGATGCCGAACCGCCGATCTGCTCGCCTAATGAACCGTAGACGTGCGCCCATCCCCGAACCAGTCAAACCAAACGGGGACCATGGTGGCAACAACCATGGTCGTGGCCGTGGCTGTGGACGTGGAGGGATACCCTTCAACCTAGAGAATACCCCGCCGCCTGCCGAGGAGAACATTCCACCACCACCACCACCGAACCTGGCAGAAGTGATGGCGCAGCAGACCCAGCTTCTTGCAGCCCTTGTTGACGAAGTAAACCATCGCAAGGGAGGTCAGCAGAATGACTTCCAAAGGAAGCTGGAGGGATTCCTGAAGCTGAGGCCACCCACCTATGATGGCACCGACCCTGACCCGCTTGTAGCCGATGACTGGCTCAATGAGATGGAGAAGAAGCTTGACCTCACCACTTTCACCAACGATGAGTGTGTTGGAGCTACCACACACTAGCTCACAGGTGCAGCACGCGCCTGGTGGGATAGTTTCATTGATTCCCATGAGGACCCTACCAATATCTCATGGGATGAGTTCGCCGAAGTATTCACTGAGTATCACATTCCCAAGGGTATCATGGAGACCAAAGCCGAGGAGTTTCGCAACATCAAGATGGGAAAGGATAAGGTGACTGAGTACACCACTCGTTTCACCAACCTTCTACGCTATGCCCCTTCCTATGTCGTGAACTCTGAGAAGAAGCAATACTATTACCGCAAGGGACTTAACCCGCACATCAAGCTGAAGTTTGGCGGTATTGAGAGTAGCACGCTGCGTGCACTGGTGGATCGCTGCATTCAGATCGAGAAAGACCATGCTGAAGCTGGAGAGGAGTATAGGGAAAGGAAGCATAAGCCTGAGGAGTCCTTCCGTGGATGTGACCGCAAGAGGTTCCGCAGAGATGCACCATCCAGGGAGTGCTCTCGCCACAACCAGGATGACAACCCTAGATCGAGTAGGGGTAGTGGAGGCTACACCACCAAATACTCCCGCCCTGCTCAGGATCGTTACACCCGAGACCGTTATGCTCAGGACCGCAACACTCAGGACCGTCTCAACCGTTCCCGCTCTGTGAATGAACGCCCAGCACAGAACCGCTCCGCACCAAGCACTGGAAACTGGAAGGCACCCGCGCCAACCCCTACAGGCGGTGCACCTTTCACCTGCTTCGCTTGTGGCCAACCAGGTCACAAAGCCGCTGAGTGCCCTTAGAACTCAGCCGCTCAGAAATCTTAGTTCAAAGGATCTGCTACTCGTGGATGTCTCAACCATCTAGACGCCGAGGAAGCACAGGCTGCCCCTGACGTTGTGTATGGTATGTTTTTAGTTAATGGCAATACTGCATCAGTTCTATTTGACTCTAGAGCAACTTGTTCTTACATATCATCCAAGTTTGCACGAGAGCATGACCTGCCTATAACCCCACGTGAAAAGCCTATCATCACCAGCTCACCTTTAGGAGACCTAAAATGCACCCACATCTGTAAGGGAGTGAGTCTTACCATTGAGGGTCTTATCTTTGAAGCCGACCTAACCCTGTTACCTTCCACTAACCTAGATGTCATCTTAGGCATGGATTGGCTAACCATTCACCGAGGTATCATATCATGTTCACCTAGATACGTCCAAGTGACCCACCTATCAGGCCAAGTCATTAGATGTGAACCCCAGTTCGGAAAGTCCACCTCTATCCTATGTGCCCTTAAAACAAGTTCAGAATCATAAAAAGAGGAGAAGACAATTCATGATGTGCCTATGGTCAGAGACTATCCCGATGTATTCCCTAAAGAATTATCGGGTATGCCACCAGACCGTGATGTAGAGTTCATTATTGATCTTTTGCCGGGAACAGGACCCATTGCCAAGAGACCCTATCGCATGTCAGTTGATGAACTGGCCGAGCTCAAGAAACAGCTTGATGAGCTCATCTCGAAGGGATATATCAGACCCAGTGCTTCACCCTGGGGATCCCCTGTTCTGTTTGTTAAGAAGAAGGATGGCTCAATGAGAATGTGCATTGATTACCGGAACTTGAACGTAGTCACCATCAAGAACAAGTACCCCCTGCCAAGAATCGATGATTTACTTGATTAGCTTCGAGGTGCCAAGTATTTCTCCAAGATTGATCTCAAATCTGGCTATCATCAGATGAAGATTCGAGAGAGTGACATCCCGAAGATAGCTTTCGTAACTAGGTATGGGTAGTTTGAGTTCACTGTGGTATCCTTTAGACTCACGAATGCTCCCGCATACTTCATGAACATGATGAATAAGGTTTTCATGGATGATCTAGATAAGTTTGTGGTAGTATTCATTGATGACATCCTTGTCTATTCACCCACCGCTGAAGATCACGAACATCATCTGAGAACTATACTTGAGAAACTAGCCCAACATCAGCTCTATGCAAAGTTCAGCAAATGTGAGTTTTGGCTATAGGAAGTTGCCTTCCTAGGCCATGTACTATCAGCTGAAGGTGTTGTAGTTGACCCAGCTAAGATTGAGGCTATGAAAGAATGGGAACAACCCCGTAATGTAACAGAAGTCAGAAGTTTCTTAGGATTGGCTAGATATTATCGCCGATTCATTGAGAACTTTTCCAAGATAGCCCGTCCGATGACCAACCTTCTGAAGAAGACTAAGGAGTTTGAATGGACGCCCGAGTGCGAGCAAAGCTTCCAGGAATTGAAACAGAAGCTTACCACAACTCCTGTGCTAGCATTGCCTGATATCAGCAAAGATTTTGTGGTCTATTGTGATGCATCCCGTCAAGGACTTGGCTGTGTATTGATGCAAGGTGGAAGAGTGATAGCTTATGCTTCTTGACAGTTGAAAGAACATAAGAACCGTTACCCTACTCATGATCTTGAGTTAGCAGCAGTTGTGCATGCCTTAAAGATCTGGAGACACTACTTGATAGGCAACAAGTGTGATATCTACACCGATCACAAGAGCTTAAAGTACTTTTTCACTCAAGAAGATTTGAATATGAGGCAACGCCGATGGCTAGAGTTGATCAAGGACTATGACCTAGAAATTCACTATCATCCGGGAAAAGCTAATATAGTCGCAGATGCTCTTAGTCACAAGAGTTACTATCACACCTTGATCACTGAATCCGTACCACCTGAGCTCAAGGAGGAGTTTGATGGTTTCCAACTAGAAATACTACTGCATGGCTTGTTGAATGAGCTCCGCATACAGTATGATCCCACAGATCGCATCCGTCAAGCTCAGAAAAAGTGTGAGGAGATCGAATATCTCCGTGGTCTGATGAGACTAGGCTACAAGACCAACCACCATGAAGATGAACAAGGGACCATCTAGTTCAAGGACAGAATCTGTGTACCTTCTGATCCAGCCCTACGAGAGGAAATCCTATCAGAAGCCCATGATTCTAAGTACTGTATTCACCCTGAAGGTTCAAAGATGTATTAAGACTTGAAGAAACACTTTTGGTGGAAAGGTATGAAGACAGACATTGCGGGACATGTGGCACGATGTGACACCTGTAATAGAGTCAAGGCTGAACATCAAAGGCCTACAGGATTGCTAAAGCCTCTTGACGTTCCCGAGTGGAAATGGGAGAGCATATCCATGGATTTCATAGTTGTATTGCCCCGTTCACATAAAGGCAATGATTCCATCAAGGTGATTGTTGATCGTTTGACCAAGATTGCTCACTTTGTACCAGTTAAGACTAAGACCGATGCCGAAAAATTAGCAGATCTATATGTTGAGCATATTCTCAGACTGCATGGAGCTCCCTCTAGTATTGTATCTGATCGTGGTCCTCAGTTTGTGTCCCAATTCTGGGAAGCCCTGCACAAGTCCATTGGAACCAAACTTGATTTCAGTACCGCTTATCACCCATAGAAAGATGGACAGACAGAACGAGTAAATCAGATTTTAGAAGACATGCTTCGTGCTAGTGTACTAAATTATGGCTCTGATTGGGAGAAATGCTTACCATATCCAGAGTTCTCTTACAACAACAGCTACCAAGCTAGTATCAAGATGTCGTCATTTGAAGCTCTATATGGCAGACCTTGTAAGACATCTTTGATGTGGTCTCAACCGGGTGAAAGATCGTTCTTTGATTCCGCTAAGATTCAAGATGCAGAAGGAGTTGCTCAAGTAAAGGAGAATTTGAGAATTGCACAAAGTCGATACAAGAGCTATGCTGACAAAAGAAGAAGAGAACTTGAGTTCGATGTGGGAGATTTCGTCTATCTCAAGGTATCCCCGCTATGTGGAACTGTCAGATTCCATGTGAAAGGAAAGCTTGCCCCTAGATTTGTTGGCCCGTACAAGATACGCAAGAGAGTTGGAAAACTCGCTTACAAACTTGAGCTACCTGAGGAATTGGCGGGTGTACATCCCGTATTCCATGTCTCACAGCTATGCAAGTGTTTGAGAGTGCCCGATGAAGTAGTTCCAGCTGATACACTTGACATTCAAGATACACTTGAGTATAAAGAACATCCTATCAGAATTCTAGGCAAAGATACCAAAGAGACCCGAAGCAAAACTATTCCTATGTGCAAGATCCAATGGAGCAATCACACTGAGAGAGAAGCAACATGGGAGAAAGAGTCTGACCTCCGGCTATGATATCCTTACCTCTTCGAAGAGTACGTTATGCTTTAATCTTGGGGACGAGATTCTGTTAAGGGGATAGGACTATAACAACCCAAAAATCCACACCAAAAATCAGAACTATAAATTTTTTTCTTGAAAACCCCATGTGATGATGAGTGACATTGTAGGAGCCAACCCTAGGTGTTGCATTAGCTGTAACCCAACTAAACAATTTCATGAGCATGGCATGTCATTTGTTAATTATGTTTATTTAAATACTGACAAATAAACTATAGCATACATTGTTAATTCAAAGGGGTGATTTGGATTTCCATTTGCTTCATGTAATGCTTAACAACTCCTTTAAAGAAATAAACCAGAAAAGTAATTATTAATCAAACCAAAGAATTGATGCTTAAAGAGAAAACTATTTCTATTTTTGTATAACAAAACTACACCTATTTTTGTTATACAAATAGCTAAATAAAGTTCCTAATATATATAAAAGAATGTTGTGGGCCTCATACCTAAAACTCCAATGAATAAGGTACACCAGATTTGAATTCAAAATTCTAAATCAAATTGAATTCAAACAAAGAAGAAGAAAAATAAAACAGAAAAAGAAGAGAAAGGGAGGAGCTAGCCTCGCAGCCCAAGCAACCGATCGGCCTAGCTTGCCTTTTTCCACCAGCCGGCCCAGCTCGCCCTCTTGGCTTTGCTGGCCCACGCACAGCTGCAAGCAGGCCTGGCCTGATCACGCACGGCCCAGCAAGCCAGCCCAGCGCGCTGACGCCCGCGCGCCTTCCTGCTTCGCTTGCTGCCACCGCCACCGGACCCCACGTGTCAGCCACAATCTGGCACAGTGTCGTCTTCCTCCCCACGTCGGCATCACCTCCGACCGAGACTCGACCAAGGTGACAGGCGTGGGCCCGAGGTCACGAGAATCACCTGGCCCTGTCCCCTTGGCGCCACGCCCACGCAACCTCCGCGCCAACCACCCGCGCCCGCGATACCGTTCGATGTCAATGGCGCATCGCCAGCCGTCCGCCCCATCCGCCATAGATGGAGCTCGGACCCTGGGGCTATAAAGCGACGCCAGAGCGCCCTAGAGTTCTCTCATCGCCCCGCCGCCACCTTGTGGCCGTCCACCGCACACCTGAGCCAAGAGAAAGAGGGGGTAGAGGAAGAGGAAGGAGCGCCGAAGCCGCCCGACGTCACCGGTGTCGCCGCAGCGGAGGACGACGCCACGATCCACCATGTCGGCGCTGCTCGGCACTGCACGGCTTCGTCTCGACACGGCCACGACCCTCCACTGCACTGCCATCCTTTCGTTTTCGACACCAGCGGTGAGTCCCCCGCTGCTGAGACCTTCTCCTAGCCCTTGGACATCGTAGTAGAGCACACGCACGCCGCGCTCACGACACCGCCATCATGGCGCGACCACCACTTGCGCACCCGACCGCCTCACCGGACTAGGAAGTAGCCGTAGCATCACCGTGATGACTGGAAGATAGCCGCGTAGACCGAGACCCCGATAGCCGGTCGCAGTGCCTTGGCCATGAGCACCAGACCACCGACTAGAGCTCCGCCGTGCACCACCACCGCGCGCGGACTCCGCCATGCCTTTTTGGTCACCGTAGACACTTTACCCTGTCGCCCGCTAGCCGTATGAAAGGGAACGGGGCACCAGGACCCCTAGAACAACCCCTAGATGCCCCGCCTACGAGCACCGCCATGCCGAGCCGTCGATCACCGTGGCCAAAGCCCTAGGAAGCCCTGGCCACCACCTTGACCCCACTACCATATTCGCCGAGGCCTGACGAAGCTTTTCCCCACTTCAATTGGACGCCAACACCGCTGTGGGAGCTCGCCAGAGAGCACACCACCGGTGGGAGCACACCGGGAAGGGAAGCAGAGGAATCCTTCCTCGCGGGCCGCACGCGCCTGCACCCGGTGCACATGGACCAAGCCAGAGGGAAGAAGGGTGGATGCGGTCCACCGTAGACCTGCCTACGGTCCATGGACCAGCGCTCCTGATTCCACCGTGGACCGTGAGCCGTGAACTCGAGCCCAACCCGAAACCTAGAAGGCGATGTGGCGCTCTGTGACATCATGCTGACGTCATGATGATGTCATGCGGGTCCCACCTGTCAGTAATAACGCAGTCGAGGTGATGTCATGCTGACGTCACGATGACATCAGCTGCTGACGTCAGCAGCCCTAGCCCCACACGTCAGTGACCCTGACCCGTTGACCGTTGACTCACCCATTGACTTGACGTTGACTCTGACCGGACTCACAGGTCAGTGACCCAAGAGACCCTGGCCCCACCTGTCAGAACGGATGACGTTGATGACGTCATGCTGATGTCAAGCTAACGTCAGCAGGACCCCCACCTGTCAGCTCGAAATCAAGATGATGACATCATGCTGACATCAGCATGCCACGTGGACCAGTCACAGCGTGACACGTGTCAGCCTAGGATTAATTCAGCCTTTTCCATTTTCAGAAATGATTAAAACTTCGAAAATTCATAACTAATTCATATGACCTCAGAAAAATATGAAACTAGGACCAAAATTCATCTAAAATCGAGCTCTACACAATGAACCCATGTTTGAGTGCATTTGACTCTTTTGAATTTTTCATTACTTCTTTATGCTATTCTATAGACGTCGCTAACACGACTGTAATTCAATCGTATGCAGACTCAGAGGAGAACCAGATGGACGAGGAACGTGAGTACCGTGAGGAGTACGAAGACGACTACACTGAAGGTGCCACATCCCACCCAATCTCGTAGCACCTATTACGCATGGCTAAAATAGAAATGCTAGTGCTTTACTTTATTTGTTATGATCACACTATGATAGGACTTGCATGGTAGTATGCTTTCTTGATGGCCTTTACCTTGACGCAACCTTACCCCTGCTCACCCTGCTGTTAGGCTAGTCACACATTTGCTACTACATTTCATTGCTTATTACTTCTACTACGCTTGGACTACATTGATGCGTGGTGGAAAACTGGTGTTATCTGGACTATGGGGAGAGTGCTGCGTGTGACTTGGGTGCGTGGAGGGTGAGGGTTGTGTCGACCAAGTTGGAGTATATGACGAGCCTGGGGCAAGTCTTGCCGTGGGGTGCTACCTAGGCACCCCTGGAATGGATACCTGTGGTGGGTAAATGGTATATGAGGTGGCCCTAGGTGTGAACCTGTGATGGGAGGAGCCCAGGGTGGAGGTGCTGTGGTGGCACGGTAAATGGAAACCCTGATGAAGACATTCTGGCTTGGTCACCCCTAAGGACTTACTAGTACTCATATTCACCGGGAAGCCTTACGTACCACTCGCCTTATATGGTGCGGAATGGCCGGACTACTGGGTATGATATTGCCACTACTGCTAGGTTGATAGCGGACAGTGTGAGGGAGGTACGGGGCACGGAGGATTTCCCCCACACCCTTCCGAGACTTCATGGAGACCTTGTGGACCCGGCTCATGACTCACAGTTTCAGCCACCCCAGACTAGACTTGGGGTGTACCAGGGCTGAATGGTAGAGTGGCATTATCCTAGACTAGCAAGCGGCCAGAATCAGCCTAGTTGACGACGGTCAACGAGGAAGGCAGATCTTGTGGTTATGTAAAACCTCTACAGAGTGTATGGTTGATCGATCGATACATATGCTGACTTGTCGGCTATGGACCTTTCCTGGGTTTCGCTTAAACTAGATAGTGAGATGAGTCCTTCTCTTCTCCCCCTGGGAGTGAGTGTTCGGACGTAGTTAGGGGCTACGGGCCATGAGACAGTGCCGAGAGGGAGTTGGCCTGTCGATTGAGCGATGGTATGGTTGTGATGTGGTGATGTGGAGATGGTGGTATATCGATCCCCGGATCGAAACCTGGCTCTAGACGGAAATGGGGTGGAATGGGTGTGGGAATGGTGTTAAAATTTGACCAACTATTATTATGAACTTGATATGCTAATACACAGGAAACCCCAGCCTTATAGGTTCCTTTCGATTATATCCAACTTGCATCCAATTTCCACAAAGCAATGCTCATAGGGTGGGAGTGGCCAGTACAAATCGTACTGATAAATTTTGGCACACAGGTTCTGCTGAGGAGTATAGCTCCGAGGAGTTTGACGGTTGAGGGGTTCGTTCCTACGCTTGAGTTTGGCGATCTTATCTTCAAGCTGTTCTGAATGAATGCTACTTTTGATTCCGTCAATGCGGCGTTGTAATAATTTATGTAATTCCGCACCATTTGTACTCTGATATTATCGTTGTATGGATGTGATATTCGACTGGAATTTGGGTAATATGATCTACAACGGTCTTATTACACTTCGACTCTGTGGATTTCCCTTCGCGAAAATTAGGTCGTTTCACTACCACTTCTACTTCACCTTTGAGTGATGGTCTCACTTGTGATGCCTCACTAATGGTGGAAAATGAGACCCTCAAGAAGGAGGTGAATAAGCTCACTCGTGCCTTAGGCAATGCCTATGGTGGAGATGCCCGCTTGCTAAAGTGCTTGGGTAGCCAAATGTTTTCTCTCAACAAAGAGGGTTAGGCTATACCCCCAAGAAAGGCAAGGCGGCCTTTGTTACTCCCAAAGTTAACTTTGTGAAGGGCAATGGTCGGTTTTGCAATAGATGCAAGCAAGTTGGGCATGTAGAGCAATATTGCAAGATTAACAAGAACAAGCCACCTAATGTATCCTCAATTAAATTTGATTCTTGTTACATGCTTTTTAAGGGTGCCAATGGTGTGAAGGCTAAGTTCATTGGTACACCAATTGTGGGCCCAAAGAAGAAGGCCATTTGAGTACCAAAGACCTTGGTAACTAACCTACAAGGATCCAAACAAGTTTGGGTACCTAAAAGAAATTGATCTTCTTTTGTAGGTCAATTATAAAGCCAGAGGAAGGCATTGGGTACTTGATAGTGGGTGCACACAACACATGACCGGTGATCCAACAATGTTCGATTCAATCAATAAAAACAAGAGCAATAGGATTGATAGTATCATATTTGGTGACAATGGCAAAGGGAAGGTCAAAGGGCTTGGTAAGATTGTAATATCCAATAACTTGAGCATTTCCAATGTGCTACTAGTAGAGAGCTTGAACTTCAATCTATTGTCAGTAGCTCAATTATGTGATCTTGGTTTTAAGTGCATATTTGGTGTTGATGATGTAGAAATCATAAGTATAGATGGCTCTAACTTGATATTCAAAGGATTTGGATATGAGAATCTATACTTGGTTGATTTTAATGCTAGAGAAGCTCAATTGTTAATATGTTTGATCACTAAGTCTAGCATGGGTTGGTTATGGCATAGAAGGCTTGGTCATGTTAGAATGAAAAACAATTGAACAAGTTGATCAAGCATGATTTAGTTAGAGGCTTGAAAGATGTCACATTTGAAAAGGATAAGCTATGTAGTGCATGTCAAGCCGGAAAGCAAGTTGGTAACACACATCCTAAGAAGAGCATGATGAGCACATCTAAGGCTTTTGAGTTGATGCACATGGACTTGTTTGGACCAACCACATACACTAGCATTGGTGGAAACAAATATAGATTTATGATTGTGGATGATTTCACTAGATACACATGGGTATTCTTTCTAGTGGATAAGAGTGATGTGTTTGCAACATTCAAATCATTTGTAAAGGGCATTCACAATGAGTTTAAAACAACCATCAAGAAAGTGAGAAGTGATAATGGAAGTGAGTTCAAGAACACAAGAATTGATGGGTTGTGTGATGAATTTGGAATTAGACATCAATTCTCGGCCAAGTACACTCCACAATCAAATGGCCTTGTTGAAAGAAAGAATAGAACTTTGATTGACATGGCAAGATCAATGTTGAGTGAGTACAATGTGAGTCATTCATTTTGGGCCGAAGCAATCAAGACAGCTTGCTATTATAGCAACCGACTCTATTGTCACCCCATGATGGAGAAGACACCTTATGAGCTTTTAAATGGAAGAAAGCCCAACATAGCATACTTTCAGGTTTTTGGTTGTAAATGCTACATATTGAAGAAAGGCACTAGATTGAGCAAGTTTAAAAAGAAATGTGATGAAGGTTTCTTGCTTGGTTACTCCACTACTAGCAAGGCTTATAGAGTTTGGAATTTGACTAGTGGTACTCTTGAGGAGGTTCATGATGTGGAATTTGATGAAACAAATGGTTCCCAAGAGGAAAATGAGAATCTAGATGATGTAAAAGGCACTCAATTGGTCAATGCAATGAAGAACATTTACATTAGAGATATAAGGCCTAGAGAGGTGATTGATGTTGAAGATGACAAGAATCAAGTGCTCTCTAACTCAAATGTGCAAGCTAGTGGTTCTCATGATCAAGTTCAAGCAAGAACAAATGATGACAAAGTGCAAGATCAACAACAAGTGGCTAGTTCATCATCTCAACCAAGTGATATATCAAAAGCAAGCAATCAAGATTGGCTTCATTTTGTGAGTATTTCTCATTTGTATCATCCATTGAACCTAAGAAGATAGTTAAAGCTTTGGAGGATGTTGTTTGGGTCAATGCTATGCATGAAGAGCTAAACAACTTTACAAGAAACCAAGTATGGGAGTTAGTTGAGAGGCCTAAGGATCATAATGTGATTGGAACCAAGTGGATCTTTCAGAACAAACAAGATTAAGATGGGATAGTAATAAGGAACAAAGCAAGATTAGTGGCTCAAGGTTACACTCAAGTTGAAGGTCTTGACTTTGGAGAAACATATGCCCCGGTTGCAAGATTGAAAGCAATTAGGATCTTATTAGCCTATGCTTGTGCCCACAATATCAAGTTGTACCAAATGGATGTGAAGAGTGTATTTCTCAATGGGTACATCAATGAGCTTATGTATGTTGAGCAACCTCCCGGTTTTGAAGATGAAAAGAAACCCAACCATGTTTACAAGTTGAGAAAGGCTTTATATGGTTTAAAACAAGCACCTAGAGCATTGTATGAGAGATTGAGAGATTTCCTACTCTCTAAGGGATTCAAGATGGGAAAGGTTGACACCACTCTCTTCACTAAGAAGCTTGGAAATGACTTATTTGTAATGTAAATCTATGTTGATGATATCATTTTTGGGTCAACAAATCAAGATTTTTGTGAGAAGTTTGGTAAGATGATGGCAAGTGAGTTTGAGATGCCCATGATTGGAGAGCTTAGCTACTTCCTTGGTCTTCAAATCAAGCAAATAAAGAATGGCACATTTGTGAGTCAAGGCAAGTATATCAAGGACATGCTCAAGAAGTTTGGAATAGATGATAGTAAAGCTATTAGTACACCAATGGAGACAAGTGGAAGCTTGGATAGTGATGCTAGTGGCAACATGGTGGATCAAAAGATGTATCGGTCTATGATTAGAAGCCTACTCTATGTGACCGCATCAAGGCCGGATATGATGTTTAGTGTGTGTATGTGTGCTAGATTTCAAGCCTCACCAAGATAAAGTCATTTGAAGGCAACAAAGAGAATATTGAGGTACTTGAAGCATACACAAAATGTTGGATTGTGGTATCCTAAAGGAGCAAGATTTGAGTTGATTGGATATTCGGACTCTGATTATGCGGGATGCAAAGTTGAGAGAAAGAGCACATCGGGCACATGTCAACTATTGGAAAGATCACTTGTGTCTTGGTCATCAAAGAAGCAAAATAGTGTAGCACTTTCAACCGCCGAAGCGGAGTACATTTCGGCCGGTAGTTGTTGTGCTCAATTACTTTGGATGAATGCTACTTTGAGTGATTTTGGAATAAAATTCAAGCAAGTGCCATTGCTATGTGACAATGAAAGTGTCGTAAAGCTCACCAACAACCCGATTCAACATTCAAGAACAAAGCATATTAATGTCCGCCATTATTTCATAAGAGATCACCAACAAAAAGGGGACATTTGCATTGAGAGTGTGGGCACCGAAGATCAACTTGTCGATATCTTCACCAAGCCACTTGATGAAAAGAGGTTTTACAAGCTAAGGAATGAATTGAACATACTTGACTTCTCAAATATGTGTTGATGCACCCCCCCCCCCCATTATATGACATGCCTCTCCTTCGAGCAAAGCAAGGTAAAGTTGATTGACATGTCATCCATCCATTGCTAAGGACTTGTTTAGTGCATCTAGTCATTCCTATCATGTCCTAGGCTCATTCATGAAAATCAAATGAATTTGATGCTTGTATGGTTCCACTATTGCTTGTATGTTTGAAATGATCTAGTGGTAGCATATGACATGTTTGTGGTCTTGTAAACCTAGTGTTTGATCTAGAAAATAAGCTATAAGTGTTTAACTCAACATGGTACAAGATAACCCTTATTTGGAGGTGTGAAGAAGCTTGCCCTTGGATCAAACCGAGTTAAATAACTTTTGCAAGTAATCTAGATTGAACCAATTTGGGAAAATGATCCTCACTTCATGTGGTTTCACCCCAACCTATCTAAAATTTGAGCCCTCTTTTTGTGCTAATTGTTGACAAAGGGGGAGAGAAATTCACAAAGATAGTAAGATAGGGGGAGCAAACAAATGAAATGACATTGCAAGGGGATCAATCAAAATTGCACACAAGTAGGGGGAGCAAGCTCATAAACTTGTATGTTGCATTTGAATGTGCATTTCATATATTTGCTTGCATGGTACAAGTTCTTAATTTCAATATTCATGCTTGTGTGGTGTATGCTAGTTGTAGGTTTGAATGTTGAAATGAAAAACTAGCATGCATAGGCTAAAGTAACTAGACTTATGTTCATTCTATGGAAACTAGACCCTTGCTAGTAATATTGATCTCATGGGGTATTCTAGTTTTTGTGTATGTCTAGTTACTAATGGTGCTAAGGATGGTATATTGGTGCACTCCGATTGGTATCACGCTTCAAAGGTCCATCTCTTATACCTTAGCATCATTTGGTAGAAATTGTCTCCTATATTTCCCATCTAAGCATATGTGCAAGCTTCAATCCAAACTCTTAGCACATATGTAGGGGGAGCAATTGCTACCATTTGGAGTTCATGAAACTTGTCCATATTCTTTTACACATGGTAAAAATGCTTGGGCAAGCAACATGGATTCAATTAAATTTCAATTCATATCTTTGTGTAAGGGTTGTCATCAATTACCAAAAAGGGGGAGATTGAAAGCTCTAGTTTGGTTTTGGTTAATTGATGAAACCCTAAGTGCTAACCTAGTTTATCAAAGTGATTATGAGATAGGTAGCACTATTCCAAGTGATGAAACAAATGAAGATCATAACATGATGACGGTGATGCCATGGTGATGATCAAGTACTTGGACTTGAAAAGAAGAAAGAAAAAAACAAAAGGCTCAAGGCAAAGGTATAAATGGTAGGAGCCTTTTTGTTTCGGTGATCAAGACACTTAGCGAGTGTGATCACATTTAGGTTCGATAGCCGTACTATTAAGAGGAGTGAAACCCGTATCGAAATGTGGTTATCAAAGTGCCACTAGATGCTCTAACTCATTGCATATGCATTTAGGATCTAGGGGAGTGCTAACACCCTTGAAAATGCTTGTGAAAATAAGCTAACACATGTGCACAAGGTGATACACATGGTGGTTAGCACACTTGAGCAAGGGTAGGAAACTTCACCGGCGGAGTGTCCGCCCGTTGAGTGCGGACAGTCCAACGGTGCCACAGGCGCCCTAGACAGAAAAGACGAAGGTCACTGTAAGTGACCGGACGCTAGTCTCAGTTGGACCGGTGTGTCCAATCAGTAGCAGCAGTGAGCGCGTGGTCTCGGTCTTCGACCAGACACTGGCGCTAAAAGTGACCGGACGCTGGCAGGGTGTGTCCAGTCAGTGCTGACGTACGCTGACGTGGGACGCACAAAGGAGACATTGAGTAACCGAACGCTGGGTGAGTCCGGTCGGACTTGACCGGACGCTCCCGGTCGTCAAATCTCACGTTTGGAACCTTACTGGAAACGACCGGACGCTGGGGTCCAGCGTCCGGTCACTTTCTAACTGATGCGTCCGGTCATCACTTGATTGTTGAGATGGGCGATCAGCGTTTGAAGCAGGGGACACGTGGCGAAGATCTAAGGACCAGACGCTGGGGTCCTACGTCTGGTCAAACTGACTAGAGCGTCCGGTCACCCCGTGTTGTGCCCAGTGAAGGGGTACAACGGCTCTATTTCATGGGGGCTTCTATTTAAGCCCCATGGCTGGCTCAAGCTCACCCTCTTGGCCATTTGCATTGACATAGCAATCTTGTGACCTTAGCCAAAGCCCTCCCACTCATCTCCATCATTGATCCATCATCATTGTGAGATTGGGAGAGAATCCAAGTGCATTGCTTGAGTGATTGCATCTAGAGGCACTTGGTATTCGTGTTTTGCTACAGGTTTCGCTTGTTTCCCTTGGTGGTTGCCACCACCTAGATGGTTTGGTGTAGCGGTGGAGGATTGGCATGAGTCGGTGATTGTTCGTGGCCATCTCCGGTGATTGTGACGGGATTTGTACCTTCCCGGCGGAGCGCCGAAAGGTAACTCTAGTGGATTGCTCGTGTCATTGAGTTACCTCACTTGCGGGTAGGTTCTTACGGTGTCCAATCGTGTGGACGAGGTTTGTGCAACACCTCTTAGCCGCCGAACAACCAAGTGTTGGTCGACACAACGGGGACGTAGCGTGTTGGCAAGCACGTGAACCTCGGCAGAAAATTGGTTGTCTCTTGCCATTTGGTATTCTCCCGGTGATTGATTTAACATTCACCTTGTGATTGGTTCACTCCTCTACACGGCAGTATAATCACCCTACTCACTCATTTATATTCTTGCAAACTAGTTGTGGCAAGCTCTTTAGTGTAATTAGAATTGAGAGCTTGCTTTGTTAATTTAAGTTCATCTAGTGGAGCTCTTTAGAGTAGCAAGATTGAGAGCTCTTAGTGAGTAGTAACATTACAAGTTGTGTGCCTAGTAATCATTACAACTAGAATTGTTGGATAGGTGGCTTCTAACCCTTGTAGAGCTAGAGCAAATTTGCATTTCACAATTTGTCATACTAATCAAATTACTCTAGTTGATTTGTAGATTTTTTTAAATAGGTTATTCACCCCCCCCCCTCTAGCCATATTAGGACCTTTCACATGGTCTCGCCCTCGCTGTCTTAGGCTCTCGGCTCTGTCCTCCCCGACTCTGGTGAGGTGACCTCGATGATCCACCTACCGCTGGTAAGCAGCTCCCTACTCCTCCTACCTGATCCCCTCCCTCTCCGCCTCTCCCTTCTCCCTGTCCCTATCTCCCCTCTAGATCTCGATGATTATGTGAGTTCGTGTCCCCGTCTGCCCGTCCTCCGCCGCTCGCCGTCCTTCTTACCGGTGTGTCATCTTCTCTGGGTGGCCTTCGTCTTCTCCCGCACTGGGCTCCAGTTGTGCAGGTACAACCCTAACCCTAACCCTAACCCTAACCCTCCTCTTCTTCCATTGATGAATGATGATTGATCTATTCTGATATGTTCTTTTCCTCCTCCTCCATCTCTTTGCACAGGTCGGTAGCCGATGCATCGTCCTCTAGCTGTGGCATAGAGCGACCAAGGTGGCCCGTGCACCGTTGAGGAATCATGCTGGAGAGCCCTCCACGGTCGAGGGCGCCATGGCTAGTGCTGATGGCGAGATTGTCTGGCCGCTCACCGGCAACGATGATCTGATCACGGCAGGCCTAGCCCCTGAGGACGACGATGACACCCATGAGGACGCTGCTGCCTTGTTCGGTAACCATGTCGGTAGCGGCTCGGCTGCTCTGATCGATCTGGACGGCGGCAGTGGTGAAGGGGCGATGGCGACTGGGACCCGGGTCTGCTCCAATGGCTCAACTCCATTTGTTGCTGGTACTTGTACCTATTCTAGACCTAGTGTTGGTAAGTGTAAATCTGCTGTGTGGGCTTATTTTGATGAGATCTATGAGACTGTGACTGGTAGGAAAATCTGCACTAAAGCTATCTATAAAATGCGTAAGCATACTTTGTCTGCTAGATCTAATGCTGGCACTGGGCACTTGAAGAGACACCAGAAATCTTGTAGGCAGAAAACTGATCAAGCTGCTAGGGTTCAGTCTAGGCTTGCTTACAATACTAATGGTTCTGTGCATAACTGGGACTATAAACCTGATGTTGCTAGATCTAAATTATGTCGCTTGATTGCTAGGCTTGATTTGCGGTTAGGTATTGGTGAGATAGAGGCCTAGGAGGATTACATTATCCATGCTCATAACCCTAGGTTTGTTAAAGTATCTAGACAGACCACCACTAGAGATCAGAGTAAAATGTTTACTGAACATCGTAATATGCTGAAGATTTTGTGTTGTCTGCTGCTTCCTCTGTTGCTCTGACATCAGACATTTGGTCTGGTAATGCTAAGGAGGATTACATTAGTGTTGTTGCTCATTTTGTTAGTGCTGATTGGGAGTTATAGAAAAAGGTTATTGGGCTTAGGTTGATTGAGGTGAAACATACTGGTGAAAATATTGCTGAAAGAATTGCTTGTGTGGTTGAGGAGTTTGATCTCATTGATAAGGTTTTCTCTGTAACTCTAGACAATGCTTCTTCTAATGCTAAGGCTATGGAAACTTTGACACCTATGTTTGCTGGTTATTTGGGTCCTGATCCTACACCTGAGCCTGTTGATCCTTCTAAGCATAAGTATAGTCTTATGCATTAACGTTGTGCTTGTTATATCATTAATCTAATTGTAAAATCTGGTTTAAAGAGGTTCAAACCTTACACAGAAGATTTTAGAACGGCTATTAACTTCTTAAATTCCTCTAATCAAAGAATTGCTATGTTTAAGAACTACTGTATTGCTCGGGGTGTTAGACCTTGAAAGTTTGGCTTAGATTTTGATGTTAGATGGAATGCTACATATCTTATGCTTAAACACTTGTTTCCATATAAGCATGTTTTTTCTGTGTTTATTAATTCTAATTATGGCTCTGAATTGTTGTCTGCAAGGCATTGGTATATAGCTGAAAAGATATTAGAGTTTTTCTAGAACTATTTTATGACTCCACTATTGTTCTTTCTGATGTTAACTATCCAACTAGTCCACTTATCCTGCACCATCTGCTAGAAATTGCTTCTCATTTACATGCAAGTGAAAAAGATCAAAATCTAATTGCTGTTGTATATCCCATGAAGCTTAAATTCCTTAAATACTGGCAGTATATACCTCTATTATATTCATTTGTATTCATTCTTGATCCTAGAGCTAAGATAAGAGGTTAATTTAGAGTCCTGAAATTACTTAAAGAGAGCACTGGTTGTGATTATACTTCATATTATGCTAATGTGAAAACTAAAATTTACAAGTTATTTAACAAATATGAGAGAAAGTTTGGTGCAGCTAGAAGTCAAAGGGTTACACAGCCTACAATCCATACAGGTAAGAGAAAACAGGCATGGGGAAGAATTTTAGAGGCCCTGGATCTATTGTTGGTCCTTTCCCTGCCTGTGCCCCCACTTTATCTTCATCTGCTTCTACTCCTAATGAGCTCTCAGTTTATCTGGACAGTGACAATGTCACTGCATATGAGGATGATTTTGATTTACTTCTCTGGTGGCGTGACCACAAACTAACCTATCCAATCCTATCTATAATGGCTAGAGATATTATGTCTGTTCCTGTTTCTACTGTCTCTTCGGAATCATGTTTCAGCTTAACAGGAAGGATAATTGAAGAGCAGCGACGCCGCCTCTTGCCTGAAACTATGGAAATGCTGGCCTGCATAAAGGATTGGGAGTTGGGAGAAAGCAGATTACAACATGCTGTTGACAACCAAGAGCTGGATGACTCCTTCAAGAATCTGTACCTCGATGAAGATGCAGATGGGGTTGCTGGTACTGCTGGTTCATCTAGGGCTGAGGCTAGTTCATCTGGGGCTGGTACATCTAGGGCTGCTGGTAATTAGTGTTGAGAGAGGAGAGAGTGCTCTATTAATCTGTTATCTCCATTTTGTATCTGTCATCTGTGACTGTGACTGTGTGACTTGAGACCTTTGAACAATGATGGAAAACTTATTAAGAGCTGTGCTGCACTCTTTTTCTCTTTCTAGGGTTTCTCACAAGGGTGAATTTTACCTAGAAAGGTTTTTAATGAGGCAGTATTACACAAACAGTTCAATTATTTTAATTCTCGTCTCCCTTGGTAGCTTTTGTTAGAATTGAGAATCTGTGACTGTGAATGTGTGACTTGTGAATGTGAAATACTGAAATGTGAATGAATTGTGAAATGTGATTGTGAAAATGGAGAAGTGTTGGATGAGAGAAGCAGTTTGAGGTGTTTTAATGGCACCGGGATGTGGGCTGGCACGGCCCGCTGATTTGGCCGTGCTTACTAGGTTGTCACGGCACGGATTTCGGCCCGTAGGGCCGTGCTTGGGCCGAAGGCCAGGCACGAGACCCGGAGGGGCACGGCACGAGAGGCACGACGTGCCGTGCCGGCCCGATCCCTGCGGACCGTGCTTGGCCCGGGACCGGGCCGGGCCGGCCTGGCCTGTTGGCCAACTATATTCTCGCCCTCAATGTCCTGCATGGCCTCTCCCAGTCTCCCCTTCCCTGTCATCCCCTCCCCCGCCGGCGCCCATCGCCACCGCCGTGGAGACGCCCGTCGCCACTCTGGAGGCACTTGTCGCCACCACCTATTGGAGGCAAGCACCTCTTCTCCTCCATGCACGGCGCTATTCAGGGGCGGAGCCTGTCCCCTGCGCTTTCCTTTGCTGGGCACTGTCGGACTCCTCGACTTCCTCTACGGGCCTGCGTCGAGGTGGATCCGGCAGATCTAGTGCGAGTGGAGGCGGCCCAGCGTCGAGCGGGCCCCTGAGCACGCAAAGCTGCTGGTGAGGCGGCCCGATGACGAGTGAAAGCAGAGCGCGCAGCCCAACGTCGGAGACAGAGCGGTCGGTGCGGAGGGGAAGCAGTGTCGGAGACAGAGCAGAGGAGCCACGACCGCTAGGCAAGGAAGAGCTGAGGAATCGAAGCGACATCAGGTTTTGCGGACGGCGAACAGAGGAGCACATGTTATTCTGTAGGGTTTTGTTATAACCGCCACTAAGGGCTTGTTTGGTTCAATATCTGGACCAATTTAGCCTGCTCTGTACTCTATACTCTGCTCGTACCAGGCTTGTGCTCCGTCCTGGATACCTGCTTGTACCAGGCATGTGCTCCCTTGCCCAGTTTTTTTTACAACATCTCCCTTGCCCAGTTGAACGAAACCGAGCGCCTGGCTTTGGTGTGAGTGATGCCTGGCCTAATACCGTGATTAGTTGACGGCGGCATTTTTTTTGTCTTTACTGTTTTGCCTAGCTCCTATTTTTGTCTTTAACAAATCATCAGGTGAACCCTTTATCTTCTCCCATGTGAAAATTATTACATAAACATGTCAACTCGATAGAAGTACTTATCTCTTTCTCCTCTAATTAAATATATAGTACAGACTATCATTAGAAATATTAATTTCGAATTAATTTTTAAAAAGAAAAGATAATCTAAGTCATTTATTCTAGTGAACACACAGTAATAGCACTCATTAATAACATACAGACAATAAAAAAAGTAAAATTTATCTTGCATCAACATTCTCAAACACATGCTTCCAACCAAACAGACTTTCTCTGACCTTGCCTCACCAGGCATATCTCATCAATTATCAGGCAACACTTTTTGCCAAGCTAGTCACCTCAGGCCTCCAGCCAAATAGGCCCAAATTGCTAAATCAGTTATTTGTATGGTCCCGAAGTGAAAGCCTGGTGGGTATTCATATGTAACACCCTCGGTGTTACACACTAAATCATTTACTAAAACATGTCATGAGCATTATGTTTATGTGTTAATGCATGTGATAAAGTGTGTAGATCTATTTCTTGTAACTTAAAATGACCAGTAAAAATGCTAAATAAAAATTGATCCAGTAGCTCATGTATATCAAGTAGGGTTGAAAATCAATTTTTATTAAGCAAAAATACTATAGAACATGTGTGTGATACTTAAATAAAATTTGAAGTACAAACTTTGTAAATGTTAGTGAAATACTTGCTGTCGAAAAATGATATTACTAGCTAATATTTCTACTAACCTAGAAATTACAAATTAAAATCAAGTTCAACTCAAAACCTTAGAAAATTTCTAAGTTTGTCAATAGCTAGACATTGCTATGTTTAGCAAATTATTTTGAGAGATTGGGTTAAGGAGACGTGTAGTATTATAGCTCAATTTGGTAGTTTTATATGCCATCTTGAGCATGGTGAAGATGGTTTGGCTCCTGGAGCAACCGTTTAGTTGTTTTAGGCGCTTTAAAATTCGTGCACGTTATAGTCTCGGGATGGTTGGTGCCGTGCGCGCGGTCACCGCGCGGCCACCCCACGCCGCGCACATGACCGCGTCCCGCGCGGTCACCCCGTGCCGCCACGCTGGGTCGGTCAGGCCGCTTGGGCTTGGCCGAGGTCGGCTACAGCGAGCCGCTGGCCCTGTACCCTGCTGGCCTGCCTCGCGCTGCCGCTATTGGAGCCGCCACGGCCGCGCTGTGCTGCTATCACCTCACCGACACGTCCGCCCACTGCTGCCTCACCGCACGGCCGACCAGCCTCGCGCCACGATGCTACCGCTACCGTCGCATCGTTGTCACGTTCGCGCTTGTCCGTTGTACCCTCTACGCCGCTGTCGGCCCAGTTGAAGGCCGCCACTGCCACGCGCACGTGGCCGAGCCACCGTTGCCTTGTCATTTAAGACACTACGGCCGCACGGACCACGCTGGTCAGACAGGTGCACGCCTTGTCCATAGCGCCTGCGCATGGGTGTCCTGATTGCGCCGCTCGCGTCCCGCCATGGCAAGGATGAGCTGAGCTCTGACCTACCCCCTCCCCTCTCTCTTCGCCGTGGCCTTGGTGGACAGAGCCGCACCATTAAAAATAAGCAGGGAGGAGTTGCCATTGCTTGATTTGTCGCGTCGCTGGCTCCGTCACACAGCTGCCTAGCTACCCGCCCCCACCCCACCTTGAATGGCACCCGGTCGAGCTTCAATTTTAGAGCTTTGCCCCGCCACTGTGCCGATAAAGCCAAGTCCACCCATCACCGAGGGCAGCTCCCATCTATCCACCTCAAGCCAAATTGACTACACCGCTAGACTCGCCTCGAACCGCTCCTCGCCATGCATACCTGAGCCGTACCCCTACCATTGTCTTGACACTGCTGACACGGTCATGTCCATCGCGGCTCATCGCCGAGCTCGTCGCGCATAAGTGGCCAGCCTTGCTAGGGGCGTCTCCGACCGAAGCATCACCTCGGGCAGGTCCTTGGTGAGTCACTGATGCTCACCGCTACCTCTACTGCTTCTTTAGCGTCGTGGCTCACCGGAACATTGTCTTCGCCATCGTAGGTTGCCCGCCGACGTGGAGAAGTCGCCCCACTTCATCTCCAGTCTTCTAACTGCTACCTAGCGTTGCGCGTCGGTCCGTAGGTGAGCATCGAGCACCTAGCTAGGTCTGTGCGGGTCCCAGTTGGCCAGTGTAGCGGCTCCGTGCCGGCCACCGTCGCACCGGCGAGCAAGAGGGTTGCGGGGACCTTCCCGATGCGAAGATGAGTCTCTTCGGGGGCCTTCGTGTATAATCGCTGACTAAAGGAATAGGGCGCATAGTGGTCACGTTAATAGCAGAAAGCACGGGGGCTTTTCTGCTAAAACGCCAGTGCGCACGCGAGCTTCTCCGCCTTGGGCTGGCCTCGAGTGGGCCGTGTCGTGCGGGCCTCGTCGCGTGGGCCGCGCGAGTGGGCCACGCGGGAGGTTTCGTTTTTCTTTTCCTGAGGAATTAGAAATAGTTTTCTAATTTAATTTTTGAACTGATCTTTGATAAATCATATAAAATCATGTAGGTGTCCAAAAATTGTGAAACAAATTTTGTTAGGTACCTAAAATTGTGCTCGATCTATTAGTGTATTTAGTTCATATATGTACATGATACCAGGAGCTATTAAATTATTTGAAAATGTTTAGTATTGTTAGAAGAATTATTGTAGGAATTCTTGTGGTAAATTGGTGGTAGATTTAGTCCTAAAAATTTTATAGTAGCTTCATGGTATTATTATGTGCTCATTGTAATTTTTGTAGCTTTAGTATAGACTAAAGATTAGGATAGTTAAATGCTCTTTGTTGCAATATGCATTAAATCATTAGTAGAAATAAAGATATATTCTTCATTTATAAAGCTAGGTGTTTGTTAGTTGAATCCAACACCTTGCTTGATGAAAATGATAGTTAGCTTAGTAGCTTAGTATGTGTATTCTTAGTTTAGGAGTTGCTATTGCTTAAATGATAAGTGTTGCATCATCATCGCATGCATGTAGAGAATGAGTTGGCGGAGATCATGACCACCGGCGATCATGAGTTTGAGGAGTACGAGGAGGAGATTCTCGTGCAGGAGGAGGTCTCAGAGCCACCACTGACTGACTCAACTGACACCGCGCCTACCCAAGGCAAGCCCTGGTGCATAACCCCTTATTTTTTATAATCACTGTTTATATATGTTATGTGCATTATGTTACAGGAATTTTATGAAAACCACCTGCATAAATATATCTGTCCTAAGAGTCTTACTAGTGCAGGTTCGAGTAGCTGCTCTACTTAGGTTTTTTGGTAGCGTGAGTAACCTCCCGTTACTCACAATAAGTGATTATTATATTTACTCTCATGATAAAATGATGAAAGGAAAAATGGAGACCGGACAGGGATATGGTATATATATTGGTGGGTGTAACAGGTTATGTCCCGCCGCCAATGGGGCTTAGCTTGGTTACACTGTTTTTCTTGTTCGTGTCGATTAAGGACCGTCCGTTGCTGTGGATGGTAGTCAGGTCACAGACTTATTATCTTGAGAACATACTTGCTTATGGAAGCGGGAAAGCTCGTTACGCTCTTGTTGTGGGTTCAGGCTCTTTCCAGACTGGCTGATTGGAGACGGGGACAGATGGAGGTCTAAGCACCATACTGAGACCGGGTCTCAAGTGTGGGGGCTTAGAGTCCAAGTTTGGACGGGGACCTGAACCCCTTGACAGGAGTGGAATGGGTTGGTCTTGTTTGTGCCTGGGGTACAAATAGGACGTGTGTTACTGGGTACCCAGCTGGGATACATTGGTTCACGAATTGCCGTTTCCGTGAGACGGTACGACTTGACTATAGTCTAGCACTGTAGTAAGAACTGAAAGATGAAAGATGGTAAAATAGTTCTGATTGCTCAACTCTTGCTTGAAAGTAGAACATGTGCTTACCTAAAATGGTTAGCTAATGAAGTAATCATGATTGCTAATAAAACTTGACTGTAAGGATAAAGTGTTAGTAATGCTTTTCACAAACAAAAATAAAACAACAAACTCATATTGTCTATCATACACCTTGAGAGTAGGAAAACTATTCCTACTAGTCGGGTAAGTCTTGCGAGTACATTGTGTACTCAGGGTTTATTTTACCCCTATTGTAGGTGCAGCTTGAGGAGTAGCTCTTGTGTGGAGGATTCTTCTGGTGGGCACAAACGGATCCTTTTATCGTTTCCACTAGATGCTTATTTTTATTCCGTTGTTTAATTATCGTACTATGAACTCTGGTATTGTAATAAATAATTTCTAAGAACTCTTATTGTATGAAATGGACTAAGTATTATAAGCTCGTGCTTATTATTGGATTCTAAATGTAAAACGTGGATTGTTTCGAGTTCTCCCTTGGAGTGGGCTTGACGAAACTATCCGATATAGCAAACTTTCAGACGGAAAATATGTTATTTCGGACGGTTCTACCACGTCATATCTCATGGTCTTGGCTTTACTTAAATTGCTTGTTGCAAATTAGATTCATAGATTGCCTGATCTGCTAAGAATGCAGAGGGCATATAATTAGTTTGAAAAAGTCTACATAACTCCCTCACTTTTGGCACTTTGGCTACTCCACCTCTAAACTTTAAAACCATCTAACGAGCACATTAAAGTTTCTTGAACCGTTTAATTAAGCCCCTGGAATGGTTTTAGCAGCCTGTTTTGTCTACCTGCCGCTCAACCTGGTAGCAAAAAACACACTGGCGGTGAGGCCCATCTGTCATACCCCTTCGTTGGTACCCGTCCGCTCTTCCCCACCTGTCCCGCTCGGTTTGAGAACAAACCAGGCGAGCATGAAGCTGCCGGAGAAGACGTACGACTGATTAGGCAGGCAGCCGATGCTTCTGGTTCTCGTCCGCCCTGACCCTGCCTCTGCCGCCGCCCCGCATGCGCACGCAACAACCTCACGCCTCACTCCGTGATGTCCCCGGCGACCTCCTGGACTGCGACGGGACAGGCGCCTGCTGCCCCGACGACCCACTCGAACTCATCCTCCAGCCACCGCCGTGGACTGAGCGCCGTCGTCATCGCTGGCGGTGCTCGGGACTGCCCAATCCTTTTCCCCGGCCTCGATCCAGACTAGACCATTTGGTGTCCCTTGTGCTCTGGCCTACGAGCAACAATTTATATAATATATATAGAGCATGTTCAGTTCGGACTGAACCATAACGTGCAATAGGGACACTTGAAACATCGTCTAACCACAACCATAATCTTGGACTTCACCTAGTGAGGTGGGCTTCTCCTAATGTTTTAGTATTTAATTTTTAGTATAAACTTTCCCTACTAAACGTCTCGTAGTGAGGATTCTCATGTGCATGACCAATGATAGTGTTTTATTACTAATTAAAAACACTAGAAGAATTCCAGTTTGGTAGTGAACACAATATAATGGAAATATGTGCAAGTTCATCGGCAACATTTTTTTCCTCTTTGCTAACCACCTTCATTTTAAAGCTTTGCAGCTGCTGGCCTTCCTACTTATAGCTTGATGCACGATCGATGCCACCTAGGAGCGATCAGGTTGTACTTGCACCAAGCTTTTCAACAAGTCGACTATGGCAAAAAAAAAAAAGAGCTATCAGAATCGAGCATCATCATTTGCGCAGGCCATTGAACAAGATTGCTCTTCTTTCTCATCTGATGGAGCACCATAAACCGTTTCACAGACTCCATAAACCGTTTCACAGACTCAACAAAGCCTGCAGTGAGACATACTCTCTCCAGTTTGTAGAACACTATTACTAACACTACCAGCAGTGTGGCCCAGAATGTTGGAGATCCTTTTCTGATTGTATAACCCACCGCTTCCTCATAGCCTGACAGAGAGCAGTGGCGTGATTGTATCTTTCAATAAGCATGTGCCCTAGTGCTTTATTACTCCTCGATCTTGCCTTCCCTGCATTAGGTAGACTTCAGTCTTCAATTTTCCAATTCCAAGTCCAAGATACATACAAAGAGAGCTAAGCACTCCTATAGAACTAAAAACCACATATAGAAAAAAATTGAGGCATGCAAGTTAACAATTCAAATGATTGGCTCGTAATATATTCATTCAATTCAATTTGAATTATCTCCTAGGATCGTAGTAAGGTTGTCTTTTTTCACAAATATCTGAGTGTATATTTGTATTATCTACTAGTGTAACTTTCTTTTTCCTCCTCCTAAAACCTCAGTCTCATGCAAAGATTATGAGTATACATAGCATAGAGTACAAAGGATAGTTTTGCTCAGATTCTCAATGCCTTGGCTGATTTATTGTGAAAGAAAAATACTGTAGATTCTAGCTGATAAGCCGGCTGATAAGTTCAAGCGAACAGGCCTGTCTTTCCTAAAAAAAAATATGATACCTCCAGAATGTACACATGAGGTCTCGATAATACAAAGAGCAAATATATATGAGAAGGGTTTTCCTCAATATGTTGCACATAAGCATTTTCACATCCTCGTCTCTGAGAAAGAATCTGAATGAGATCCGAACTAACTTAGAGACCTAAAAATACCATTTTGAAACTGGATCGGATAAGCGTCCGTTTGGACCTGGACCTAAAAACACCATTTTGAAGCTGGGTCAAATAAACTCCCGTTTGGACCTGGTTAAGAGTGGGTCGGATAAGCGCCCGTTTGAACTTGGACCTAAAAACACCATTTTAAAACTGGATCGAATAAGCACCCGTTTGGACCTTGGATAAAAAAACACCATTTCAAAACTGGATCGAATAAGCACCCGTTTGGACCTTATTGGATAAGGCCTGAACTAACCTTTAACCTTAGGATCCAAAAAAAAAACCATTTTGAAACTTTTGAAAACCATGCAACACCCACGGACAACTTTACTTTTGAAACCTATGTATAACACCCACAGACAACTTTATGGACGTAGTGCATTTCGCTGTTCTAGACTTTCTAGTAGTTTTATTTAAGTGGTAAGTATTTATAGAGGTAAGAGAAAAACGAGTCACTGCTACAGTACAAAAGCAGGGGCTGTTCCCATCCAAACGGAGTCTTAGGAGTACCAAAGTGCTCTGTAATGTACAGAAGGAGCGAAAATAAACATAGCCATAAGGGCACAGAACTAAACATCACGGAAGTCTACTAGTGTAACAGTTTATTTGTATCGCCCAACGCGCATGCAGGGACGGCACAGGAAGGCGCGGCACGTAGCGGCGGGGGCGTGCACCACGCCATCACATCTTCCCCTGGCGGTGCACGCAGGACGAGCCGGCGCACCCCTCCACGCACTTCTCCACGCACTGGTCCACCCGCTCCTCCGCGCGCTGCCGCATCAGCCGGTCCTTCTCCTCGAAGTACACCGACGCCGCCTTCTCCGCTGCGCGCTCCTTCGCCGCGCGCTCGTCCTCGCCGCCTAGCCGGACGTCGACGTGCTGCTGCTGCTGCTGCTGGCCTTGCCCCAGCGTCAGCTTCTCCTTGATCGCGCCCGTCACGTTCCCCAGCGCCCCCAGCAGACCTTGTCCCTGCCCCCTGCGTGCATTTAAATCACACGATTAACAATCATTCGATCACTAGATTTTACTGTTACTATACGGCAGGACATCATACTTATCGGTGTCCTGAGGGCTGGCCGTCTCCCTTGCCTTGTCGGCGGCGGTCTGCGCTGTGGCCCGGGTCCTGTCCCTGGCCTCCTGCGCGGCCTCCCTGCTAGCTTCCGTGTACTCGCTCGCCTTCTGCCTGGTCACGTCCTTGGCCTCCCTCGCCTTGTCGGCGGTGGCACCCATCGTCTCCTGGGCCTTCTGCTTGGTAGCGTCCTTGGCCTGCCTCGCCTTCTCGGCGGTGGTGTCCACGGCCTCCCGCGCCTTCCCGGCCGCCGCGTCCTTGTACTCCCTGGGCTTGTTCTTGGTCGCCTCCGCGGTCTCGCTCGTCTTCTGCGCGACGCTGTCCTTGGTCTCCCGGGCCTTCTCGGCGGTGTAGTCCTTGTACTCGCCGAGCTTCTCGCCCGTGGCCTGCGCCGTCTGCGACGTCTTCTCCACCGCCGCGTCCTTGGCGCCGCCGAAGGTGCGGCCCACGGCGCTGGCTAAGGACCTGGCGCCCTCCTGCACGCTCTCCAGGATGCCGCCACCGGCGCCGGCGCTGGTGCCACCGTGGTCGGCGCGGGAGCGCGCGATCTCGTCCGCGGCCGAGCGGGCGTTCAACTCCGCCTTCTCGAGGTGCTCGTCCCGCGCCCGCGCCAGCTCCTCCACGGCGCGCCGCGCGTCGGCCTCGGCGCGCGCCTCACGCGTGTTCTGCCTCGATGCCATGGCGGTGGGTCGGTGACTCGGTGTAGCCTCTCTCTCTAGTCTCGGCTTCTCTCGAAACGCAGTAGTGTTTGTTTTGTTTCGCCTGGTCTCTGAGCTACTAGATCGTGTTACTGGGTTTGAAGCGTCGCAGCACACTAGTGAGCAAGCGCCGTGTAGATAAATACCCTGTCCTGAGAAATGAGAGCGGGACACGTACCTCCGCAAGGACGGACACGTGGGATTCATGTAGGCAGACAGGAACCAGTGACACGTACGTGACCGGCGCGCCGCTTCGCACCGGAGGCCGACACGTGCTACCGTGGCTCTGCTGCGGATGCATTGTGCTGCTTGCTACCGTGGTCGGTAATCGTTCTGGACCCTTCGTTTCCTCTGTGCAAAGAAGAGGTGAGCCTGAGCCCATTTACAGCCTGAAAGGGCCGAACGAAGGCCAGGCCGGATAGTCCATTTTGGGCTTGAATTTTCTGGGATGGCCCAAAACCAAACACCAATTCTGGACCTTCCTCTTACAAAATGTTGTCCAAAAAATAAAATGGTATGGCTAGCGTCCGGACACGCCGGTGCCTGCTGCTCTGCGACGCCCACACTCCCTCCGCTTCCTTGCCTGCCCCCTCTCCGCTTCCCGCACTCGTGTTGCCATCTCCTATAGGTCTGGACAAAATACTCGTGGCTCATCAACTCACTCGATTCGTGGCTGGCTCGGCTCGGCTCGGCTCGTTTTAACTTTTTTTACGAGCTGAGCTGAAAGTCTGGCTCACTGTTTTAACGAGCCAGCTCGCGGGCTGCTCACGAGCTGAAACGAGCTGAGGCCTATGAGCCCACGACCATGAATTCAAAAGATGATGATACTGACCTAGAAATATCAACCTATTCTATTGGTATGTAATTCTTATTTTCAGCAAGCAACTAGTAAGTATGCTGGAACTGCATGGATTATGGATAAACCAACTATGTTGCATGGTTGATACTTTTGATGAACCTGATGCGTATTAATCATATATGGTTGCATAATAGTGAACGTGACCTTCTGAAACTAATGTAGCATAAACATTATAAACATGTGCGTTCTATTTTTTTAGTAGCTCAAGAGCTAAACGAGCAAGCTCGAGCTCGCTAACGAGCCGAGCTGAGCTGCGCCTCTAGCTCGTAATATTAACGAGCTGGCTCGTTCGAGTTGGACCAAACCGAGGCGAGCTGGCTCGATATCCAGCCCTAATCTCCCTCGACTGGGCGTCAAAGCTGTTGGTGACAACGATAGGATGCGCCGTGGCGTTGATCAGGGAGTTCGTGGACAAGGAGAAGGTGGTGGCTACTCACCGGCGCCATTGCAACTTATGTAACACTAAATCTACTTTTGAAATATCCAAATGAAACATTTACAATATACATCTGACGACAAATGAAACACTTAAAACATACGTCTGAAACATGTGTGTGTAGCCCATTGCAACATGTACAACACCAAGATCTATTTTTAAAACATCCAGATGAAACATTTGCAACGTACGTCTGAACAACCTGAAACACTTGAAACATAAGCTTGCAACATGAATATTTTGTTATTGCAGCATATGCAACATCCGATATTTACTTTTGCAACACCCAGATGAAACACTAAAAACAAAAAGTCTGAAACATTTAAAACACAACGTTCGTCTGTATGGCCACGACCTACCTAGTGGGGGATTGTGGTAGCCAACACAAGCTTGGGTCAGGGGGACGTCGAGAACAATGACCCAGCATACACCTCCGCTACAGGACTTTCTTTCCTGCCATGGTGTCTTTGCATGACCGTAGGAGATGATGTCCCGGACGACAACGATCTCTTATTGGTGAAACCGGGTTGGTGGTGGCCCGGTGACGCCATGACTGTGACGGTGCGAGGTGGAGTGGGCGTCTCGACCTATGTTCGAGTCTCAGCCGGATACGATTCATGGTTTTTTTCCTCGAAAGAAAGGCAGAAGGCCCTCGGGACCGGTCGAACGGACTCAAGAACTATATGGATTGACTGCCAAGGGTCTGAAGTCGGTCACCAGTTGACCCGAGCAGGATCCCCGTGAACGGTATGCCGGGGCCCTACTTGGACTAGCCAGCTAACAACTCACCGAGCACCGTGGCTCGTCCATAGAGGAAAATCATGGCACGACTCAGCCTCTCTGGTTGCGGAAACCATGGACGGGGTGACGATCATAAAGATGAGCCGACCCTTGACCGGACCCCCGCTGCGCGTGGGGGCTCGAGAAAAGTTGGGCTCGCAAGGAGACCGAACGCACGGTCGCAGAACGACAGACCCTCGAAGGGGTCGAAATCAGGGAAGGACCTTTTCCGACCCACCAAACCTTACGACTACACCCTCGAGGGATCCGATCTCGACAAAAGGGAATCACCGTCCCCAGGTCATGCCATGGGCGACAAAAGAAGGCCAAGGCCATCAGAGTCCCCCCGCTTGGAAAACCTCTGAAGGAGTTTTCTACTCTTCCACAGGCTCGGGGCTACTATCGGGGACCAATACTAGGGTACCCGAAGAGGAGGAGCTAATGACCATCAATATTGACTCATCCGAGCAGTCAAGAGCGCGACTATAGCTCTAACCGAGCCCCTACCACGCAAGCTCCGCTTCTCCCGGCCTCTGGGAGATGGCACTGCCTCGCCCAACCTTTGGGTCTGCGCTCCGCCTCGCCCGACCCTTGGGTCTACGCTCAGCCTCGCCGCCTCTGGAGGAGGACTCTGCCACGCTCGACCCTGAGGTCGCGGCCTCCGCCTCGCTCGACCCTTGGGCCCGTGGGGTCCGCCTCACCTGACCCTTGTTCCTACGCTCCGCCTCACCCGACCCTGGGTCTACGCTCCACCTCGCCCGATCCTGAGACCGCGGGCTCCGCCTCGCTCGACCCTTGGGTCTATGCTCCGCCTTGCCCGACCCTTGGTCTGCACTCTGCCTCGCCTGACCCTTTAGCCTACGCTCCGCCTCCCCGACCCTTGGGTCTGCGCTCCGCCTCGCTTGGCCTCTGGGGGGAGGACTCCACCTTGCCCGACCCTGAGGCCGCGGGCTCCGCCTCGCCCGACGGAGACCCATACCGCCGTCAACCACTCCTGGTCCAAGCGTATGGGCCTGAGTCAAAGCTCTGACACTAGGGAAGAGACCGGCACGCCCTGATGTAACCCGTGGCGTTGACAGGCCATACCGCAGGATTCACATCAAGAACAACGTCGGGCGTACCGGTGTTGTTCTGCCTAACCCTCATACGAACACTGACGGGCGTATCAGTTCACCACGACGTTCGTCAGGACAGAGTGGAGCGCCATGACCGGCATATGACGCATGCGCATGGCGCTAGTGACGGATAGGACCGCGGCGAAGCCGTCCCTATTGACATCTACAGGGTCGGCGGGACCCGCATGAAGGAGAAGAAGAACCTGGTGATCCTAAAGGCCTTTGCTCTCTCTCTCTTGTTCTTCTTTTTCCTCCGTTATAACACATGCTTTTCTTTGGCCTATAAAAGGAAAAGCAGGGCGTCCCATAAGGGGCATCGCAACACATCACATCGATTCAGGCTAGATCCGATCGAACTATCACGAACCCATCGAACCTCGAACTGAAACGAGCTAAGGCCTATCAGCCCACGACCATGAATCCAAAAGGTGATGATGCTGACTTAGAAATGTCAACATATTCTATTGGTATGTAATCCTTATTTTCAGCTGTTTCATATGGATTTTGATTTTATAATTGTCGTGGTACTTAAATGTTGATTTATGGATTATTTTCCAGGGAGAAGATGATGATGCTAATATTAAATTTGTGGATTTTCCTAAGTCTGTGGTGGCAAGCAACTAGTAAGTATGTTGGAACTGCATGGATCATGGATGGACCAACTATGTTGCATGGTTGATACTTTTGATGAACCTGATGTGTATTAATCATATATGGTTGCATAATAGTGGACGTGACCTTCTAGAATTAATGTAGCATAAATATTATAAACATGTGTGTCCTATTTTTTTAGTAGCTCACGAGCTAAACAAGCACGCTCGAGCTCGCTAACGAGCCGAGCTGAGCTACGCCTCTAGCTCGTAATATTAATGAGCTAAGCCGAGCTGACTCGTTAGCCTAACGAGCCAGCTCGAGCTAGACTGAACCGAACCGAGCTGGCTCGATATCTAGCCCTAATCTCCCTCAACTGGGCGTCAAAGCTGCTGGTGACCATAATAGGACGCGCCGTGGCGTTGACTAGGGAGTTCGTGGACAAGGAGATGGTGGTGGCCATCCACCGGCACCATTGCAACATGTGTAACACTAAATCTACTTTTGAAACATCCAAATGAAACATTTGTAATATACATCTGACGACAAATGAAACACTTAAAACATACGTCTGAAACATGTGTGTAGCCCATTGCAACATGTACAACACCAAGATCTATTTTTTAAAACATCCAAATGAAACATTTACAACGTACGTTTGGACAACCTGAAACACTTAAAACATAAGCTTGCAACATGGGTATTTTGTTATTGCAGCATATGCAACATCCAATATTTACTTTTGCAACACCCAGATTAACACACTTAAAACAAAAGTCTAAAACATTTGAAACACAACGTTCGTTCGTGTGGCCACGACCTACCTAGTGGGGGACTGCGGTAGCCAACACAAGCTCGGGTCAGGGGGACGTCGAGAACAACGACCCAGCATACACCTCCGCTACAGGACTTTCTTTCCTGCCATGGTGTCTTCAGCTAGCCGCAAGAGACGATGTCCCGGATGACAATGACCTCTTAATGGTGGCATTGGGTTGGTGGTGGCCCGGTGACGCCATGACTACGACGGCGCGAGGTGGAGTGGGCGTGGTAGGGAATAGGGCGTGGGCGTGGCCAGCGATGGGGTGTGGCGTGGTGGGGGAAGGGTGCGCGGTGGGCCAGAGTGGAGCATACAAATGCGAGTTTGAAGAAAGGGCAGAGCAGGAGCACGGTGTTGGTGAAGGCTAAAAATGAGTGGATAAGAATTAATTAGAAATGAGTGGTTGGTGTTGCCTGTGGGATAACCTGGAGTCCGTATGGTATTTTCAAGTATTATTGAAAATAAAAAGGACGAGAGCAAGAGCATGAATCTGAGCGCCTAACTCCATGCCCAATGTCCGACGGTAGTAGGTTTGATACCAGCTCTGCTGAGATTCAAGATCTAGCTCGTAGTGGTGCCATGCATGCGTGTGGTTGCACCTTCCGGTAATCCGGATGACACTGGTGGTTGCGAAATTATCGTATCTGTGGTGCCATGCCCCATCTTCGATCCGCGCACCTAACAAGGGATCCAGCAGCTGCCGCATTTTGGCCTAGCTGTTCAACAAGCAAATCCGCCTCTTGCCAGTCTCACGCGTTCCGGGGGAGCCGGCCTTTTGGCCGGATCAGCAGATTATATTTTCTAGGCTAGCTGTGTCGCTTGGGCGCTTGGAGAGATGAGCACAAGGAGAAATTCTACGTTTCGGTCACAGCCTGCTGGACAGTTTGCTGTGAATGCGAACGGTGGAAGGAAGAACCGAAGATGACACAGGTTTGCCGCGTTTGGCCGTAGTTTGAGGCGAAGGCGCGAAGCAAGATCCCCGGATGGGACGGGAATCTGGTGGCGTTGTCATTGCTGTTTTCTATGATGTTCACAAGCTCCTTGTGTCCGGTCCAGTTCCATTATTGGTCATCCCAGATCCATACACAAGGCCTGTTTGCTTGTTTGAATTTTGAAGAAATCTGGATGTTTTAAAGAAATGTTGGAGGAATTTGGCCTCGTTCGGATGGTATGGTTCTGGAAGAATTTGAATGGTTCGGAGGAATTCTGGAGGAATCTGTGAGAGGAAAACACGGTTCCGGATGAAAAAAGTAGCGGATCAAGCCAGGTTTAAGGGCACGCGAACAGGACATTTGTGAGAGAAAAACACTATTCCGGATAAAAAAATAAGTGGATCAAGCCGGATTTAAGAGCACGCGAACGGGGCCACAGTAGTACTGATGTGGAATTTTTTTTCTTTTCCAGAAAAGAATCGAGAAAAGGGTATGCTTGGCCTTGTATGTTCCGGCTGTTCGGCAGGACTGAAAAATACTGTTCCGATTAATTGTTGTGAAAGAAAAATACTATTCTGACATGACGTAAACAGTGATTTCATAAGAGACAGAGCCAGCCGGCCGACAATCAGCCAGCCGAACGGCCCCGTACAACAAACATCACTGGCAGTTTGGTTTAGGGGCGTAAAAACCTTGTTTAAAAAATTAAGCCGTTGCAGCTACCAACGTACAGTACAGGTCACCTGGTCGTAGTCTATTCGTTTGCTCGTAAACGATTGTAAATTTCCAGTCAGTAATAATATTTTTCTCTCACACCAAACCAACTAGCAATAAATAATCCACGATACGATACGATATGGCCTACCGAACAGGCTCTGTCCGGTCCGGGCGTCCGGCCATCCCCAATTCCCCCTCACGCACACTCGCACACCGACAGCGGTAGCCCAGTTCGAAACGGAAGAAACCAAGCGCAAACCAACGCCGAGCCCGCAGACGGACAGGCACGACGCCAGTCGCCAGTCCACACTCTCCCACCATTCCGCCACGCCCACGCCTCGCTTCTGCTGCCCTCTGCTCTCCTCCCGCTACAAAAGAACCGCACCAATTTCACGGGAGCGCCCTGCTCCCTCCGATTCCGGCGTCCACTCTTCGCTCGCGGAAATCGCTCGGAGCTCGCCGGCAGTGCCCCGCGCTCGATTCCGGGAGAGTGGGGGCGGTGGAGTGGCCGCTCTGATAGTGAGTGATGGCGGCCGCGTCGAGGAAGGAGGAGGAGAGGAACGAGCGGATCGTGCGGGGGCTCCTCAAGCTGCCGCCCAACCGCAGATGCGTCAACTGCAACGGGCTCGTAAGTGCTCCTTTTCCGCACTGTTCGGTGTGGCCCGCAGCTTCTGATACGCTGGCGGTGCTCAATGTTTGCTCACTTTGCCGGCCTGTGCTTGTGCGTCTGTGACTTCTGATCCAGGGGCCGCAGTACGTGTGCACCAGCTTCTGGACCTTCGTCTGCGTCTCCTGCAGCGGCATCCAGTGAGTGCTGCCTTGCCATTTTTTCCGCGCCTGCTACTGGATTCCGTGCACGTGTGTTGTTATCACCATTGCTCTCTTGTTATTCTGTCACGTTTGTTGGAATGGGATATGCAATGCGCCATGCGCGTTTATCCAAACAGCGATACATTCTAGTCGGCGGTACTTAGATGGTTTCAGTTCAGTGCCAAAGCTTGCTGTAACAACCAAAAAATTCACACACTAAAAATCACAACTATAAAATTTTTTCTTCAAAACCCCATGTGGTGATGAGTGACATTATAGGAGCCAACCCTAAGTGTTGCATTAGAAGTAACCCAACTAGACAAATTCATGAGCATGTCATGTCATTTGTTATCATGTTCATTTAAATACTAACAAATGAAACATAGCATACATTGTCAACTCAAAGGGTGATTTGGATTTTCAATTATTTTATGTAATTTCTAACAACACCTTTAAAGAAATACACCATAAAGTAATTAATACTCAAACCAAAGAATAAAAATTTAAAGAGAAAACTAATTCTATTTTTGTATAACAAAACCACACCTATTTTTGTTATACAAAATAGCTAAATAAATTCCTAATATTTATATAAGAATGTGGTGGGCATCATATCTAAAACTCCAATAAATTAGGTGCGCCAATTTAGAATTCAAATTTCAAACCAAATTTGAATTCAAGCAATGGAGAAGAAAAACAAAACAGAAAAAGAAAAGAAGAAAAAGCCTCACAGCCCAGCTTCACGCGTAGGTTGGCCCAACCCGCGCGACCAACTACCGGCCCAGCCCTCCACTTCTCCCCCTCCGCTGGCCCACGCGCGGCTGCAAGCAGGCCTGGCCTGACCGCGCGCGGCCCACGCAGCCAGCCCGCACGTCGCCCACGCCCGCGCGCCTCCCCGCTTCCCTTGCTGCCGCTGCCGCTGGACCCCACCCGTCAGCCTTCCTGTTCATCTTCTCCGCCCACGCCTCAACTACCGCGCGACCGGGGGCCGACAACGCTGGCAGGAGTGGGTCAGGGGGTCACGCCTGGGGCATGGCCTTGCTCCCCCTTGCGCCGCGCCCACGCAACCTTGCGCCACCATCGGATGCACTGCACGCACCTCCACCGCACGATGCTGTCCGCCATTGGAGCTTGGTGCTTCGGCTATAAAAGCCTCGGCCCTGGTTGCCCGGGAGCTCGTCCCATCGCCCCGCCGCCACCATGGTGGCCGTCCACAGCACACCCGAGCCAAGAGAGAAGAGGGGGAAAAGGAAGAAGAAGGGAGAGTGCCGAAGCCGCGCGACGTCGCCGGTGTCGCCGGAGCGGAGGATGACGCCCCGATCAAGCACGTCGACGCTGCACCACACTGCACTGCTACCAGAGCTACACGGCCGCGACCCGCCACTGCACCGCCATCCTATCTCCCACGACACCAACGGTGAGCCCCCGGTTCTTCCCCTGCTCGCCGCTGGACTTTGCTACTCCGGCCATGGCGCTCCACACCATGAGTGCGTAGGCCAAGGCCGTCCCCGGCCTTTGGGTACACACGCATGGCACACTCATGCGCACATCCACGACCACGCCGTAGACCCCTCCTAGCCCCACGGACGCCGAATCAGAGCACGCGCTCACCGCGCTCGTAATGCCGCCGCCATGGCACGGCCACCGCCTACGCGCCTGGCCGCCTCGCTGGACTAGGACGCAGTCGTAGGGAACCACTGTGACGCCTGGAGGTTAGCCGCGTAGACCGAGACCCCAATAGCCGGCCACAGCGCCCTGGCCACGAGCACCGGACCTCGGCCGGAGCTACGCCGTGCATCGCCACCGCGGCCAGCCAACTGGAGCCATCCAGCCACCTCGCTAGCTTCACTAGGGCACCCACCATGGTAAGGCCAAGCTGTTGCCCACCTTAGTTGAACACCCACGCCGCTGGAAGGGGCTCGCCGATGAGCACCGCCACGCCGAGCCGCCGACCACCGTGGCCAAAGCCGTAGGAAGCCCTGACAATCACCTAGACCCCACCACCGTGTCCGCCGAGACCTGGCCAAGCCTTTCCCCACCTCTATTGGACGCCAGCACCGCTGGCAAGGCTCGTCGGTGAGCACACCACCGGCGGGAGCACGCCGGGGAGGAAGCAGGGGAATTCCCCTCGCCGACCGCACGTGCCTGCACCCGGTGTACATGGACCCAGCCAGAGAAGAGAAGGGTGGACTCGGTCCACCAAGGACCCCGCCTACGGTCCATGGACTAGCGCGTCTTGGTCTACCGTGAGCCACACTCACGCCCGCGAGTCGTGGACCACGGCCCAGTGGAGGCCCACGGCTACGACGTGGCAGCGCCACACCTTGCCATGTGTCCGGGCCGGCCCGGCCCAGACCGGCCCAACCCGAAGCCCGCTAGAGCCCTTTAGAAACCCAGTCCGGGTTGACCGTTGACCGGTCAATGATGACTGTTGACCTAGCCCCACAAGTCAGTGGCACAGACACTCTGGACCCACATGTCAGATGGTGATGTCATGCTGACGTCACGCGGGACCCACATGACAGAAGCAACACAGTCGAGGTGACGTCATGCTGACGTCACGATGATGTCAGCTGCTGACGTCAGCAGCCATGGTCCCACACGTCAGTGACCCTGACCCGTTGACCGTTGACTCATCCGTTGACTTGACGTTGACTTTGACCGGACCCACATGTCGGAACTGATGACTTTGATGACGTCAGCTGGACCCCACCTGTCAGCTCGGAACCGAGATGCTGATGTCATGCTGACGTCAGCATGCCACGTGGACCAGTCACAGCGTGACACATGTCAGCCCAGGATTAATTCAGCCTTTTCCATTTTTAGAAATGATTTAAACTTCAGAAATTCATAACTAATTCATATGACCTCAGAAAAATACGAAATCAGGACCAAAATTCATCTAAAATCAAGCTCTACGCAATGAACCCATGTTTGAGTGCATTTGGATCTTTTAAATTTTTATTGTTTTTTTGTGCTATTCTATAGACGTCGCTAACGCGACTATTATGCGATCGTTTGTAGACTCGGAGGAGAACCGGACGGACGAGGATCGTGAGTATCGTGAGGAGTACGGAGACGACTACACTAAAGGTGCCACATCCCACACAATCTCGTAGAACCTATTACGCATGGCTGAAATAGAAATGCTAGTGCTTTACTTTATTGTTATAATCACACTATGATAGGACTTGCGTGGTAGTATGCTTTCTTGATGGCCTTTATCTTGACGCAACCTTACCCCTGCTCACCCTGCTGTTAGGCTAGTCACACGCTTGCTACTATATTTCATTGCGTATTACTTCTACTACGCTTGCACTACATTGATGCGTGGTGGAAACTAGAGTTATCTGGACTATGGGAAGAGTGCTGCGTGTGTGACTTGGGTGCGTGGAGGGTGAGGGTTGTGTCGACTAAGTTAGAGTATACGACGAGCCTGGGGCAAGTCTTGCCGTGGGGTGCTACCTGGGTACCCCTGGAATGGATACCTATGGTGGGTAAATGGTATATGAGGTGGCCCTGGGTGTGATCCTGTGATGGGAGGAGCCCAGGGTGGAGGTGCTGTGGTGGCACGATAAATGAAAACCCTGATGAAGATATTCTGGCTTGGTCATCCCTAAGGACTTACTAGTACTCAGATTCACCGGGAAGCCTTACGTACCACTCGCCCTATATGGTGCAGGACGACCGGACTACTTGGTAGGATATTGCCACTACGGCTAGGTTGATAGCGGACAGTGTGAGAGAGGTACGGGGCGTGGAGGATTTCCCCCACACCCTTCCGAGATTTCATGGAGACCTTGTGGACCCGGCTCATGACTCACAGTTTCAGCCACCCCAGACTAGACTTAGGGTGTACCAGGGCTGAATGGTAGTGGCATTATCCTAGGCTAGCAAGCAGCCGGAATTAGCCCAGTTGACGACGGTCAGCGAGGAAGACGGATCTTGTGGTTCTGTAAAACCTCTGCAGAGTGTATGGTTGATCGATCGATACATATGCCGACTTGTCGGCTATGGACCTTTCCTGGGTTTCGCTTAAACTAGATAGTGAGATGAGTCCTTCTCTTCTCCCCCCCGCGAGTGAGTGTTCGGACGTAGCCAGGGGCTACGGGCCTTGAGACAGTGCCGAGAGGGAGTTGGCCTGTCGACTGAGTGAAGGTATGGGTGTGGTATGGTGATGGTGTGGAGATGGTGGTGTATCGATCACAGGATCGAAACCTGGCTCTGGACAGAAATGGGGTGGAATGGGTGTGGGAATGGTGTTAAAACTTGACCAACTATTATTATGTACTTGATAAGCTAATACATAGGAAACCCCAGCCTTATAGGTTCCTTTTGATTATATCCAACTTGCATCTAATTTCCACAAAGCAATGCTCATAGAGTGGGAGTGGCCAATACAAATCGTACTGATAAATTTTGGCACACAGGTTCTGCTGAGGAGTATAGCTCCGAGGAGTTTGATGGTTGAGGGGTTCGTTCCTACTTTCGAGTTTGGTGATCTTGTCATCAAGCTGTTCTGAATGAATGCTACTTTTGATTCCGCCAATGCGGCGATGTAATAATTTATGTAATTCTGCACTATTTGTACTCTGATATTACGTTGTATGGATGTGATATTCGATTGGAATTTGGGTAATATGATCTACAACGGTCTTATTACACTTCGACTCTGTGGATTTCCCTTCGTGGAAATCAGGTCGATTCAGTTGGTATCAGAGCCATACTTGACCATAGGACAAAACCTTTAGAAATGGACGATAGAATAGGACGTGAACAACCCTTCTTTCGGTTATATACCAACCCTGCATTTACTTTTATGCAAGGCTTATCTATTAATCGACCTGCTAACACCTGTTCCTTAAAACATATAGATGGCAACGAACGACGAATGGTCGCCTCTAGGACCGCTACCTCTGGACCACGCCAAGCTTACCTTCGACCTACGTGAGCTCGGAGGTTTTGTAGAAACCCTCTGCCGAGTTCTCGTCACGTTAGGAGTCCCTGACGAGTTTGTCAAGGTCACCTGCACCGGGAAGTCAGCTCAGGAAGGAGGAATCGAAGGACCGGTTGTCACCTCAGTCGAGTTCCCAGCTAGCACTACCTTACCTTCTGTCCCAGCTTTCACCGAGTTGACTATAGAGGACACAATTGAGGAGGGACTGCGAGCTGTTTCACACAAGGCACTTCATAGAGTGATGAGGGACCACTATGAGCACCTGAAGATGATAGAGTTCCGTCTACTTCCCTAGGCCCTTGACCTCAGCCTCACCCCTAGTGAGCAGAGTTTCACAGCCGGCAGAGTTATCTTTGCAGAGGAGGACAGATGTCTTCGCGTCTCAGCTATCCACCTACTAGAGCAGGACAGATACGTGACCCAGCTTGAGCAGAAGAGACGTCAGGACCGGGCCCTTCTATGGAAGTACCAGGAGTGAGACTCGCAGGGAGCACAGGAGCGAGCTAGTCTGCTCGAGACAGTTGCCAAGCTACAGGACAAGTTCAACCGTTGTGAAGAAGTCCATAGAGCCGAGGTCGCCGACTTACAGGACAAAGCAGCCGACCTAGGCAACAGGAACTGCTACCTCAACAGTAAGGTCTTGGAGTTGCAGAGAGAGTTGGATGACAAGAAGGCCGAGTCCAACTACAGAGGAGACAGAGAGAGATCCAAGGGGATTGATATGCTAAAAATCCAATCCCGGAACAAGACCATGACCCAGGAGCTAGAGGAGTTCAGGAAGAAGGCCGTTCGCAACCAGGGTCACCTGATTGAGGCACTCAGGCAGAACGAGTACCTACATGACAAGTGTGAGAGGACTTGGCAGGCTTGGCAGAAATCTGACAAGAAGCGCCTCAGGGAGATGAAGGGTATGTGGGATCAGCTACCCAAGGAGATTCACAGCAAGACGAAGCCTAGGATAGAGGAGTTTGAGTTAGCCCCGACTCGCCTCAACCTAGATGCCTGCCCTACCCTACCTAGAGCCAAGCCTACTGAGGAGCTCGCCGAGGCCTTGAAGTACGTGTCCCGGCTGCACAAGTCTAACGAGGAGATCGAGATCGAGAACAGTCGTATCCCAGCTGCGGTGTACGAGTTAGAGTAGATGGCCCTGCGTGGTCATGAGTCATGTCGGTGGCTTCGATAAGTTGTACCCCATGATGTACCCCTTATGAGATGTATTATGAGACATTATGCGTAGTACGATTCTCGCACGTCTTCAAGTGTAGCTACTGGAGATGATGCTATGTAATAAAACCCATATAATGAATGTTTTGGATCTTATTGCCTCTTATGGATCTTATTGCTTCTTTGTAATGAGTGTTGGATAGTATAAATGTTTTTCTTTAAATCGTCGAAATCATGTAATCATATTGAATTATAAGCACTTATGTCACAAGCGCTAAAATTCCTATGATCCGTGTTGCAGATGCCGAACCGCCGATCTGCTCGCCTAATGAACCGTGGACGTGCGCCCATCCCCGAACCAGCCAAACCAAACGGGGGCCGTGGTGGCAACAACCGTGACCGAGGCCGTGGCCGTAGACATGGAGGGATACCCTTCAACCTGGAGAATACCCCGTCGCCTGTTGAGGAGAACATTCCGCCACCACCACCACCGAACCTGGCAGAAGTGATGGCGCAGCAGACCCAGCTTCTTGCAGCCCTTGTTGACGGAGCAAACCATCGCCAGGGAGGTCAGCAGAATGACTTCCAAAGGAAGCTGGAGGGATTCCTAAAGCTGAGGCCACCCACCTATGATGGCACCGACCCTGACCCGCTTGTGGCCGATGACTGGCTCAAGGAGATGGAGAAGAAGCTTGACCTCACCATTTTCACCGACGATGAGTGTGTTGGAGCTGCCACACACCAGCTCACAGGTGCAGCACAAGCCTGGTGGGACAGTTTCAGTGATTCCCATGAGGACCCTACCAATATCTCGTGGGATGAGTTCGCCGAAGCATTCACTGAGTATCACATTCCCAAGGGTATCATGGAGGCCAAAGCCGAGGAGTTCCGCAACATCAAGATGGGAAAGGACAAGGTGATCGAGTACACTACTCGTTTCACCAACCTTCTGCACTATGCACCTTCCTATGTTGTGAACTCTGAAAAGGAGAAGATGTACTATTACCGCAAGGGACTTAACCCGCACATCAAGCTGAAGTTTGGCGGTATTGAGAGTAGCACACTACGTGCTCTGGTGGATCGCTGCATCCAGATCGAGAAAGACCGTGCTGAAGCTGGAGAGGAGTACAGGGAGAGGAAGCGTAAGCCTGAGGAGTCTTTCTGTGGCCGTGATCGCAAGAGGTTCCGCAGAGATGCACCATCCAGGGAACGCTCACGCCACAACAGGGATGACAACCCTGGATCAAGTAAGGGTGGTGGAGGCTACACCACCAAATACTCCCGCCCTGCTCAGGATCGTTACACCCGGGACCGTTATGCTCAGGACCGCAACACTCAGGATCGTTTCAACCGTTCCCGCTCTGTGAATGAACACCCAGCACAGAACCGCTCCGCATCAAGCACTAGAAACTGGAAGGCACCTGCGCCAACCCCTATAGGCGGTGCGCCTTTCACCTGCTTCGCTTGTGGCCAACCGGGTCACAAAGCCACTGAGTGCCCTCAGAACTCAGCCGCTCAGAAGTCTCAGATCAAGGGATCTGCTATCTGTGGACGTCTCAACCATCTGGACGCCGAGGAAGCACAGGCTGCCCCTGACGTTGTGTACGGTATGTTTTTAGTTAATGGCAATACTGCATTAGTTCTATTTGACTCTGGAGCAACTTGTTCATACATATCATCCAAGTTTGCACGAGAGCATGACCTGCCTGTAACCCCACATGAAAAGCCTATCATCACCAGCTCACCTTTAGGAGACCTAAAATGCACCCACATCTATAAAGCCGACCTAACCCTGTTACCTTTCACTAACCTAGATGTCATCCTAGGAATGGATTGACTAACCATTCACCGAGGTATCATATCATGTTCACCTAGATATGTCCAAGTGACCCACCCATCAGGCCAAGTCATTAGATGTGAACCCCAGTCCGAAAAATCCACCTCTATCCTATGTGCCCTTAAAGCAAGTTTAGAATCACAAAAAGAGGAGAAGACAGTTCATGACGTGCCTGTGGTCAGAGACTATCCCGTTGTATTCCCTAAAGAATTACCGGGTATGCCACCAGACCGTGATGTAGAGTTCATCATTGATCTTTTGCCGGGAACAGGACCCATTGCCAAGAGACCCTATTGCATGTCAGTTGATGAACTGGCCGAGCTTAAGAAACAGCTTGATGAGCTCATCTCGAAGGGATATATCAGACCCAGTGCTTCACCCTGGGGATCCCCTGTTCTGTTTGTTAAGAAGAAGGATGGCTCGATGAGAATGTGCATTGATTATCGAAACTTGAACGCAGTCACCATCAAGAACAAGTACCCCCTGCCAAGGATCAATGATTTACTTGATCAGCTTCAAGGTGCCAAGTATTTCTCCAAGATTGATCTCAGATTTGGCTATCATCAGATGAAGATTCGAGAGAGTGACATCCCGAAGACAGCTTTCGTGACTAGGTATGGGCAGTTTGAGTTCACTGTGATATCCTTTGGACTCACAAATGCTCCCGCATACTTCATGAACATGATGAATAAGGTTTTCATGGATGATCTGGATAAGTTCGTGGTAGTATTCATTGATGACATCCTTGTCTATTCACCCACCGCTGAAGAACATGAACATCATCTGAGAACTGTACTTGAGAAACTAGCCCAACATCAGCTCTATATAAAGTTCAGCAAATGTGAGTTTTGGCTACAGGAAGTTACCTTCCTAGGCCATGTACTATCAGCTGAAGGTGTTGCAGTTGACCTAGCTAAGATTGAAGCTATGAAAGAATAGGAACAACCCCATAATGTGACAGAAGTCAGAAGTTTCTTGGGATTGGCTGGATATTATCGCCGATTCATCGAGAACTTTTCCAAGATAGCTCGTCCGATGACCAACCTTCTGAAGAAGACTAAGGAGTTTGAATGGACGCCCGAGTGCGAGCGAAGCTTCCAGGAATTGAAACAGAAGCTTACCACAACTCCTGTGCTAGCATTGCCTGATATCAGCAAAGATTTCGTGGTCTATTGTGATGCATCCCGTCAAGGACTTGGCTGTGTATTGATGCAAGGAGGAAGAGTGATAGCTTATGCATCTCGACAGTTGAAAGAACACAAGAACCGTTACCCTACTCATGATCTTGAGTTAGCAGCAGTTGTCCATGCCTTAAAGATCTGGAGACACTACTTGATAGGCAACAAGTGTGATATCTACACCGATCACAAGAGCTTGAAGTACTTTTTCACTCAGGAATACCTGAATATGAGGCAACGCCGATGGCTAGAGTTGATCAAGGACTATGACCTGGAAATTTATTATCATCCGGGAAAGGCTAATGTAGTCGCAGATGCTCTCAGTCGCAAGAGTTACTGTCACATTTTGATCGCTGAATCCGTACCACCTGAGCTCAAGAAAGAGATTGATGATTTCCAACTTGAGATACTACCGCATGGCTTGTTGAATAAGCTCCGCATACAGTATGATCTCACAGATTGCATCCGTTAGGCTCAGAAAAATTGTGAAGAGATCGAATATCTCCGTGGTCTGATCAAACTAGGCTACAAGACCAACCACCATGAAGATGAACAAGGGACCATCTGGTTCAAGGATAGAATCTGTGTACCTTTTGATCCAGCCCTACGAGAGGAAATTCTGTTAGAAACTCATGATTCTAAGTACTGTATTCACCTTGTAGGTTCAAAGATGTATCAAGACTTGAAGAAACACTTTTGGTGGAAAGGCATGAAGACGGACATTGCAGGACATGTGGCCTGATGTGACACCTATAATAGAGTCAAGGCTGAACATCAAAGGCCTATAGGATTGCTAAAGCCTCTTGATGTTCCCAAGTGGAAATGGGAGAGCATATCCATGGATTTCATAGTTGGATTGCCCCGTTCACAGAAAGGCAATGATTTCATCTGGGTGATTGTTGATCGTTTGACCAAGATTGCTCACTTTGTACCAGTGAAGACCAAGACCAATGCAGAAAAATTAGCAGATCTATATATTGAGCATATTCTCAGACTGCATGGAGCTCCCTCTAGTATTGTATCTGATCGTGGTCCTCAGTTTGTGTCCCGATTCTGGGAAGCTCTGCACAAGTCCATTGGAACCAAACTTGATTTCAGTACCGTTTACCACCCACAGACAGATGGACAGACAGAACGGGTAAATCAGATCTTAGAAGACATGCTTCGTGCTAGTGTACTGAATTATGGCTCTGATTGGGAGAAATGCTTACCCTATGGAGAGTTCTCTTACAACAACAGCTACCAAGCCAGTATCAAGATGTCGCCGTTTGAAGCTCTGTATGGCAGACCTTGTAAGACACCTTTGATGTGGTCTCAACCGGGTGAAAGATCGTTCTTTGATTCCGCTAAGATTCAAGATGCAGAAGAAGGAGTTGCTCAAGTGAAGGAGAATTTGAGGATTGCTCAAAGTCGATACAAGAGCTATGCTGATAAAAGGAGAAGAGAACTTGAGTTCAATGTGGGAGACTTCGTCCATCTCAAGGTATCTCCGCTACGTGGGACTGTCAGATTCCATGTGAAAGGAAAGCTTGCCCCTAGATTTGTTGGCCCATACAAGATTTGCAAGAGGATTGGAAAGCTCGCCTACAAACTTGAGCTACCTGAGAAATTGGCGGGTGTACATCCCATATTCCATGTCTCATAGCTACGCAAGTGTTTGAGAGTGCCCGATGAAGTAGTTCCAACCGATACACTCGACATTCAAGATACACTTGAGTATAAAGAACATCCTATCAGAATTCTGGGCAGAGATACCAAAGAGACCCGAAGCAAGACTATTCCTATGTGCAAGATCCAATGGAGTAATCACACTGAGAGAGAAGCAACATGGGTGAAAGAGTCTGACCTCTGGCTACAATATCCTTACCTCTTCGAAGAGTACGTTATGCTTTAATCTCAGGGACGAGATTCTGTTAAGGGGGTAGGACTGTAACAACCCAAAAATCCACACACCAAAAATCACAACTATAAATTTTTTTCTTCAAAACCCCATGTGGTGATGAGTGACATTATAGGAGCCAACCCTAAGTGTTGCATTAGAAGTAACCCAACTAGACAAATTCATGAGCATGGCATGTCATTTGTTATCATGTTCATTTAAATACTGACAAATGAAACATAGCATACATTGTCAACTCAAAGGGTGATTTGGATTTTCAATTGTTTTATGTAATGTCTAACAACACCTTTAAAGAAATACACCATAAAGTAATTAATACTCAAACCAAAGAATAAAAGTTTAAAGAGAAAACTAATTCTATTTTTTATAACAAAACCACACCTATTTTTGTTATACAAAATAGCTAAATAAATTCCTAATATTTATATAAGAATGTGGTGGGCCTCATATCTAAACTTCCAATGAATTAGGTGCACCAATTTGGAATTCAAATTTCAAACCAAATTTAAATTCAAGCAATGGAGAAGAAAAACAAAATAGAAAAAGAAAAGAAGAAAAAGCCTCATAGCCCAGCTTCACGCGCAGGTCGGCCCAACCCGCGCGACCAACTACCGGCCCAGCCCTCCACTTCTCCCCCTCCGCTGGCCCACGCGCGGCTGCAAGCAGGCCTGGCCTGACCACGCGCGGCCCACGCAGCCAGCCCACGCGTCGCCCACGCCCGCGCGCCTCCCCGCTTCCCTTGCTACCGCTGCCGCTGGACCCCACCCGTCAGCCTTCCTGTCCATCTTCTCCGCCCACGCCTCAACTGCCGTGCGACCGGGGGCCGACAATGCTGGCAGGAGCGGGCCAGGGGGTCACGCCTGGGGCATGGCCTTGCTCCCCCTTGCACCGCGCCCACGCAACCTCATGCCACTGTTGGATGCACTGCACGCGCCTCCACCGCACGATGCCGTCCGCCATTGGAGCTTGGTGCTTCGGCTATAAAAGCCCCGGCCCTGGTTGCCTGGGAGCTCGTCCCATCGCCCCGCCGCCACCTTGGTGGCCGTCCACAGCACACCCGAGCCAAGAGAGAAGAGGGGGGAGAGGAAGAAGAAGGGAGAGTGCCGAAGCCACGCGACGTCGCCGGTGTCGCCGGAGCGGAGGACGACGTCCCGATCAAGCATGTCGACGCTACACCACACTGCACTGCTACCAGAGCTACACGGCCGTGACCCACCACTGCACCACCATCCTATCTCCCACGACACCAACGGTGAGCCCCCGGTTCTTCCCCTGCTCGCCGCTGGACTTTGCTACTCCGGCCATGGCGCTCCACACGGTGAGCGCGTAGGCCAAGGCCGTCCCCGGCCTTTGGGTACACACGCATGGCACACTCACGCGCACATCCACGACCACGCCGTAGACCCCTCCTATCCCCACGGACGTCGAATCAGAGCATGCGCTCGCCGCGCTCGCAATGCCGCCGCCATGGCATGGGCACCGCCTGCGCGCCTAGCCGCCTCGCTGGACTAGGATGCAGCCGTAGGGAACCACCGTGATGCCTGGAGGTTACCTGCGTAGACCGAGACCCCAATAGCCGGCCACAGCGCCCTGGCCACGAGCACCGGACGTTGGCCGGAGCTCCGCCATGCACCACCACCGCGGCCAGCCAACTGGAGCCGTCCAGCCACCTCGCTAGCTTCACCAGGGCACCCGCCATGGTAAGGCCAAGCTGTTGCCCACCTTAGTTGAACACCCGCGCCGCTGGAAGGGGCTCGCCGACGAGCACCGCCACGCCGAGCCACCGACCACCGTGGCCAAAGCCGTAGGAAGCCCTAACAATCACCTAGACCCCACCACCGTGTCCGCCGAGACCTGGCCAAGCCTTTCCCCACCTCTATTGGACGCCAGCACCGCTGGCAAGGCTCGCCGGTGAGCACACCACCGGCGGGAGCACGCTGGGGAGGAAGTAGGGGAATTCCCCTCGCCGACCGCACGCGCCTGCACCCGGTGTACATGGACCCAGCCAGAGAAGAGAAGGGTGGACTCGGTCCACCAAGGAACCCGCCTACGGTCCATGGACCAGCGAGTCTTGGTCTACCGTGAGCCAGGCTCACGCCTGCGAGTCGTGGACCATGGCCCAGTGGAGGCCCACGGCTACGACATGGCAGCGCCACAGCTTGCCACGTGTCCGGGCCAGCCCGGCCCAGACCGGCCCAACCCGAAGCCCGCCAGAGCCCGTTAGAGACCCGGTCCGGGTTGACCGTTGACCGGTCAACGATGACTGTTGACCTGGCCGCACAAGTCAGTGGCACAGACACTCAGGAACCCACATGTCAGATGGTGATGTCATGCTGACGTCACGCGGGACCCACACGACAGAAGCAACACAGCCGAGGTGACGTCATGCTGACGTCACGATGATGTCAACTGCTGACGTCAGCAGCCATGGCCCCACACGTCAGTGACCCTGACCCGTTGACCGTTGACTCGTATGTTGACTTGACGTTGACTTTGATCGGACCCACATGTCAGTGACCCAAGAGCCCCTGGACCCACCTGGCGGAACTGATGACTTTGATGACGTCATGCTGACGTCAGCTGGACCCCACCTGTCAGCTCAGAACCGAGATGCTAACGTCATGCTGACGTCAGCATGCCACGTGGACCAGTCACAGCGTGACACGTGTCAGCCCAGGATTAATTCAGCTTTTTCCATTTTCAGAAATGATTTAAACTTCAGAAATTCATAACTTATTCATATGACCTCAGAAAAATACGAAACCAGGACCAAAATTCTTCTAAAATCAAGCTCTACACAATGAACCCATGTTTGAGTGCATTTGGCTCTTTTGAATTTTCATTGCTTCTTTGTGCTATTCTATAGACGTCGCTAACGCGACTATTATGCGATCGTTTGCAGACTCAGAGGAGAACCGGACGGACGAGGATCGTGAGTACCATGAGGAGTACGGAGACGACTACACTGAAGGTGTCACATCCCACCCAATCTCGTAGCACCTATTACGCATGGCTGAAATAGAAATGCTAGTGCTTTTCTTTATTGTTATAATCACACTATGATAGGACTTGCATGGTAGTATGTTTTCTTGATGGCCTTTACCTTGACACAACCTTACCCCTGCTCACCCTGCTGTTAGGCTAGTCACACGCTTGCTACTATATTTCATTGCTTATTACTTCTACTATGCTTGCACTACATTGATGCGTGGTGGAAACTGGAGTTATCTGGACTATGGGGAGAGTGCTGCGTGTGTGACTTGGGTGCGTGGAGGGTGAGGGTTGTGTCGACCAAGTTAGAGTATACGACGAGCCTGGGGCAAGTCTTACCGTGGGGTGCTACCTAGGCACCCCTGAAATGGATACCTGTGGTGGGTAAATGGTATATGAGGTGGCCCTGGGTGTGATCCTGTGATGGAAGGAGCCCAGTGTGGAGGTGCTGTGGTGGCACGGTAAATGAAAACCCTGATGAAGACATTCTGGCTTGGTCATCACTAAGGACTTACTAGTACTCAGATTCATCGGGAAGCCTTACGTACTACTCGCCATAAATGGTGCGGGACGGCCGAACTACTTGGTAGGATATTGCCACTATTGCTAGGTTGATAGCGGACAGCGCGAGGGAGGTACGGGGCGCGGAGGATTTCCCCCACACCCTTCTGAGACTTTATGGAGACCTTGTGGACCCGGCTCATGACTCACAGTTTCAGCCACCCCAGACTAGACTTGGGGTGTACCAGGGCTGAATGGTAGAGTGGCATTATCCTAGGCTAGTAAGCGGCCGGAATCAGCCCAGTTGACGACGGTCAGCGAGGAAGGCGGATCTTGTGGTTATGTAAAACCTCTGCATAGTGTATGGTTGATCGATCGATACATATGCCGACTTGTCGGCTATGGACCTTTCCTGGATTTCGCTTAAACTAGATAGTGAGATGAGTCCTTCTCGTCTCCCCCCCGGGAGTGAGTGTTCGGACGTAGATAGGGACTACGGGCATTGAGACAGTGCCGAGAGGGAGTTGGCCTGTCGACTGAGTGAAGGTATGGGTGTGGTATGGTGATGGTGTGGAGATGGTGTGGAGATGGTGGTGTATCGATCCCAGGATCGAAACCTGGCTCTGGATAGAAATGGTGTGGAATGGGTGTGGGAATGGTGTTAAAACTTGACCAATTATTATTATGTACTTGATAAGCTAATACATAGGAAACCCCAGCCTTATAGGTTCCTTTTGATTATATCCAACTTGCATCCAATTTCCACAAAGCAATGCTCATAGGGTGGGAGTGGCCAGTACAAATCGTACTGATAAATTTTGGCACACAGGTTCTGCTGAGTAGTATAGCTCCGAGGAGTTTGATGGTTGAGGGGTTCGTTCCTGCGCTCGAGTTTGGCGATCTTGTCATCAAGCTGTTCTGAATGAATGCTACTTTTGATTCCGCCAATGCGGCGATGTAATAATTTATGTAATTCCGCACTATTTGTACTCTGATATTATGTTGTATGGATGTGATATTCGACTGGAATTTGGGTAATATAATCTACAACGGTCTTATTACACTTCGACTCTGTGGATTTCCCTTCGTGGAAATCAGGTCGCTTCACTTGTGGAGTTGAAGGGTTAATGCATTCTTTTGCCACCGTAATGCGAATAGATGTTGCTGTGTCAAAACTTTCGAATTCAAAGTTTTTTTTTAGATAAGGGAACAAAGTTCTGTAGAAGATGACTTAACTAGTCGGATTTGCACATGCTGATGTTTTGATCTCTTCTAGTACTATTATCCTAACACACTGATCGATGCACTTGTAGCTGAGAGTTCACGCACCGCGTGAAATCCGTCTCCATGTCAACGTTCAGCACGCAAGAGGTCGAGGCTCTCCAGAAGGGTGGGAACCAGGTGAAGACATCCACTGAGTTTGTTGTTTTTTGAGGCTAGGGGATGCCCTTTTGGTTCATGTGGTAACACTTCAGCTGATTGATACAGCGTGCCAAGGAATCATTCCTGAAGGACTTTGATACTCAGAAAATGAGGCTACCTGATAGGTAGCAGGTAATGAGTAATCCAACCACTTTTATGTGTGTCTTTTACTTGTCAAGCACATGCTCTGACTATAACCTGTTGTTGCAGCAACATTGGCAGTCTTAGGGAATTCATAAAAGCTGTCTATGTGGAGAGAAGGTATGCTGGTGGTAGATTTTCTGAAAGGCCTCCAAGAGATAAACAGGTAAATTTGGATGAATCTTAGAATTCTAGTTGTTATCCTGCCTGAAAATTGTCCGTCGGTTCAGTGGCTTCAGCAAGCCCGCTGCTGTATCTGTAGATGTCACTGAATACTTAAGGAGGTGTACTTGTGATTAGAGTTCACTTATGTTTTATTCATTAAGTAAAGCCTTCTTGTAATGTACCTATCCTAGCATATCTTGCAGCAATGCATCTTTCTGAAGTAAATTATATTACATCTTTGCAGAACCAAAAGGCCCATGAACAAGAGCATAGAAGGCCAAGTTCCTACCATTCATTTTCACAGAGCCCACCTTATGATTGCAAGTATGAAGAGAGGCACAATGGCAAGCAATCTGCATTTCTAAGTAGGAAGCCTGGTTCAGATAGGGGGCATGAGGGGAAGATTTCTGGATATTCTTACAATTCACATAGCTTGCGTGAGAGAATGTCTCAGGATGGATTTACTGGTGAGAGTTGTGGATCTAGGACTTCTAACTGCTCAGGGTCAAGCACAGGTGATACAGTTAAATCTGCACCACAATCACCTAATTTTCCTGATAATGTATGTTTCAGCCCCCCTGTGCTACAAGATCAATCAAATGTACAGAGTTCTTGTGGACTCACTAGTTCACAGGTGGGTAGAAATATCTTTTTTCAAAACCATCAACTCTCATTTCTATCGCATTAAATAAATATTCTAGTCTCTTTTGCAGAGAACTGTATCAGCAGGAAACATAGATTCTGTCTCTCTTAAATCAGGCAAGTCAAGCTTATTTGATTTTATTTTTGAGGATGATAATGTTCAAAGAACTGAAAAATCCACAAATTCCGCTGCTCCAAGTTTCATAGTCTTCTCTGATGATATTAGTGCTCCAAATCAAGATTTCGAAGCTACTCAGGAACATAATGTAACTACCATGGATCAATCTGTTGATCTATTTTCAAACATGCTTACTGAAACTCCATCTTCTGATAAAGTGATACCAGCAGCTTCGTCAATGGACAATGCTGGGTGGGCTACATTTGATACATCTCCAGAACAAAAGCAACCTGCACTCACTGGGCTTTCTTATGTTGCTGCCACAAGCATTGATAAACAGGCTGAGAATCGTGATTTGTTTTCATTTGAATCAAATGATGAGCTAACATGGTTTCAGAGCTCTAAGGATGATACTTCAGTTACCAATCAGAATCAGTCTACTGCTACATCTCTTGATACAGGCAGTTCTCAGGTAAGGAAAATTATCTATTTTGAGTCAACATTTGTTCACAATAAAATGAAGTTTGCTCCTTGTAAAATATGGCACACTTTTTTGAATATTTGAAATCATTTGCTTTTCTGAATAGGCTAGTGGCATTATCATTTATCAAGTTCTGCGATAAACTGTCTTGTGCTTCATACCTCTGTTTCAATTGTTAACTTTCTCTTCCTCGTTCCTCTCCAGCCTTGGAGTACTTTCGATGCCTCCAGCACCCAGTACACTGTCAAGGGAGATCTATCATTAATGACTTCTAGATTGCAAGAGCCTAAAAGACCAATAGACAGAAATAGTTCTCAGGTGGGTAAACATGAATAAGGGAGTTACTTTTTGGCTGTTGAAATTTTGTTAGGTTATTTTTGCTTCTAACTCTTACTGTGGTTGTTATTTATTTGCAGCTTTGGCATTCATTTGATGATGCTAATGAGGTCATTTGTGCTAAGCCGCGAATTGAAGACCACGGCAATGTAGTAAGCATTTCTCTTTCAACCAGCAATCCATTTATGTGCTCTGTAGTTTCAAAGGTATACCTTTTTCCTCTTCTGTTTTTGTATGGTATGAATAATCCAGTACTAAGGATATTTCCTTCCATGTAGGAATCTTATGATGATGATTCCCATATAATATTCATGGGTGAATTGTCACCTAATACATTGATTGCTGCTTCCGCAGAGCCATCTCTGGTATCTTCCATTCAGTGATATGGCTTCTGTAGTTCCTATGCCATTTAGCTTTTGGTATACAGTTTCTATCAAGATTTATTTAGGGTTTATACATTACTCTTGTTTACAGGGTGGACCCTCTACTAAGCAGATGCCATTAAATCCATTTGATCTTCCATTTGACACTCAGTTGGGGACTCCTGATCTGGTATCCTAATGCCATTTCTTCCTTCCATTGATAAAGTTTTTCTTTGATTGATAACCTTCCGCAAATGGGTTCCTCTAGATGGCTCCTGTAACCAGTAGAATCTTGCAAACTGTATAACGCATCATCAATATAGCCTAAAGCATTCCGCTGCTGTGCAAAGCTATAAGTGCTATGCCTGATAGAATCTGCAAATCCATAACAGTCTAGAACACTGTTGATATATGTTTTCAACATCAAGGATGTCATAGTCATGTGACATCAGCAAAAGCATCATATTGTCAGAGGTCTGATAGTATATAAATTTAGAAAGTTCATGATTGAATCATACAATATCTCAATTGATGGTGGCTCTTGAAGTCCGGTCAATTTTCAGAGTTCTATTTTACTTGGACTAGTCATTTACCCATGTCTGAGTACTACACTACTACAGAGTACATAAGCAGATTTGGCTGTAACCGAGATTAGATAATAATTATAATCATGTACTTGTAGGAGTCGACTGTATTCCAGTCAACCAAGTAATCTGCGATGCTGTTTCAGTTATGGCTGATAGTCTATTCGGTGCTGTAGAACAAAACATTACCTAACCTTAAAATTCAGTCCTATTCCCGACTCCCGACCTGCAGTCTGTATCAAGTGATGGCCAGCATGGTCAACTTGACATCCTGGACTATACTTGCTATCAACTTTCTGACATGCTCCAATCTTTTGCAGTTCATGGACGTAAGTTCATTGCAAAAGGCCTTGCCTAGTCCAGATCTGCCAGCTTTCCTTGATGGTTTACCTGAAAAATGGTTCCCCAGCAGTTCTTGTGCTTATGTTCCATCAGCGTCACATGGTATGCTCTCCTGGATCTATCAATGATTATATTTCTACCATTCACAACTTCACATCAAAACCACCGGACATGACTGGAACAACCTGTGCATATTCAGGTGGACTACCGTGCCTTCTCGAGCAGGGCCCGAACTCTTCGTTGCGGTAAGTTGCTCCCCTCTGCTGCATGCTTTAGTATAAACCAGGTATCGTTATTCAGGCTATCTGCTGATATTGGTTTTGTCGATCTAGGAATATACCTGTGGGCACTGTATCAACTGGAAACCCTTTTGTATAGAGGGCATCACAGTGAAAAATCTGCGTCTTGGACTTGGCATGTTCCTTTAGTTCAATGAACTTAGAGCTAGGAATCTTTTCTGTGAGAACCCGGACACCGTGCAAGGTGGTCAGAGCGGGTGGGGAATATGATAGCACCTCCAGGACTCGCTGGAGGAATGTTTAGTGATTATGAGTTTCTGCCGGAGGAATGTGTATATTCTTTCTCCGTTCATGTACTCTAAAATGGACAGGATTATTCAGCACTGCGGGGCATCCTCTGTGGTACATCTCTTTCTGATGGCTACAAACGATACGGATGACTTCATCCAATCCAATCCAATTGTCCAAGTTGTTCAAGTACATGCACGTTTCCTGCGGATATGCTTCAGGATGATTGAATAGTATTCTGTGAGAGATAGGTGCACTGTAGCTCGGCTAGTTTTAGATGATTAAATAGTATTTTGTGAGAGAGAATAAGCTGAAGAAACAATCCGAGACCGTACCAGCCGAACACGCATGGCAAGTTGGCAACCCAGTGGGGCTGTCAGCTGTGGCGCACCGCTCACCGGCAGCTGCGGGCATGTCGGCTGGCTGTGGGAACTATACAAGGAACAAGGATGGACTGCGATGCCGCATCAGTAACTCCTGTGGCGGCAGGTGATGTGAGGTGTGTGAGCTGCTGGTAGCAATAGCAATATATCTATTGGCGCTTAGCCTATTGGATAAGTACTAAAAATAATGGGTGGAAACTGGGAATGACAATGTTTTGGCGCCGGCGAATCATCGTAAATTGATTCGTAGCACGCCATTATTTGGAGAAAGTCTACGTGGTTGGATCCATTCGAATGGGACTTCCTCGGGTGCCTCTCAATATTTCTAAAAAACATGTAGGAGGTGGTTAATTATAATGTACATAAAATGACCATTTTTCACGAGAGAGCACAGAGCAGCAGAGGAGCTATGATATCAACAATCCTGCGGGCTGAAAGCCTGAAACAAATTTGTTGAGGCTATCGCTAAATAGTTTTTGCACAATTAAAAGATACCGAACAAGTGTGTAAATGATGTAAAATCGGGAAAAAGCACAAAGTTCCACATGCCACTTTGTAAGTTTGTGTCAGCGGATCAACGTCTCCAACGGCTAGAGCTCGTCCGGGTCTCCTGCGTTGCCCACATCCTGCGCTCCCGAGCGCTCCTCGCGCACTCGCCGCGCCAACGACCTCCGGAGAGAGCGCTCTGCCGCGCACACACACGCGTCCGGTCTTCACGGCGCCCCCTCTCCATTCTGGGCGCTCGTCCACTCACGCGTGTGTAGTGTGTGTAATCATGGCCAAAGGCCATTGTAACCTATAAATGTATACCGTATACGATCAATACAATCGGTCCAGTTGATCATCTTCATTCTACATGGTATCAGCCTCCTCTTCGATCCTCCAGAACCCCTTTGCCTCTCCTTCCGCACCAATGGCGCCTTCCTCCATTCCCTCTGACAACTCCTCTGATGACGGCTCCTTTGTCGCCCCCGCCCCTGCCACTGTCATCCAGACGATCTCCATCCGTCACCACGTTCCAGTCACCCTCGACATGGACGAGGGGAACTACGGCCAGTGGCGTCTCTTCTTCGACTCGACTCTCGGCAAGTTCGGCCTTGAGAGCCACGTTCGCTTGCCCACCCCGTCCGATGAGCGCAATGGTGAATGGCGCATGGTGGATTCATGCGTCACCAACTGGATCCTCACCACCGTCTCCAAGGGCGTCTTCGACATCGTTCGTCGTGAATGGAACACCGCCTTCTCCCTCTAGCACGCCATCGAGGGACTCTTCCAGGACAATGAGCTGCAGCGCGCGGTGTACCTGGAAGCCAAGTTGCGATCTCTGCAGCAGGGGGACATGTCAATCAACGACTACTGCACCAAGTTGAAGCGACTCGCCGATCAGCTGCGTGACATCGACCACCCCGTCTCTGAGCCCAGTCAGGTGCTCAATCTTCTCCGCGGCCTCAATCCCCGGTACTGCTACGTCAAGCCGGTGATCACCTCCAAGTCCCCGCCGCACAACTTCATGAGCGCCCGCTCCTTCCTCCTCCTCGAGGAACTCGGTTTCCAGCATGACACTAACGCCGAAGCTGGACAAGCTCTCGCCACGACCCATGGTGAGCGATCCAACAGCTCCTCCAGCTCTGTCGCAGCCGGCGCCACCGACGGATCTCCAGCGTCGAACGTGCCGCGATCCAACAACCGCTCCCACAACGACGGCACCAACCGATCCAACAACCGCTCCGATTGGCGCCGCGGCCACGACAATGGCGGCGGGTCCTCGCGCTCCTCCAACAACCCGTCCGCGCCTTGGGTCGTGGGCTACAATCCATGGCAAGGCATGGTGCAGGCCTGGCCCATGCCATTCCGTGCCCCTGGTGCCGGTGTTCTAGGACCCCAGCCTCCGTTCCAGCCACAACAAGCGATGGCGGCCACCCATCTTCCACCGCCTTCACCGGCCAGTCCATCCAACGTCTTCGACAACAGTGCCCTCTACGCAGCGCTCCAATCCGTCGGCGTCCAGCACCATCCACTGAGTGCCTCGGATTGGTACTTCGACACAGGCGCGACGTCACACATGTTGTCATCTCCTGGTAACTTTCCCTCTTCCACCCTTCGGCCCTCTAACTCCATCATCATAGTAGGGAATGGTGCTCGGATGCCCGTCACCCACCAAGCACACACACTCATTCCTACTGCCACTTCCCCTCTTCACCTCAATGATGTTCTTATTTCACCTTCACTCGTTAAGAATTTGATCTCAGTTCACCGTCTTACTCGTGATAATAATGTTTCCATTGAATTTGATCCATCTGGTTTCTCTATAATGGATCTTCTTACCAGGGCGGAGATGCTCCGATGTGAGAGCAGCGGCGATCTCTACCCTCTCCGTCTTCCTCATCATCAAGCTCTCACGGCCTCCTCAGCAACATCCTTGTGGCATCAACGACTGGGACACCCTGGAGATCCCGTCACCTCTCAAGTTTTGCAAACCTTTTCTTTTTAGTGTAATAAAGTTGATGCTCACTCATGCTCTTCTTGCCGGTTGGGCAAGAATGTTCGTTTACCATTTACTGAATCTACTTCACAGACTTTTTCCCCCTTTCAACTTGTTCATTCAGATGTTTGGACATCACCCGTTCTTAGCCATTCTGGTTATAAATATTACGTTGTCTTTCTTGATGATTACACACATTACCTATGGACAATTCCACTTCAAAATAAATCTGATGTTTTCCCTACCATTCGAGCGTTTATTTCTTACGTTCAAACTCAATTTCGCCTACCCATCCTAGCTTTCCAAGCTGACAATGGCTGGGAGTATGACTCCACCGCCATGCGTCTCCTGCTGTCTTCTCTTGGCACCCAGCTGTGTCTCTCCTGCCCGTATACATCGCAGCAAAATGGGAAAGCCGAAAGAATTCTCTGCATTGTCAACGATTGTTTGTGCACAATGCTAATTCACAGTGTAGCTCCCCTAACGTTCTGGGCTAAGGCGCTTGCTACGGTGACGTACCTGATCAACCGCCGTCCCTGCCGAGCCACCGGTTCCACGACGCCATACGCCCTGCTCTTCGGTGTGCGCCCTCCTATGCCGAGCTTCGCGTGTTCGGGTGCCGGTGCTTCCCCAACCTGATCGCCACCTCGAGCCACAAGCTCGCTGAATGCTCCATGCCGTGCGTCTTCATTGGGTACCCAGCGGATCATCGCGGGTACCGCTGCTACAACCTCGCCACCGGCCGTGTCATCACGTCACGGCACGTCGTCTTCGATGAAGCAGTGTTCCCATTCCGCGACAACGCCGTGGCCAACGTCGACGACATGATCCTCTCTGCCTCATCGACACGCCTACTTCAGCATGTCATCACGCGGCTTCACGACTGAAAGATCTAGTTTGGTTTTGGTGAATTGATGAAACCCTAAGTGCTAACCTAGTTTATCAAAGTGATTATGAGATAGGTAGCACTACTCCAAGTAGTGAAGCAAATGAAGATCATGACATGATAATGGTGATGCCATGGTGATGATCAAGTGCTTGGACTTGGAAAAGAAGAGAAAGAAAATCAAAAAGCTCAAGGCAAAGGTAAAATTGAAAAGAGCTTTTTGGTTTAGTGATCAAGACACTTAGAGAGGGTGATCACATTTAGGATCGATAGACGTACTATTAAGAGGGGTGAAACTCGTATCAAAATGCGATTATCAAAGTGCCACTAGATGCTCTAACTTATTGCATATGCATTTAGAATCTAGTGGAGTGCTAACACCCTTAAAAATGTTTGTGAAAATATGCTAACACACATGCACAAAGGTGATACAAATTGTGTTTAGCACTTGGGAGCAAGGGTTCAAAACTCCACCGGCGCCCTGTACAGAAAAGACAGGGTTTCACAGAGTGCACCGAACGCTGGTCACGCAGTGACCAGATGCTGGGGTCCTGCGTCCGATCAGTGGCGCGTAGTGAAGGCCGCCCTCGGTCTCTTGACCGGATGCAGGTGACCAGACGTAGGCTGAACACTGTTCAGCATCCAGTCATGCTACTGTGGCGGCGCACAGAGGAGACAGTGAGTGATCGAACGCTGGACAAGTCTGGTCGGTGGTGACCAGACGCGTCCGGTCACGAGTGGAACCTTACTGGAAACGACCGGACGCTGGGGTCCTGCGTCCGGTCACTTTCAACCACGCGTCCGGTCACAACTTAAATGTACTGATGACCGTTGAGATCGGGCGATCAACATTTGAAGCAGGGGACACGTGGCGTGCATCGCGTGACCAGACGCTAGGGTCCTGCGTCCGGTGCGTCCGGTCGCCCCGACTTTTCAGAGAATAGAGAGCCAACGACTCTTTTTCGTGGGGGCTTCTATTTAAGCCCCATGGCCAGCTCAACCTCACTCTCTTGGCCATTTGCATTGACATAGCAACCTTATGAGCTTAGCCAAAGCCCTCCCACTCATCTCCATCGTTGATTCATCATCTTTGTGAGATTGGGAGAGAATCCAAGTGCATTGCTTGAGTGATTGCATCTAGAGGCACTTGGTGTTCGTGTTTCACTGTTGGATTCGCTTATTGCTCTTGGTGGTTGCCACCACCTAGATGGCTTGGTGTAGTGGAGGAGGATTGGCATGAGTTGGTGATTGTTCGTGGTCATCTCCCGGTGATTATAAGGGGACTTGTACCTTCCCCGGCGGATAGCCGAAAGGTAACCCTAGTGGATTGCTCATGTCATTGAGTTACCTCACTTGTGGGTAGGTTTGGTGTCCAATTGTGTGGACGAGGTTCGTGCAACACCTCTTAGCCGCCGAACCACCAAGTGTTGGTCGACACAACAGGGACATAGCGTGTTGGCAAGCATGTGAACCTCGGGAGAAAATTGGTTGTCTCTTTCCCTTTGGTATTCTCCCGGTGATTGATTTAATGTTCATCTTGTGATTGGTTCACTCCTCTACACGGCGGTATAATCACCCTACTCACTCATTTATATTCTTACAAACTAGTTGTAGCAAGCTCTTTAGTGTAGTTAGAATTAAGAGATTGCTTTGTTGTTTTGAGTTCATCTAGTGGAGCTCTTTAGTGTAGCAAGTGTGAGAGCTCTTAGTGAGTAGTGACTTAGTAAATTGAGTGTCTAGTGATCATAGTAACTAGAATTGTTGGATAGGTGACTTGCAACCCTTGTAGAGCTAGAACAAGTTTGCATTTCGCTATTTGTTATACTAATCAAATTGCTCTAGTTGGTTTGTAGATTTTTTAATAGGCTATTCACCCACCTCTAGCCATATTAGGACCTTTCAACGACGCATTCACCATGAAGGGCATGGGACAAGTCCATCACTTTCTCGGCATCAGCGTTCGCCGGAATCGTGAGGGCTTCTTCCTCTCCCAAGGCCAGTACGCCCGAAGAACTTCTAGAGCGCGCTGGAATGAAGAACTGCAAGCCTGTCGCAACACCAGTAGACACAAAGCAAAAGGCTTCGGCGACAGACGGCGAGCTCATCGACGATTCTACCTCCTACCGGAGCATCGCCGACGCCCTGTAGTATCTAACGATAACTCGTTCGGATATTGCATACGCCGTGCAACAAGTATGTCTGCACATGCACGCGCCACAAGACGTGCACCAGACCATGCTGACGCGCATCCTCAGATACATCAAAGGGACAATTGGCCTTGGGGTTCAGCTGCGCGCCGCCACGACGCCGACGATCACCGCCTACTCAGACGCGGACTGGGCTGGATGCCCCGACACGCGTCGATCTACATCGGGATTCTGCGTCTTCCTCGACAACTCCCTCATTTTGTGGTCTTCTAAGCGCCAGACTACGGTCTTGAGGTCGAGCACCGAGGCGGAGTATCGAGCCATCACGAACGCCGTTGTCGAGTGCTCCTGGCTTCGTCACCTCCTTGCCGAGCTGCTCTGCAAGGTTCCCTCCGCGACGATCGCCTTCTGCAACAACATCTCCTCCATGTATATGGCCTGGAATCCAGTGCACCACCGGCGAACCAAGCACATAGAGCTTGATATTCATTTCGTCCGAGAGAAGGTCGCCATTGGTGAGCTCCGTGTCACGCATGTTCCCAGTGCGCGGCAACTCGTTGATAGGTTCACCAAAGGCCTTCCTTTGGCGTTGTTCAACGACTTCAGGGACAGCCTCTCCGTCACCATGATCGACATCAAGACTGCGGGGGGTGTCAGCGGATCAACGTCTCCAACGGCTAGAGCTCGTCCGGGTCTCCTGCGTTGCCCACGTCCTGCGCTCCCGAGCGCTCCTCACGCACTCGCCGCGCCAACGGCCTCTGGAGAGCGCGCTTTACCGCGCGCACACACGCGCCCGGTCTTCACGGCGCCCACTCTCCGTTTTGGGCGCTCGCCCACTCACACGTGTGTAGTGTGTGTAGTCATGGCCAAAGGCCATTGTAACCTATAAATGTATACCGTATACGATCAATGCAATCGGTCCAGTTGATCATCTTCATTCTACAGTTTGATCGACATGCACATTTTGGGAGGTGAACAGTATTAAGCGAGTGGATAGAGGGCATGGAAGGGGTCTTTTGCCTCTTGATTTGGAATAAAGTAAGAGTTGCAAGGAACAACCCAAGCTTACGGGAGGTGTCCATTGTTATACTCTCTCCATTCCAATTTATAGGTAATTTTGATTTTTTAGATACACAATATTTATATGTATCTAAACATATCATATATCTACATGTGTATCAAAAGCTACATATCTAGTTTTCGTAAAAAATAAAGCTACATATCTAGAAAGGCAAAATAACCTATAATTTAGGACAAATGGTGGTATATTTTAAATTTCGAACTCCAACAGTCTTTTGAGTAACTCTGGAATTTTTGTAAAGATATAAGAAGATAAAAGGCATATATTTAATACTTCCTCCCCATAATCTAGGCCGGGCTGAGTGTTTGATTGAGACATTGAGTGATGTTCTTCGCTTGGGAGTTGAGACAACTCTACAACTCCGTGCATATATTAAAGGAAAAGGTCTAAATTGCTCCTTTCAAGTTTGACATTTGTCCCCATAAATCCCCTAACCTAATGTTCGATTATTCTCCTCAAGTATTTAAGTTCATCTATTTTACACCTTAATAGGATTTGTTATTTTTGTTTCTTCACATATAACTTGAATTTTAATATCAAATTTGTACATAAAGAAAAAAAAAGAAAAATCTTTTTAAGATGTAAATTGAACTAACTAAAATAATTGAGGGAGTAAATTGAACTAAATGTTAGTTTAAGGGTTATTCGAACATGGGACAAACTTGGAGAGAGTAATTTGAATTTTTTATATTAATTGTATAGAAAAACTTTTATACTAAATGTATAGAAAAAAATTAAAATTTAAGTATTATTAAATACACTATAAAATATATTTTTATACTATACTTATTCGATGTCATAAATATTAATAATTTTTTAAAGTAAATCCAGTTAATAAACAAACTTAGTTTAAGAAAAGAAATGAGACAGCCGGGCTAGTAATACTGATTCAACTTTCTCGACGGTGCCTTTTTCGAGCTAAGCGTTTAAGATACTTCTTTCGTCTATTTTTAACTATCGTTCTCACTTCCTGAAAAGTTAAATATACTCAACTTTAATCAAATATATACAAGAATATATTAATATTTATCGTTGAATCTATTTTTATAATAAACTTATTTAGAGATCTAAATATTGCTAATATTTCACAAACCTAATCAAATAAAAAAATTGATCAGCGAGAGTACCATAACGATAATTAAAAAAGACAGGGAAAGTATGTGTAAGTCTCTCTCTAATAGTTGTGCTAATTTCTTTATTTAAGTTTGATCCAACAAGTAGGGCTTGTGAGTCTTCGATACTGTTTGGAACCGATTACCGCTCTACCACAATAATTGAAAAAAATCCTGTTAAATGCCTCACGATTTTGATGATTCTTTTCACCATTCAAGACTCACAAACTACGGGATTAAATTGGGAGTCCGATTTCTCACATCACGCCCACCCGCTACCGCACAGCGCGGTCGTGGGCGCGTACCCAAACAGCTCCCAGTGGCTCCGTGAGCCAGCGACCCGGGTTTGATTTCTCATTTCTGGAGTTTTTTTAAGAGAAAACTTCCATTAAACATTGGCTCTAGGCATGTCGCCAGAAACCAAATGAGATATACAAAGTCTGGTGCATGATCAGTATACATACAAGCTTCAACACCCTCCATACATGCACAGTAAGCAGCTAGATAGTGTGCCAATTGATTGCAGGTTCTATTACAAACAGAGATTACACAAGTGTTAAATTCATACAGCATAATCTCTAATTTGTCTAAATAAGCAACCATATGGACTCCTATCCCAAGTTGTTGTTCTAAGAGCATCACAGAGAATGGCTGCATCTCTCTAAGATAACACGGTTCATGCCAAGTTGAATAGCCCTTTCAACACTCCGCAGAGCTGCTAAAGTTTCAGCATGTAGGAGGGAAGAAAATGTCTACTGCTTCTATTCACCGTATTGACTTTGAGCTCCTCTACACTCCAAACAGTGCGACGAGGATGGCAACTTGGGCGATTGGCAGGGGGAAAACGCTATAGAACAGCGCAATTACAGCTTCTCGAGCCATTCGATTGTCGAAGAGAAAAGGGAAAACAAAAAAAGTACTAGCACTATATCAACTGTCAAGGGCCAGCCACCGGCGACGCCGCTACCGGGGCGGCCGCCCGGCGCATCCTGCTGCCCCAAGTCTCCCCGCTGGCGCGCCCGCGGCGCTCCGCCGCGCACCACTGTAGCCCGGCCAGCTGCGCCTCCCAGTCGGCGAACCCGGCGCGGCGTGCCGCGCGGTACCCGGCGTCGCCGAAGCGGGCGCCGCAGCGGAGCTGGACGTCGTAGCCGCGCCTGCGCTCCGGGTCGGACAGCACCTCGTAGGCCTCCCGCGCTGCCATGAAGCGGTCGGCGCCGCCGGGGCACGCGTCCGGGTGCCACCGCCGCGCGGCGCGCCGATACGCCGCCTTGATCTCATCGGGCCCCGCCGTCTCCTCCACGGCCAGCACCTCGTACATCGTCGCCGCCCTCGCGGGCGCGGCCGACACCCGCACCCGCGACCGTCGTTGGCACCTCGCCCCGCCGCCGAAGTAGTACCCCACGCCAACGGGCCTCGCGTTCACGGAGGTCATCTTCTTCTTCCTTCCCCGCCCTGCTCTGCTGAGCTAAACCACCACAGACAGCCCGGAAAGTGATGCGTGAACGTGTAAGCTAGCTACCAATGAATGGCCGAAAAGGAGTCGCGCGTCTCTCTCTAGCTCTGCAATCGTGGCGCTGAATGGCCGGGGACGTGCCGTTTATATAGCAGTTGGACAGCGTGAGCGACGAGGTCCGGTCTGTTCTGGAAGGGGCGGAGGCGGGGGGTTTAAACGAAGGGCGTCGTCGGCCGGGTCGAAAACGGATCAAACACGAACCGATATATTATATTTGTTTTTATATATATATATTTTTGTTTGTATTTGGATTTAAGTGTCAATCATATCGGATAGGATATGATTAGATATCGACATCATAAATATATGATTTGAATATTCGGATACGGATACGGTATCGGATGTTGAATATCCAGACTTAAATATGAACAGATTTAAACCCTCTAAACGGATTCGATCTCGAATACGGTCTGAAAATATTCGTCCCATTTTCATCACTGCCCACGGGGAAGCACGGGTTGTCTGATTTGCGACTCGCTACTGGTACGATTACGCGCTAATCACCTTTACGTGATCGGTAGATTTAACCCCCAGTTTCTCGTGATTTTACTGTTGGCACTTAAGCACTGTTTGTGTGCCTGCTAGTTCTGGACTGGGCATCTAGAAAGATAAGATGGCGCGCGCGCCAAGCGGGTGAGACTGTGACGTGCTGCGTCGTGTGCGTCCTTTCTAGAATTTCCTTTTTTTTTTGTGTGTGTGTGGAGATCTACTCGTTGACTCCATCGAGACTTATACAGTGCCCGCAGCCGTGGCCGTGATAGTCATCAAGAGGAAACGGCAGAAATTGGCCTCTCTGGCATGGGCCCCCAAAAAGGCTTTGGCTCTTCCTGACATAGTTACTGTACTCAAGTCGTTTGCTGCACCTGCAGTTGTGGCCGCGAGCTACTGCTAAAGCTAATTTATTAGGAGAGAAAAATATTGTGTCATGACTGATAAGTCAGGCTGATAAGTTCAAGCGAATAGGATGACAACCATAGCTACTATAGTTACTACTAGAAATAGCCGCAACCATAGCTAAAATAAGTGTGGCGAACAGATGAAAAATAAAATTAGATAGAGGTTGTTGTCATTGTTTTGAAGCTTCACATGACTCTCGCTTTCGTAGCTACAAAAGCTTCATCGTTTTGAAGTTGTAGTTTGGTGAAGCCCTACCAAAGAGACTTTTAGAGCATGTTTGCTTTACTTTCAGAACTTGCCAAATTAGGGTATGTTTGCTTTACTTTCATAACTAGCCAAATCATAGTCTCCAAGAAGAAGATGCTGACGTGTGGGGTCTACTCGTCAGTGAGAGAGGAAGAGAGTTGAGTGGGGAGAGCGGTGCATGACTTGTGGGGTCTGCTCGTAAGTGAGAGGTTGTCATCATTTTTTTTAAAAGCCACAGCTGTTCAACCAAACGGCTTTCAGCTTTATCACAACTCATTGCCGATTGCCCACAGGAACTTTTTCACAGCCCATAGCTCCAACAATTTTTTCAAAAGCCATAGTTCAACCGAACATGCCCTTACTTTCAATCTCAAGATATTCTAGCCAAGGCCAGAGCGGCCAGCACCCCCAACGTCCCTATGTCCCGTATAATATATCCCCTTAATTAGTTAGTTAATGATATAATTATGCTATGATTTCTTGGGCCTTATTGGTTGGGCTCCAAAATCTGCTCGGCCAAAACTAGGACAGTCCCAAAACTTAGGCAGTCATTTGGTTGGACTCCAAAATCTGCCTAGCCAGGGCAGACCCAATACTAAATTTCTTGCCTAGGTTTTGGCAACTGGAATTTGGCATGCCCTTGTTTTGGCTTGCCCTAATTTTGGTAGGGCAAATTTTGGAGCCTAACCAATCAAGTCCCTTATCCTTTTCCATATTAATCTCTAATAATATCAAGAATTAGGTCTTTCTATTATTTTCTCCATCTCTTTTCTTTTTTTTATTATTGGCTACCAAACATTTAGGGATGCAATGCTTCCCCGAACATGCAAATAGGCTTAATTTTGTGGGTTATGCAAGTAACTAGTAAAATTAAGCCTATTTGCGGATTCGTCTGTCTTGCATCCCTACAAACATCTAGTTCGTCCCCATTGTATATCCTCTAATTAGCTAGTTAATTATAATTAATGTTTTGCTTGTCTGTTCCCTCTAATTGATCTCCAGTGGCATCTAGAGTTATTTTTCCTATTATCCTTTTTATCTCCTTTTCATGTTATTATACCATGATTTTTTTGGCCCAAGAATTAGATTGACCAGGTGAAGGTTAGAGACATAGGGCTAATTAATTCTCTTTCCTTTTTCTAAAAACCATTTGGTGTTTTTTTTAAAATAGCTTTCTTTTGTATTGTAACACAATTGTTTATTTAGTTGTTATATATACTTTTTCTTATGTATGCAATGATTGTTGACGATTTGAATGGCATCTGTCGACAAAATATCGTCGTCAGTCTTCCGAGGGGTATCCCACGAAGGTAGATTGATCGGCAGATATGCGTGTAATCGAGAACAAGAAGGCAACAGAGACACAAGAGTTAGACATGTTCGGGCCGTCAGCGCGACGTAATACCCTACTCCTATATCTTTGTTGGATTGTATTGAATATGAGATGATGTTGCGTGTGTTTGGAGGGGGTCCCTGCCCGCCTTATATAGTCCGGGGCAGGGTTACAAGTCGGTTAGATCTAGGAGATAACCGGAAAGTAATAACAGATTACATGAATCATGAGATCATACGTATCCTCACAGATCTCGTAGTATCTTCAGGATATCTTTCAGGTGTCTTACGGGACGCGCCGAACAGCGTCATGCTCCGCAAGGCTTCGTCTTGTGGGCTGGGCCACCCCTGGGAGCGCAGCCCATGTGGTCTATCGTGGGTATCCGGGGTCATACCCCCCACAGCTAGTCCCCGAGCGCCTTGTATCCATTGTGCAACGCCGTCTTGAGCTTGTCCGAGCAGGTGTGAACAAAGCCGAACAGTCAGACTCATGGTCCGACCACCGTAATGAGTTGCCGAGCAGTTGTGAACCGTCGCCGAGCAGTGTATCCCAAGTAAGGCTTGCCATAAGGATGTAAGGAGCTCAAGTTCAAATTCAAAAATTTCCTCGCAGTGGACCAAGTGTGCCCACTTAGAGTCCGACCACAAGAAAGGGAGATAGTCTTCTTCAACTTCATTAGACGCGGAGTCTTCCAGATTAAAGCAATCACACTCACCGCGAGGTGAAGTGTGCCCACTTAGTCCCCGAGCCTGACAGTAGGTGACGTAGTCACGTGGTGCCAGGGTCCAAAATAAGAGAAAAGCATAAGACCAGCCGAGCAGGCAGCCAGTCCCCGGGCGAAGCCCCAAAATGAGAAAAGCATATTCACCGCAAGGTGAAGTGTGCCCACTTAGTCCCTGAGCCTGACAGTAGGTGACGTAGTCACGTGGTGCCAGGGTTAGAAACAACAATGAATAGAAGAAAGTTTCTAGTGTGGTGAAGAACCAAGTCGTATTGTTGACGAAGTCCTCGAACCACAAGTGGAAATCTTGGAAAAATCAAATCATGGAGAAAAAACCAGAGTAATGGTTGTACAGTAGGAGTTACTGAGCCTTAATGATATTGCGGAGAAGTCGGCGAATATTCGGTGTGCAGTTCGAAGTAGCCACTTAGTCCCCGAGCCTGCTGGAAGATGAAGAATGAATCTTGTAGCAGGGTCAAAGAAAAGAATTCTGAAAGCTTGCCGACATCATCTGACATGCGCGTATCAAGACTCTAGACGTGCTGCCCAAGATCAGCACCCTGATTCGAACAACATGGAGTAGCTTAATAGCACACCGATGAGACATAGCAAGACCCAGCCACTAAGGGAGTCCCTAGCTTAGCTGGCGATGCTTGCACGAAGGATCCGAACACCAAGGAGTCCCCAGCTTAGCTGGTGACGCTTGCATGAAGAATCCAAACACCGAGGAGTCCCCGGCTTAGCTGGTGACGCTTGCATGAAGAGTCCAAGCACCAAAGAGTCCCCAGCGTAGCTGATGATGAAGCCCATGCGATGAACAGTCCAATCAACTGGTCGGCGGTGAAGTGAGCGCCGAGCAGGAGTGAGCGTCGAGCAGTTCGACCAGTTGGTTGGCGGTGAAGTCCGTCTGATAGGTGGTCCGACCACCCGGACGATGATCATCTTCTCCAGTCCCTGAGCGTAAACTCATTGATCGAGCCATGCCCCTATGAAATAAATGTGTAGAATGGGTAGTACATGATGTAAAATAAAATATACGAACTCGGCGATGAAGGCATCAGAGCGGAGTAGATAAACATTATGTTTGTTTGAAGTGTTCATATTTTAAATATGAGTAACTTCTTGCCAGTTGGTTCTGTATCGCATCGCCAGCCCCAACTAGCCCAAACTCTATAGCGCGGAGTGGCTGGCACCCGTGTACGCGTAAGAGCACAGGCGTCGCCGAGGAGCCACTACCAACCACCCATAACGCAGAGGGCTGGCGCTCATGCACGTGTAGGAGTGAGATCGAGAACATGGTTGTTTCTAGTAACGCAAGTGAGAACGTGGCTGGTCGGCGAGTTTACGGAGAAGATATTGCATTATGGAGCATCGTAAACACGGAGATATTAAACGTGGTGACATTTAATTATGGAGAATAACTAGAGAAATAATAATTGGAGAAGCATGGCGAAAACTCAGAGAAAATAATTGGAGAAAGTTGTATTAAATGCAGATATAGGAGATGTACTTAGCTTTAGTCAAAACATCTGGTCGGCATCGATGAAATCTCCTGGCCCTCGAGCTCTTCGGCCTGTTGTCATGGCGGCGGTTGTCATAGTGTCGTTCTTCGTCGAGCCCTAGGACTCGGAGTCTAGGTTTTCCTCTAAGATAGTTTGGAGGGATGCTTCGAGACGTCGGCCAATTTGCAGCATGTTGACAGTCGGCGAGAGCTGGTCGACGAAAGGATAGATGTCTCCCACCTGGTCGGCGAATTTGCCCCTTAGGGCATCTTTGTAGGAGGCGGCGACGCTGGTGAGCCCAAAGGGTAGGGCCGTAACCTTTGGAGTTTCATGATCGGCCTCCGATGGATCTAAATCGGAGGGTGGTCGGTGCTGAACCAGAGTTGTCAGAGCCGATTCTGCGATGGAGAGGCAGTCAGTGAGCTTCTGGCCAACCTAGTCGATGGATGCGATCAGATCGTTATTGTCAATCCGCTTCCTCGGGTAGCGGGGGAGCGGGCGGCGGATTGTTAATGAAGACGACCTCGGAGGTAGTTTCAAGATCGGATCTGTAGTCGCAGGTGTTGGGTGGTCGGCGTAGAATCGATCTGCACCGGTTCGATGAGCTCTCTGTCTCCGTCAGCGTTGATGACCCAGGAGATCGATCCAACCGTAAAGATCTAGCCAGGCTGTGGGAAGGACGAAGAGCCTGTAAAATGTACCATCTTGTTCAACATGGAAACAGCACACACACCCCTATCTAGCACGCCAACTATCGATAGAATATCATCGGCAGTCCACCGAGAGGTATCCCACGAAGGTAGATTGATCGGTAGAGATGCGTGTAATCGAGAACAAGAAGGCAACAGAGACACAAGAGTTTGACAGGTTCGGGCCATCAGCGCGACGTAATATCCTACTCATGTGTCTTTGTTGGATTATATTGAATATGAGATGATGTTGCGTGTGTTTGGAGGGGGGTCCCTGTCCGCCTTATATAGTCCGGGGGCAGGGTTGCAAGTCGGTTAGATCTAGGAGATAATCGAAAAGTAATAACAGATTACAGGAATCATGGGATCATACGTATCCTAACAGTTCTCGTAGTATCTTCAGGATATCTTCCAGGTGTCTTACGGGACGCGCCGAACAGTGCCGTGCTCCGCAAGGCTTCGTCTTGTGGGCTGAGCCACCCCTGGGAGCGCAGTCCATGTGCTCTGTCGTGGGTATCCGGGGTCGTACCCCCACAACATCCCTATGTCTAAATCCTGGTTTTGTCCCTGATTCTAGCTAGATCATCGAATGTGAATATATATAGGGATAGGATTCGCGTTGAGCGTCATAGGATTGCGTGTGTGTGCACGTGCTAAGCATTTGTGTATACAATGTTTAGGAAAAATATATGTTTTTGGCATTGTTTTCAAAATATCTAGAACCACGGATGATTGAATAATGTCTAGATAGCATGGCCGTCTTGTTAGAGACAGGCAACTATAAACCAATTTGACCAGCAATGATATATGGCATCGATTAGATCCAAGCATCCAACTAAGAACGTGGTCGATGCCTTGTTGTTGTCATCTTATCTGCCACTGCCAACCATAACAGTTGAGGATCACTCTGATAATGTGATCGGCGGTGAGATATAGATTATCTCCACCAACAACAAAGAAAAGTGTGCGATAGGCGAGGACTTATTAGCTAGCGCTACTCTTTCTATTCCAAAATACCACTTACCATTGCCGATTCTTATAGTATTACCCATTGCTTTAGAGCATGGACTTTGAATTTGGCAAACCACCAACCATCGTCCTCTTGTAACAGAGACTCGATTTGGATCTAAGTACTTATTAAGGCGTGTTTGGATCTCTTCCTTTAAACTCTAGAACTCTAAAAACTTGAGAGCACTTTAGCTTAGTTTTGAGCTTTAAAGCTCTAATGTGAGATAGGCTAAAGTTTAGAGCTAAGTTAGACCACCTGTTTGCAGACTTTAACTCTAAGCCCTTGTTTAGTTCCACCCCAATTTCCAAAAAGTTGCTACAGTATCTGTCACATCGAATGTTTGTGGTCCGTGCATGGAGCATTAAATGTAGACGAAAAGAAAAACTAATTGCACAGTTTGGTGGGAAATTGCGAGACGAACGTTTTGAGCCTAATTAGTACATGTTTGAACACTATTTGTCAAATAAAAACGAAGGTGCTACAGTAGCCCCAAAATCTAAATTTCGCGAACTAAACAAGGGCTAAAGTTTAAAGAGGTAGATTCAAACAGGCCCATAGGACCGTGTAAAGTTAAATAGGACAGATTTAGCTGCCACCGTACCGTCACGGCAACCACACAGCTGGTTGATGGGGCTAGCAGAAGACAAGACAGTTGAAGGACATGCACATAAATAAAGTAGGAGTATAAAGGAACGTTGTTCTAATTCTTATTCTCTATAAAAACTGATTCTATAAGAGAAGTGGTTCTGTGGCTGAAAGTGATTCTATTTGATTCTTTAACGTAAACTCTTAAAATCTTGATGGAGAATCACTTCATAGAATCAGGAGAAGCTACTTTTTCAACTCTTAGTCTCTTAGTTCATTTCATAAAATCACTTCACGAAATCAGCATAGAATCACTTCTCTCTGAAAAACTGTTTGACTGAGTTTCTGCTTGATTCAACAGAGAATCAGCTCTAGGAGCTCTGCCAAACAGGACCTTAAAGACCACAGAGATTTTTCTAATCTTCTTTTTTATATTTCTTATAATACCCTTGTGGTCCTATCTATCTGCCCCTATCCCTAATCCTTAATATAATTGAGACAGATCCGTACTTAATAACATATCATCATTCAGTAACTAACTTCTTATCGACTTGAATCAAAGATTATAATTACAGATTTTAATGGGTCCTCAAAGAAAGTCAAGGAACTCAATATATATAACTGTGGCAATGCATGGATAATATGAAAATTAAAGTTATGATATATTTACAAGTAAATATTTTTGTGCTTTGATGGGAGAAAAAATCTATAAAAGTTATATTTTAATTTGATACAAGTTTAATTGGATAGTTTCGTCTTATTGCCATTATCAATTTATATTGTGGATACCATGATCATCACGGGATAAATTATAGTTTTTGAATTTTATAGATGGATAGAATTAAATATATATGTAGCATTCTTGTTCTTTTTTATATGAATACTTGATAGCTTCTTTTCTCTCATTGCAATATATCTGTATAATTGCTGCAAGTTAATACTCACAGACCATGGTACTTCAATTTTCGACTTCGCATCACTAGCTAAGTAGCTAGTTTGGTTACCGCGCGCGGCAGTGGTTTCACGCTAGTTGTATTTTGTCTCTCCTACCCAGCCGATCGAGATGATTGGGACCTCGCCTATACGCACAAACCCAGCCTGCCTTCTAGATCGTGATTAGGTCCGGTGTGACTGCATGCGTGGCTAGCCTTTGGCGCTCTGCGCAGCGGCGAATCTGGTGACGGGAAGACCTTGTCATCGTGAAGACGACGTGTTTCTAGACAAGGTTCGTCCATGTGGAGCGGTCGCTTTTCGGCTACTCTGACTTTGCTCACTTGCCGTGTAAGCTCATACGTATATGTCACAACATCGATTGATCTTTGCTTTGCTAGGCGACTAGGACGTCGATTCGCAATTTTTTCTGGGTGCGTGTATATGTCCCTAGCTATGATCTGCCGTCTGCGCCTCATTTAGAAGTTTTTTTTCTATTAGAGGAGTTTTAGATTCACTACGAGAAATATTTTTATAATATATAATTTATATTAAAGTTTTTTTTAAAAAAAATGGTTGGTCAAAGACAGTAATGTTTGATGTAGAATAAAGCTAATGTGATAGGTAAAAAACGGAGGGAGCACAGAGTTGCACGGTAATCCATGGCTTGTAATTACTCATCGCGAAGAAGTGTTTGTGTGGCTAAGACAAACTTTGCGTTTCGTTTGGTGCGGGGTCATTTGCAAGGGATCGGACCGTACATGTGTGTGGTGCGTAACATGCAGATCAATCCGAAAGCAACAACGAATAGAATTTAGCGGTTCACCTAGCCACGGTACAAGGACAAACAGCTCGCTAGTACTGTACATTTGCAGCAAACTAACGAGCTCTGTAACTTACATTACAGCAATACACTTGTGTGGATAGCATCAAGCGCGAGTATCGTGTCCCATCATTACATGCACTGTGTTACATACCGGCTTTACTATGATATTCTTAAATAAATGTGAATCATTTATTTAATTAGATCGGCTAATAACAATCATCTATTACCTCAAAGAAGATAATATATTAAATATATATTTATTTTAATTTACAATTTTGTAAAATATGATAAAATAAATACAGTTTTAAAAATAAAATCTTTTTTTTCTAGATCTAATTGATGTGTTTGTGATCTTTTGGATGTGGTAACACTACTAGAGAACAGACTTTAGAACGATGTCCCAATTTGGCATTAGCCTCGGCATTTTTTTGTCACGGGACTAAAAGTACCCTTTAGTCCCGTTCAGACACTAACCGGGACTAAAGGTCCCTGCCCAACGGTCGTCCTGAAAGTGGCGAGGATCTTTAGTCCCGGCTAGTATTACCAACCGGGACTAAGGTAAACCTTTAGTCCCGGTTAGGTAATACCAAAGGGACTAAAGGTTTTAGTCTCGGTTTGGGTGATATCCCGGAATAAATATTAATCTTTAGTCCCGTTTGGCCACCTAACCGGGACTAATTATGCGGGCCTATACAACGGCTCATTTCTTCCTCCCCGAGCCCGAGCCATTCCATTCAAACTCACCGCCTCTGTTCTTGACTTCTTGTTGTTCTTCTTGCTCTCCCCTCCATTGGTGTTGCTGCTCTTGATTTTGGAGGTAACAAACTTAATCCTCTTATGTTTTATCAAGAGCTTATCTCATTTTGTGATGTAGATGCATGTGTAACTTTATATGTTGGACTTTATTATGATTTTATATGTCATTTTAGCTCAAAATCACATGATGATTTGCATATATGTTTGGATAAACAAAAGTTAAATTAGTTCATCAAAATCATGCCTCGCTCGTCCTCATTGGAGCACGCGCCATCCTCGTCCCCCCGGGACTTACGTGATCTTAGAATTAATTTTTCCATGAAATGAAAAACTTAGAAAATAGTTAGAAAATTGTAGAAAATCCGTACTAGTTGAACTTGCGGACCGTGATCATCTCGGTGAGCATTTTCTCTGCCGAGCGGTAACGGACGTCAAAGAGGAGCTTTGATTCTACGAGGGAGAGCAGCAACGGTCGTGGAAGACCGTGTTCCCTTCCTCGTAGAATCAGAGCTCTTCCTTGGCCAAGTACAGTGCCGTCCGGTAGAGAAATGCTCGCCGAAATGATCACGTAAGCAAGGTCAACTAGTACGGATGGTTATTTATTGAAACATGTTTTTGAGCTATGTGATTTTATATGCCATTTTTAGCTCAAAATCACATGATGATTTGCATATATGTTTGGATAAACAAAAGTTAAATTAGTTCATCAAAATCACGCCTCGCTCGTCCTCGCTGGAGCACGCGCCATCCTCGTCCCCGGCGGCTTACGTGATCTTAGAATTAATTTTTCCATGAAATGAAAAACTTAGAAAATAGTTAGAAAATTGTAGAAAATCCGTACTAGTTGAACTTGTGGACCGTGATCATCTCGGCGAGCATTTTCTCTGCCGAGCGGTAACGGATGTCAAGGAGGAGCTTTGATTCTACGAGGGAGAGCGGCAACGGTCGTGGAAGACCGTGTTCCCTTCCTCGTAGAATCGGAGCTCTTCTTTGGCCAAGTACGGTGCCGTCCGGTGGAGAAATGCTCGCCGAGATGATCACGTAAGCAAGGTCAACTAGTACGGATGGTTATTTATTGAAACATGTTTTTGAGCTATATGATTTCTATGTCATTTTTAGCTCAAAATCACATGATGATTTACAATAGTAAAATCACTTGATAGTTTGGTATTTTACTATTATACATAGTACATATTTCATGGTTTAGTTAGATAAATAAATAATTTTAGTTTTGTTTAAATATATTATTTTAGAAAATGTGAAATTTACAGTAGTTTACAAAAATAAGTAAAGAAAGTAGATGACAACTGGTACCGGATCCTCGGCCTCTCGTTCGGTTGCGAAACGACTGAGGCCAGAACTCCCTCTCATTATCTGCGGCAAGTGTAAGCAGAAGATTGTGATGGAGTACCGAGTCAAGAGACAGGGACCCAACAAGGGTCGTGTTTTCTACAAGTGCCCTGATCGCGATGTGAGTTTCTTACGCATTTGATTATTATGGCTAATTGACCGGCTTTTCTTTAATATTTTTGACTAAATATTTTTTGGCTTTAATTTCAGTGGGAGGACAATGGATGCGATGGTTGGTACTGGGAGGAAGATTATGCTACATACGTGCGAGAATTAATTTTAACTGGCGATGAGGCAATGAGCAAATGCAGGAGAAGCTTATTGATATTCAACGTAAGAATGATTTGTTTGTTTTAGTTATGCATTTATCACGAAATAATTATGTTACTGAAGTGCATCGTAGTTTTAGTTTGTTTAGTGATAGTTGGGATTGCTTACGTTGTAGCCAAATTTTTAGTTAATTAATCAACCGTGTGTGTCATCTATGTTGTGTAATAAAATACTTAATTATGTTGAAGGTTTTCATAATTTGTCGGTATGTCTGATTATGTCACGCCATTGGATGTACAATGCCGATCGCCGCTCCCAAGACTTTATTGAGGGCTTGCACTATTTCTTAGGTGTGGCCGAGACAAATAAGCGGGATGGTTTCATGTCTTTGTCCATGTGCCCTATGTAAGAATTTAAAGAAATATTCAAGCTCAATGAGTCTTCATTCACATTTGCTTAAGTCAGGTTTCATGTCAAACTATATATGTTGTAGTAAGCATGGAGAAAGCGGGGTCATGATGGAAGAAGGTGAAGGAGAAGATTTAGACATTGATGACATTATTGCTCAGTATGGTGCCTTTGATGATACTACAATGGGGGGAGATGAAGAAGAGGTAGCGGTAGAAGATGATCTCGGTGATGCTCTTGGCGATGCCATTCGTGATGCACAACAAGAATGCGAAAGTGAAAAAGAGAAAGTTAAGTTCGAGCGCATGCTTGAGGATCATAGGAAGTTGCTATACCCGACGGCCGAAGAGGGGCAAAAAAAACTGGATACAACACTGGAATTGCTACAGTGAAAGGCAAAGAATGGTGTATCCGACAAGGCATTTGGGAATTTATTGAACCTCATAAAGAAGATGCTTCCGAAGCCAAATGAATTGCCCACCACTACGTACGAAGCAAAAAAGGTTGTCTGCCCTTTGGGATTAAAAATCTAGAAGATACATGCATGTCCTAATGACTGCATCCTCTACCATGGCAATGAATACGAGAATTTGGATGAATGCCCGGTATGTAATATATTATATTTTAGAGACGGATATTATGTAATATGTTCTGACTTCACAATTGTAGATCTTGCCGAGATGATCAAACTTGGTATTCAGAGTTTTTTCATCTGAGGTCATTTAGTGTCTCATTTGAGCAAGTTTGACCAAGTCAAATTTGGTCAAATGAAAAAACAACACTTTGACTCTAGTATTATGAACTCTAAATGACTTCAAATTGAAAAGTTTTGAATACCAAGTTTGTTAAACTCAAAAAGATCTACACTTGTTGTTTTGGTCAACTTTCCATATGAGAAAGTTTGGACGGTTCAAATTTGTGATTTTTAAATTTCGACGCCTACAAACTAGTTTTCGGAACCCTAGATTGTCTCAAATTGAAAAGTTTTGAATACCAAGTTTGTTCATCTCATCAATATCTACAATCCTTATATAGGCCATTTTTTCATTTGAGAAAGCTTGAACAAAATGTAGTTCAAATTTCACAAGTGTGTGACATAGTTTTAGAAAGTATATATGAGATTCAAGAAGTTGTGACTAGTGTTTGATAAAAATTTCTCAAATGGGAAAATGAGATATGTAACAATTGTAGATATTGCTGAGATGATCAAACTTGGTATTCAGAGTTTTTTCATCTGAGGTCATTTATTGTCTCATTTGAGCAAGTTTGACCAAGTCAAATTTGGTCAAATGAAAAAACAACACTTTGACTCTAGTATTATAAACTCTAAATGACTTCAAATTAAAAAGTTTTGAATAACAAGTTTGTTAAACTCAAAAAGATCTACACTTGTTGTTTTGGTCAACTTTCCATATGAGAAAGTTTGGACGGTTCAAATTTGTGATTTTTAAATTTCGACGTCTACAAACTAGTTTTCGGAACCCTAGATTGTCTCAAATTGAAAAGTTTTGAATACCAAGTTTGTTCATATCATCAATATATACAATCCTTATATAGTCCATTTTTTCATTTGAGAAAGCTTGAACAAAATTTAGTTCAAATTTCACAAGTGTCTGACGTAGTTTTAGAAAGTATATATGAGATTCAAGAAGTTGTGACTAGTGTTTGATAAAAAATTCTCAAATGGGAAAATGAGCTATATAACAATTGTAGATCTTGCTGATATGATCAAACTTGGTATTCAGAGTTTTTTCATCTGAGGTCATTTAGTGTCTCATTTGAGCAAGTTTGACCAAGTCAAATTTGGTCAAATGAAAAAACAACACTTTGACTCTAGTATTATGAACTCTAAATGACTTCAAATTGAAAAGTTTTGAATACCAAGTTTGTTAAACTCAAAAAGATCTACAATTGTTGTTTTGGTCAACTTTCCATATGAGAAAGTTTGGACGGTTCAAATTTGTGATTTTTAAATTTCGACGCCTACAAACTAGTTTTCGGAACCCTAGATTGTCTCAAATTGAAAAGTTTTGAATACTAAGTTTGTTCAGCTCATCAATATCTACAATCCTTATATAGGCCATTTTTTCATTTGAGAAAGTTGTAGAACAAAAAATACTACATTTTCTTTATTTTTATAGGTTCAACAAAAATTTTCTGTCAATTTTGGTAAAAAACCGAGAAAAAAATTGAAACATTGACGTTACAATAATGTGATAATAAATTTCCTATCGAATAGTATTAGTTTTATTAATTTTAAGTTACAAATATATTTTTGCATTAACAAAATACTTAGTATTAGTAACATTTATATTCTATATTCATAAAAGAAATTAAAAACTTTAGGTTACAAAACTTTCCTATTTACAATAAATAATTAGTTGATCAATAATATTTTTTAAAATAAATATTGCAAAGTATTGAAGTTGCTATGGAATTAATTGATTAACCTAGTATTAAACAAAATCAAAATCCGAGGCCTTTCCAATTAGGCTGGCGGTGGCCAAAATTTTCAGGCCTTCAGTTCCGGCCCAGGCCAAGAACCGGGACTAAAGGGTGGGCGGCAATTTCAAAGTGCACCCCAAAAATACCTTTAGTCCCGGTTGGTAACATCATCAACTGGACTAAAAGCCTTTAGTCCCGGCTTATAAAGCGAGCCGGGACTAAAGGGTTGGACCTTTAGTCCCTAAGAGTCTTACCACCGGGACTAAAGGGTCCCTATATATATCGACTTGTTCTGTTCATCTTGATCTCGCGTCGTCTCTCGATCCCATCTCCGCCGCGCTTTTCGAAGCTCGTCTCTCGTCGTCATGAAACCCCCGCCTCGTCGTCGATCCCACCCTCGTCTGCTCGTCGTCGAGCCTCGCCTCGGCGGCCGCCGAGCTCGTCTGCACGCCTTGACCTCGTCTGTAGTAGGTCGTGAGAGCCCCGCCCGCCTCCCATCGAGCTCTCGCCTCACCTTGCCTCGGCCTCGTGATCTCACCTGCCGTCGTCGAGCCCCGCTTGCCCGCCTGAAACCTCGTCTGCCGTCGTCGAGCCTCGCCATGGCCCCCTCATTGCCGATAAATCGATTATAATGTTGGATTTTTAATTGTTTTTAGATAATACTAATAAATAATATTTAGTAGTTTAGTTAGGTTTTTAGATAGTTTTTGATATATGTTAGTTAGATTTTTTAGTTAGTTAGATTTATTAGATAATTGATATATGTTACTTAGATTTTTTAGTTAGTTAGATTTATTAGATAATTGATATATGTTAGTTAGATTGTTAGTTGATATATGTTAGTTTTTTAGATAATTTTTTAGTTAGTTAGAATTTTTAAAATGTATTATCTATTACTAGTTTATCTAATTTCATGTTAGATTTATTTAATTGGATTTAGTAATTATATATTCTATCTCTCTCTATATATATATCTAGAGAGAGATTCTATATGTGTATACATATGTATTTAATTATTTCTATATGTATATATACATGTACTTATTTCCATAAGTTGAGAGAGAGAGAAAATTGTATCTAGAGAGACATTCTATGTGTTATCACATGCATATATATCTAGAGATATAGACATATGCACTTATTTCTATGTGTTGAGAGAGAGAAATTATATTGTATCATTCTATGTGTATATATGTACATGTACTTATTTCCATGTTTTTGGATCGAAAGTGTTTTTGATTCGATTCCAAAGCCTATACCTTATTATTGTTTATCCTTATGAAATATTATGTGTTATTATATTTAATTGGATTTAGTAATTCTATATGTGTTATCACATGTACTTATGTTATGTACCATAGTAATTCTATCTATATGTTATCTTGAAGATACAAATGGGCTCCTCGGGATGATAACTTGAGTGATGACATAATGACGGATATTATCAACGCCGCACCAATGTGGATGTAGATGACACGAGTCAAGATTTCTTTGTCGATTATGAGGATATCCTAAATATGCCGGTGGTTGAAGATCAACAAATTGTCGCGCAAGAAAATACTGGCGAGGTATATTCGATTATCTATCATCCCTTATAGATGCATGCGTACGTATATTTGTTGTTAATCGTTGTGTTTCTACTCATGTAGCCGGTCTCTAGATCTACATCAACCACCGACAAAAGTAGGAAAGTCCGAGGGCCAAAAAAAAGCCATTAGAGGGCCGTTTTATAATATCGAAATTCGACACCGACACCGCAAACCATTGGGACCACATGCTCGGACATATGTCAATCAATGTGGGTTCATTGTAAGGATAGGATCCTAGTTAGTGCTCGTGAATGGAAGCGTAAAGATATCCGCTCCTAATGTTAGTTTTGTATCGATCGTGACAAGAACCTAGCTTGGAGAGATATCACTCAAGATTTCACATTACAAGCGAGATGATGCTTTGAAGGAGCTAGTGAGGATTGGACAATGAAGAAGATGGCAACATTGTTCCGAGAGTTGGAAGAAGACATTGTATAAAAAGTTTATCTTGAAGAATGCTACGTCGGATTTCAATGCTAAGGCGTTTGTCAAGTTGAGTCCCATTGGGATGCCTTCAGTAGAATACAAGACATCTCAAGAGAGTGAGGAACGTGTGATGAGGAATCAGCAGAATGCCCGACGAAGCAATACCATCATCGCATGGGATCGGTGGTTATAGGAGTGCTATTCCCAAGTGGCGTAACCTAGAAGCGAGAGATTACGCCAAGGGAATCATACACAAAACAATAGAGAAGAATGGCCTCAACGCGAAGAATTGGTTCTACGCTCATGGGGAAGCCAAGACCCGGATAATCGGCAAGCTAATTTTCGGCCAAAAATTGAGAGAGCAACACGAGACTAGCTCGTGCTAGGGAAGAAGTGATAGTGGTGTTTTCAAGCCCAACAGAGAGAAGAATGAATTGACATATGCCCTAGAGAATCCCAAACACGGTGGTCGAACAAGAGGCTATGGGCGCGGTTCCGTGGCTACGCATTCCCGTAAGACAAGGATACCTACAGAAGCCGCCAGAGAAAGAAGGATGAGGAGGCAGAACGAATCCGTGCATTGGAGCAATTTGTTGATGAGTCACGACAAGCATTGCTTGAATCACGTGAACGAGAAAAATCTCTTGAGGCAAGAATGCGGGAGGAGATCAAGAGGCAAGTGCAGCTAGCAATGAGTCAAATGCAATCGCAATAAACACCGGGAGTCACCATTAGCCCCATTGGTCGATGAAAAGCGCCAGTGCTTCTACGGAGCTACCGAGTTATTCAAGACGACGCTGGGTTGCGCTTCCCTATTGATGACATTACCGAGCCTCTAACAACATGTGAGCTGCACATTCCAGATGGTAATAATGCATCAATCATGGTGGCTATCGGGGTTGTATCTCTAATAGACCGAACGAAGACACCAAGAATCCATGGGTCGATTATTCAACTTTGGATATGCTAGCGTCTCGGTCGATAGAGTGCTCAAAGGTTACAGCAATGTTCCTCTTGACATTGAAGGCAGTGATGGGGAGAAGACACTAGGAGAAGCGGAGAAGACATTTATTCAATGGCGCAAATGCTTCATCATCATTCCTAGGGCGCCACCGCTTCCCCTACCTCACCCTAGGTACGAATGAAAGTGAATGAAATATTATTTTCCATTAATTTTCTATTGGCTTCAAAAATAATTGACACACAACTTGTTTTTGTAGTAGGATCTCCCCCAAGCCTAGCCTAATCATTCATTCCCCATCTCATCACAAATCATGGGGGCGAGACGACTTCATCCCCACGGCGATCGCCAACTCCTACACCGCCCCATCGCCTCCACAACGATGTCCAACTCCTACACCGCCCCACCGCCTCCTAACGATCTCCAACGCCTCCACGCCGGTCTCCACCAACACCGACCTCATCGCCTCCACGCCGGTCTCCAACACCGCCCCACCCCTCCACACAATGACGCACTACAAAGACGTCTAAGGTCCCGTGACAAAGAAGACCCGAGAAAAAGAGTTATTTCTTAAGAAATACTTTCAAAAAGACCCGATGAGCAAATAGCAAATTGAAGAAGACAAAAAAGTGAAAGATTTTTTATAGATATCAAAAACAAGAGTCAAGCGAAGCTTAAGGAGAAGCCGTACTTTTACGTACCACGAGATGTGTTGAGGCAGAAGGTCGATGCTCACAAGAAAAAGATGATTGAACTTCGTAAGCCTTCGCCACTATCAAACTATGACCGCTCCCTCGTGAAGTCACATGATGCAGATAAGAAAAGGAAAAGAGCATCAGGGAAGGATGTCCCATAGCTCGGACAACAGAAGCAACCAATGCAAAATCTTGTTGTTGCTAATGAATATGGTTCCAACATAGAAGTCTATCGACCAGACAACTCTGGAGAAGTGTCGGTTCAAGCCCTTAATGCTTTTTTTGAAGATACTGGTTTAACCTTGGATCAATTGACGGGCAAAGCTCCAATCCGTAACACGGAAGTTGATACCGGAAGACTTATAAATATGGCAAAAGTCTGTATAACCCTCGACTCTGAATGAATTGGAGTGCGCAAATGTACTTGCTCAACAAGTGGTACATGCAAAGTGTGGCAGGGGTGAGCAGTGGATCTTTGTCAGATTTAGAGACCATCATTACTTTCGTGGTGATGACATCTTACATATTAGTTTCGAAGAATTGCATCAACTATACCACTTGGACGCTCTGGATAAATCAATCATTAGCTCCTTTTGTTTGTAAGTGATTCTTACTTTTATTTAATAAACTCACTTCCATGCGTACGTGTATATAATTATCCTCACATGTAACTTATATTTATATACAGATTCCAGATGTCAGAGCTCCAAAGAATACAAGACACCAGTGTTGGCTTCATTGATCCTTATATCAAATTCAAAACCGATATTATTATCAAGGAGCGGTGGGTATCTGAAGCACAGGAGAATATCATGATGTTCTTCGTGAAGCGGCACGACAAGACAACAATACTTTTCCCGTATAACTTTGAGTAAGTGTTAATAATAATGTAGTCTACACATTTTATGTAATATCAATACAACTTATATGCATGTACGTGTGTGTATAAACCAATGCAGTTTTCATTGGATACTCATTGTCATTGAGTTAAACTCAAGTCGGTTAGTAATCTTTGACTCGTTGAGAAAAGAGCGGGCACTATACCAAGATATGATAGACATTATCCGGGGAGTAATTTCGATCTCTCGCACAACTATTATTGAATAGACTTTGCCATAATTTATTAACGATCGTACATTATTGGTCGCATACGAGGTTTTGGAAAGAGTTTATTCGGCAACATCGCAAGGATTGCAAGGCACCACTTAATGTAGTTGAATATCGATAAAGTTGTACTATATACACTTCCCACGTGTTTAATTACTATATCGTACTTCAATTTACGTGTGAGATGATGAGAATAATCTTCTTCTCGTGCAAAGGTGTTTGGCGACCACCGGTAATAACTTGTGTGGATACTACGTTTGTAAAATTTATCATCACTAGACATAAGAAGAACTCCTAAAGATGTCTTCGAGTAATATATATCAATTTTTATTTATTTTTAAATGAATATATATATATATATATTAATACTTTTCCTTTTATTTCAAATGCAAGACCTAATGGTTGAAACGAAGGGTCATGCAAAAGACCATCTGAAAGCGCTTCAAGAGTCAATAGCGAGATTTCTTCTAGAAAAAGTGCTAAATCCCAACAGCGAGATCTACTTTGATCCTAAGGAATAAATGATATAAATTAAATGTTTATTGATACCGTTATTTTCGAGAACAAGATTATGAAAGTGTTGTATATATACATATATATATATCTATAATATATATAGGTTCATACTTTATTCGAATATAATAATGCTCGAGATGAGAATTAGATGTAATTATATGCGTGCGTGTATTTATATTAGCAGCGTAGAATACGTACATAAAAACATATTATATATTAAACAAATACGTGTAACTGAACTGAAAACAAATTAAACAAAAAAAAAGAAAAAGAAAATGAACCTTTAGTCCCGGTTGGGGTTACCAACCGGGACTAAAGGGTGCGGCCACGTTTGCTCGGCTGGAGGGCCTCTAGTCCCGGTTGGTCACACCAACCGGGACTAAAGGTCCATCTTTAGCCCCGGCTCGATGACCCGGGACTAAAGGTTCTCGGGATTATTGTCCCGGTGCGGTAACCGGGACTAAAGGACGTTACCGCCCGGGACAACAAGTCCATTCTGTAGTAGTGTAAATCTTTTTATTTTTAGAACTTTGGATTGGACGTGGCATCTTGATTAGCATGTTAGTCGTTGATCATTTTGATGCGTGTAACATTTTGGTTCCCAATCTCAGCATTAGCAAGCGTGTTCCTTTTGCATTCCTTCTCCTATCTGTCAGATCTGGTGCGCTGTGGCGCTGGACGAGCGCAAGGGCACAACGTTAGCTAGGAGGAGCAAGTGCACTTTGCACCGACAAACACACAGAGCAAGGGTCAAGCGGTATCCACAACTAGGGTCCCGGTATCCGAAGTTGCTCTTAGTCCATCGATGCTTTAAGTCTAATTCACCTCACCCGATATTACGGTAATAGGAAGGTTGTGGTGGGTTCGAGTCGAAAAATCTGACGACGACGACATATAGGCTAATGGTCGCCGTGGTGGCTTGGCAGTGGCGGGTGCCATATCATTGGTCGTCTTCTTTTTTTTACAACATATCACTGGTCTATTGGTCACCGATTGCATGTCGCCTGAATGGTCTAGGTGCCCACCCGATTTTTCCACAGAGCGCAGCGCTACATCAAGTCGGAGTTTGGACGCGTGGTCGGCAGCCCAAAAAACAGTATTGCACGACAAGCGCAAGCATCCTACTCTATTGATGCAAGTTCAGGGTGTCACTACTAATCAGATACAGTATAATTTTGGATCGTCAGTGCAACATGTATAACAACCGACAGGACAAGTTCAGAATCAAATGGTCAATGTTGGCACATCAGGCCATATACCGTTGTCGGCTTAAAAAATAGCGCTATCAGTTCAAAGGATTCGTAGAGATATAGATCCTAACATCTACAACGAGAGACTTCAAGTATCAAACTAGCAAAGGATCCAAAGCAGATAGAGATTCCACAGAGGTATCATTATGTCACATATTACAACACCCTTCACATAATTCTAAATCCGAGGTATCAAGGTACCCAAAATTTTAATCCACAGATGGGTCGGCAATTGCAGAGAAATCTAAATTCAGATGCTGATGAGTTGTTGCTTAGAGTGACCGAGATGATGAATAATCAGTTTCATTTGAAGCCAAAAGGGCAGACCTTCTCGTACAAACGCTCATATCCAGAGTGGTATGACTTGGTCATTCTTCCTACAAATTATAGGCTCCCGGAGTTTGCTAAGTTCATTGGCCAAGATAGCACAAGCACAATAGAACATGTCAGTCGGTATCTTACACACTTAGGCGAAACATCCATTGAAGAGGCCCATCGAGTTCGTTTCTTCTCCTTGTCTCTGTCAGGGCCAGCCTTTACTTGATTTTCATCGCTGCCAGTTAACTCCATTGCCAATTGGGCTGACCTAGAGAAGAAGTTTCATACATATTTTTACACTGAGACAGGAGAAAAGAAAATTACCGATTTAACGACTATAAGGCAGAGAACTAATGAATCGGGCACCGAGTTTCTTCAGAGGTTTCGAGAGACCAGTAATCTGTGCTTCTCATTGAACTTAACCGATGATCAGCTTGCTGCTTTGGGCATTCAAGTAATGTTGCCAACGTAGAGAGAGAAGCTGTTGGGATAAGAGTTTGACAATTTAGGGCAGTTGGCTCAACGAGTGTCAGCGCTCAATAACCAATTTCAGAATATGAGCAGAGATACCCGATTCCAGAAGAATGTCGCAATTATCGAAACCTATAATCCATATTCGGTTGATGATGGCTATGAAGACGATAAAGAAGAAGAGGTTGCCGTGGCTGAATGGAATTGGGATAAGAAGACAGTAATGGTGCCAAATCCTTGGGGAAGAGGAGTCAAAGAGAGCTATGACTTTGACGTCACAAAATCGGACAAGCTCTTCGATTTCCTGCTTGAGAAAGGACAGATCAAGTTGCCCGATAATCATGTTATGTTGTCTCCCGATCAGTTGAAGAATAAGAGGTTCTGCAAATTTCACAACGCTACTTCTCATTCTACTAATGAGTGCAGAGTTTTTCGGCAACATATAAAGAGAGCTATTCAGCAAGGAAGGCTTAAATTTGATACGTCTCGAAAGATAAAAGTTGATGATAATCCTTTCCCAAGAGATCAGAACATAGTTGATGGTAGGCTGCTCAAAGGGAAGACTAAAGTTCTAACATCAATTGGATCAAAAGAAACTGGAATAGTCGATCCCGAGATGCAAATATCGGCTGATGAATATAGTGAGGTTAGAAGGCGTCGTGACCAACAAAAGAACCGATATAGGCAGGGAGAGACGTCCGAATGATGGGGCGACAAGGCCGTGTTACATCTCAAATTTTGTAGAATAAATGACAGTGATGAAGAAAAAAGAATCATCGGCGTTGGTTAGAAGAGCATGAAACCAGCGTCAACGGGAAAAAGAGAGTTATAAAAGAAAGCAAGCTGAATCATATTGGAATTGTCCTTTTTTTAGACATTGCTGGAACGAAGGTTTGAAATTGCTTACCAGAAATAACTGTCCGGAGGACAGCGAGCAATATTAGGAGTTTAGGTAATGTTAAGCCAACCGCCGGTCTATTTATGCTCAAGATGAGTATCATTATAATAACATGGATCGACATTTAAAAAATAGAAATGTTCATTATCGGCTTGGAAAGCGAGTTGTTGATCAAAACTGGGCTGATTATGAAGAAGAAAGTAATAAGGAAGAATATGTTTGGCAGGAGGGCCAATGGTGTCCAGGAGGTCTGACAAGAAGCCAGAAAAGAAGAGTGCAATGCCTAAGGAACAGAGAGCTAGAACAGGCTCAGGCATCTGGTAAACCTCAAGTGTGGCGTGCTAAACAAATAGCCGATAGGGGGCAACCATTAGCTAATATTCAAATAGCTTTTCTGTTGCCATTAGAATTCAGGGCTACAGCAGATCAAGAGGTCTATTTAGATTTCGATGAATCAGAGTATGAGGAAATCGTTGCCAAGTTAATAGTTATACAACAGGCTATATTCGATAAGCCAGTCAAGCATCGGCACTTAAAGGCTTTATATGTAAAAGGTTTTGTTGATGGGAAGCCGATGAGCAAGATGTTGGTGGACGGAGGTGCTTCTATCAATCTTATGCCTTATACCACTTTTCATAAACTTGGCAAGGGACCAGGAGATTTGATTGAGACCGACATGACGCTTAAGGATTTTGGGGTAATGCATATAAGACCGAGGGGCAATGAACGTCAATTGACAATCGAAAGTAAGACTTTGCTCACCACATTCTTCGTCATTGATGGAAAAGGTTCATACGGTCTACTCCTTGGTCATGACTGGATTCACACAAATTATTATGTGTCATCAACCATGCATCAATGTTTGATTCAATTGGCATGGAGATGATGTTGAGCTGGTTTTATTTGATGAATCTGTGAGTATCGCAGTACCGATCCAGTATATTGGGAGCTAGAAGACTTCGAGTGTTTTTCTGGCAAACTATGGGAAGGAGGCTTCATTAAGGTCAGTGATGAAAGCCAACAGCTGATCCAAGCAATGGCTCTAAGAGTTTGTTTTAATGGATAATCTAATAGATGGCACAAGTGGTAAGTTGGGGCATGGCTTCGCGTCGGTCGGTGGATTAAGGGAGATAAACATTGGTCCTGGAGATAGGCTTAGGCCGACGTATGTGAGCGCTAAGTCAAATCCTAAGTATAAGCCAGAGTTGATAGATTTATTAAAGTAAATTTGAAGATTACTCTGCTTAATGAGATGCTTGGCCTAGCTCGGTCGATTGTTTAATCTTTGGTCCGAAAAGTTATGGTGCAACCTGCCAATAAGCGATCGATGGAAAATGTTTGAAGGAATATTATCCTAGCGTTTGGATCAACACTTGACAGCCTATTTGTTTAGTCATCGGCTCTAATAGCCGGTACCAGAAGGGTATCACCTCTAGTTCAAAATCAACCCCAAAAGGGAGAAAAGCCGATACGAGATGTATCGCCTATAGAGCAAAAACAAATGCAAGAAAAAATCATGACACTACAGAAAGTACACAGATACAATCATAGAAAGACGGGAGATTTCATTCTTTGATCAGTTTGCCCTAAATACAAACTCATCGAAGACATTGTTTACCACATCCTGAGCGGATATGATGTCCATGATGGCCTCCGCTGCATCAATGAACTCTGCTATGAAATCCTCGTGCTCCTCAGGGCTGTCACCCATCAGGAAGCCGATCTCAATGGTGTGGAGCTCGTGCCCGGTCTAGACCAGCGCTGCGACCAGCGCCATCGACGTGCCATGACGGATGCCATGAAGGGCGATCTCCTGGACGCGGGCCGAGATGTCGTGGAGGTGGGCGTTGATGAGGGGGCCCCAAGCATTGACGGCATCCGTAGCCACATTCGCCGCCAGTTAGAGGGACTCCAACTGCACCGTCAGGGCTGGTGATCACAAAAACAGGAGAGCTATCAAGACAAAGATAGTGGAAATCAGAATGAAGGTGTTCCTGGAATCCCTCTTACCCGCCACCATGGCGTCGGACTCGGCCAGCCACGCCCGAGTGACACTGGCCTCTTCCTCGGCGACATGAAGGGTGGCTTGAGAGACCCCGAGGCGGATCTCAAGATGACCGTTTTCCCGAGTTGCCTCGGAATAACAGTCATGGCCTGCCGTCCACTCTCGGAGGATACACTGGGCGTCATCACCATTGTAAGAATCAAAGGAGTCTGACAACGAGTTCAACGTAGAGGATGCAGCATCGGAGGGCTCGCTGACCCTAGGAAGAGGACAAAGGCTGTCATTCAAGATGAACCTATAAACAAGTTAGAAGGGTTCATTGCCATGAGCGGAAGATATCGATCTCACCACATGCGTCGAAGGCGCTGGTTCACCAGCATGTCCCCCTCCGAAATCTCCTCCGCCGCACGTTTGCCTCGGTTGTCCTCGCCGGCCATGAAGTTTGGTTGGATCTACAAGAAGGGGAAGAAAGCCGCTACAGAGTTTACGAGGGTGGAGAAGTGTAAAGGAACATGAGCGGTTGCGAGTGTAGATGTGTTCGAGGACGGAACCCTCGGCCGGTATTTGAAGCCATGAGGTGAGGTGATGGACGTCTTGGGACGTGCAAAAGGCAACTGCAATTAATAGAAGGCGAAGCGCCGCCTCACTAATACCGAAGACAATGCAGCGTTGGTGGCTGAGAACAGAAGATTGAGGGGTTTTTCTTAATAATGGTCGTGTTTTCATACTTAATCGGATTGAATTTAGAGGTGTGGAATCGGCTATTTTCAAATCGGCTCTTTAATGGAAACAAGGAATACAACGAGGCGACAGAAAATATGGTTGTCATTGATTCTACACAAGATACATGTTGACATACAGATTATAAGTCTAGAACATCCTGTGTCGCTTTCAATGCTTCCAGCCGAATAGCATCGACTTCTGTGATTTGTTGCTTGTCTTCTTTTGCTGATCTAGGGATGCCCTCAAGACTGTTGTAGATGGCCCTACCTTCTCTGACCTTAGCCAGTAGTTCTTATTTCTTCTGCTTAACGGCATCAGGTATTTGGGCCAGATTGGACTTGTGGCGGTCAATGGCAGCCCTCACATTCTCCAATTCCTTCTCAAGTTCTACACGCCTGGCTTTCAGTTGGGTCAGCTCTGGATCGATTCTGAGAGAAGAGTTCTTCAAATCATTGATCAGTTATTGTAACACCTCGGTGTTAAGCATGCATTAACATTTTGCAAATCATGAGCATAATCATTTTTATGCATTCATAAGCATGACATGAAATATAGATATGAAACATGCTCGTGAAGCATGTATGTTGCATAGTTTTGTTTCAATAGATTGGATGCTATGTTTGTTTTGCCATGTGTGTACCTTGGTTGATCACTTAGACCACTTAGAAGTAATTAGGATGCAATTTGGAGCAAAGTTTATATTCAAAGTTTTGCCAAATTATGCTTTTAAAAAATAGTTCTTCAAAATTAGGGTTTTGAATTAATAATGATTTTTATTTTGTAATTCAAAATCTATTTAGAATTTGACTTTGGTCATACAAGCAAAGTTGTAGTTCTTGAAAAATGGAACAACTTTCATTTTTACACCAACTTGTGAAAATGCTTTTAAATGACTCAAAATGGAATTTTAGTTCTATTTATTTAAGAAATAAAAAGAAAATCATTTTTATTTTCCTTAACGGGCCGCCGCCTACCTTTCGGCCCAGCTCACAGAGCCGGCCTGGCCTACCTCCGCGCCGTGCTCCCGCTCCCACGTGCCGAGCCCCACCGGCCACAGAGCTCGGTGGCCGCGTGTCCGTACGCCGTCGCCGTCGCTCCTCACGTGGACACCGGTGGCCCCCGCACCCCTCCTGTCACGCCTACACCCGCCGCGCCGCGTCTACCTCCCCCTCCTCCATCTCATTTGCTTCCTCGCTCAGACAGCAATAGCGCATGCGCCCGCCACCGCCCGCACCAGCTTCCTCGCCAGAGTTGGCCGTTTCGGCCGCTCCAGTTCGCCTGAGCTAGCTCTGTCTCGCCCTGAGCTCCGCCTCCACCTCGCGCACCCCGTGCTCGCGTCGGTTCGCTATGGTAAGCCTTCACCGGCCGAGAATCCCTCACCGGAGTGAGCTCCTCCTCGCTGAAGCTTGGCTCCACACGGACAGCCCCTCTCCGCAACATCTCTCGCCCTCCTTCACGCTGCAAGCACCGCCTTCGAGCTCGGTGGAGCTCCCACGCCACTTCTCGCGCCACCTCTAGGCCGGAGCTGGCCGGCCCTCGGTGAGCCAAGACCGCCATGGCCACCAGCCAACTTGCTCTCGAGCTCCTCGGCCCTACCGCTTGCCTTCTGCCGTGTCGCCTTGGCACGGTGGTCACACGTTAAGTGGTGACCTCATCGCGACCACCTCACCGACGGCGAGCTCACGCCGGCCGTCCGCCGCCTCCTCTACATGATGGGTGGCGGGTGGGGGGCGAATTTGAACCATGAGGGCCCACGCGATCCTCGTCCTCATGAACCTGGGTGCATCTGCACCGGTGCACCCAAAGCTGTTTTAAGGCCCACTGGTTTTCAAAAATAAAAGAAATGATTTTCAGATTTTGTTTAAACGCTTTGGAAATTCATAACTTGCTCAAAATAGCTCCAAATTTGTTGAAATAAGTTTTGCTAGGTTTCTTGTGACTAGATCTATCTGTTAACAATATTGCATGTCAAATTTGTGATACTTTTCTGTGTAGCTTTATTTAAATTGAATAAATGCTGATTTCTTAGAAAATGTCTAGTAAATAGAATATACATCAGAAAAATATGATTCAAATTTGGTTGATCTATTCTTGAGAGGTACTTTGTACGAAAAATATATGTCATGCATGTTCTATAGAGAAATATTGATGTGTAGTTCAAGTGTCTTTAATTGATAATTTTTTGTTATTTTGATAGAGATCAAAAATTGTATAAAACATGTGTATGATATTTTTTGTGCAGTGATTGTTTACTGTGTAGAACATAGAAAAAATACCAAATCTGTTGTTTGACACTTTTCATAGTACAAAGTATTTTCATGCTTAGTTATCAACCATAGCTTATCATTTTTGTGTAGGCTATTTTACTTATCCAAATGCCTTGAAAATTTTATGGTAGTCTACTTAGAGTAGTACTCTACTACTGTAATTTTCGTAGATTTTTATGAGCAATAGAAATATATGTTGCTGTTGTAGCCCTAGTTTAAAATGAAATCAAATAATCTTCTTTAATGCATGTTTAGTTAATAATGTTTGCTTTGGTCTATCTTTGAAGCATCTTAACTTGCTGTGGTGACTTGGCATGTTAGTACAGTGGTTGTAGTAGTAGAATAGTAGTACATGTTCTTGGATGATGTTGGCTACCTTGTAGAAGAACTTTACTTCTACTATGTCTAATAAAGTTAAACATGTTCATCTACATTCCATGCATCATGATCATTACATGTCATCTCTCCGATGCACCTATGCATTAGCACTTATACATCTGCATCATACAGGATCGCAGGAGGAGGAGTTGCTAGTAGTAGTTCGGGAAGAGCGAGGCGGACAGATCCACAAGAAGTCCAGTACACGAGGTGCTAGAGAAAGAGGAGCAAGGAGAGGACTTGCACGAGTGCATGGATCATCAACCTAGTTTGTTCGAACGAGGCAAGCCCCGAAGCATTATAAGTCTCCTAATTTATAAAAGCAATTCTTTCTATATATATGAGTTTATATATTGTTGCATTAAGTTGTAGAAGTTGATTGAAACCGTTGATGTATTTATTACTATCCTTGCCTATCTTATTACCTTTTACCCTGTTAGGTCAGGATCGAATAACTGCTTAGCCTTGCTTAGACCGGTAGCGATCGGTGATATCCGATCACCTACATTATAGGTGGTTTTTTTAGAATTTAGCTATGGAAAGAATGATATTCTGGAATTAACCATGTGTGATTGATAATTGGAGACCGGACGGAAAAGTTGGAGGCAACCAGACAGGGTTCTGGGGTGCTGTTAGTTTCCGTCTGTGTCGATTAAGGACCGATCGTTGCTCGTCCCTCTTGTCATGTTGAACGCATGCCTCACATTTAGCTGGCCGAATAAAGTACCTTTCGACCGACGAAGCTAGTGGCACTATTTAGGCTAGGATCTACACGAGTGCGCGTATTGGTGCTAATGGGGGTATGACAGGGACGCGAAGAGTGAGCCCAAGGGCAGGTGTGACCTGATTCCTGGCAGTCGGGCGGTCCCTGGGTACTGCGGCTCCAGATTGTCCCGTGGCTACCTGAATAGTGTCCTTGGTGATCTAAGCTACCCTGACAGGGGAAGCATGGTTTGTGTAAGGAATAAATCACCAGCTGGTTAGGAATCGATTCGAATCGCCATCGCTCCTGGATAGTGAGCACCTGACTCGAGCTACGACATCGTAGTAATTATTATACAACAATTATGGTTATCTGAATGGTATGGGATATGCTAAATCTAAATTGGTAATTGGATATTATTGGTTAATCAAGTGATTGCTATAGTACAGGTGCTTACCGAGATGGATAGGTTATAATATAGATGATGCAAAGTACTTAAAATGGTTTCTTCATGATAGCTTATGCTTTTCGCAAACAAGTCAGCTAGCCCACTAAAGAAAGCCTTGCATAATCCTTGGTGTCGCTTTATTTTGGTTTAAGATGAGTAAGTCTAGCTGAGTACCTTCTCGTACTCAGGGCGTTGTTCCCATTGTTGTTGCAGATGGTCAAATGTACTACGGCTATTGCATTAACTACCTGTACCCGGCGATGGGTGACAACTAGGACCAAGGACAATGGTCACTTCGTATCTCTCATTTGATGCTTTTGTTGGAGATGACTACCTACTGGCATTGTATCTGAACTAAAAGTATGTGTGTGGCTTTAAAACTATTTGCTTCCGCTATTTCAGATTGAACTGGGTTTGTAATAACTTTATATTCTAAACTCTGATGTACCCAACTGTGATTGCGAACTTTATGTAACGAGTGATGGTACTTGCTAAACTTGTACAATCTTGGTTTGTATATCGATTGGTTTGAAATCCTTCGTGGTTTCACGGACTACCGGGTTATACGGGCTTAAGTTTGCTAAATTATCTGCTTCGGCGGAAGATTTTCTTACTTAATCTCGTATAATTGGTCGGTTCTGTTACAGCTGGTATCAGAGCAAGGTTTAGCAGGTTACTGTTCATGCGTGTATTTAAAACAAAAGGGTTTTGTGTTACAAAACTAATTACGAACTTATAGTATATAGGTGTTTCAACCTCTAATTTAAAACTTAAGAGTGCCAGTGGTCATGTCCTATATGCCCAGTTAAGGACTCTAGGTGGCTTATTTAAGTACTGACTTGGGGGTCTTTGCATCATATTTCTATTTCATTGCTCATACGGCGTGCTATTGTATGAGTGCCGTTCACTTGAGTGGTAATGTATGGATCCATTGCCTCTACGTCTCGGTAAGTGAGAGTTGTGAGAGCATGATCGGATACACTGCCGATCTAGGGAAGTGCTTATATGATGCCAGACTATTTACATGCCATACGCGTGTTTGTATGAAGGTATCCAATGTGCAGGGAATTCCATCCTATGGTGACGATGCCGTCGATAGGACGATGGTTCGGGTAGTTGCTACCATTGTACACGTATCTAGGGATGCGTGTAGAACGAGTAGATTACTTTACTACTTTCATGCATAATGTCAGGGTTTGGGCTGAAGTGGATCTTTTGCATGTACATAACAACGCTATCGTGTAGTACGTATTAGCTACGTTATGAGAGACCGTTGTATGCCACCGTCTATGCCGCTAGCAATTGTTATTTTTCCTAAGTTTGTGAGAACGTACGGAACGTGCATGCATCATGTTGTTACATATCATTCATGGCATTGTTCCTCCCCTTATAAGTTGATTATCTTATTTTGATAAAAATGACAACTTAACCTTGTTCTCACGTGAGTAATAAAACAAATTTGCTACATATGGCACGCACAAAGCAGACCGCTTGCAAGTCCACCGGAGGCAGAGCTCCCCACCATCCGCTTGCTCCACATACCCGTCAGCGCCACATGTTTCTTAGAGAGTTTGGGATGCCTACACTCTTGTGGAGAGTGCTCAGCTATGTAGGCTATCCTAATGGAATGGAGCCCTGCTACTTCTGGACAAATGAGCAGTTGGGGGAAGGTCTCTTGGTTACTGTGGAGGCCGTTGTTTGTCCCCGAGGTGACGGTTCTGAGTGGACTGGTTGGCGTTATGAGTCAACTGGCAGGACCGCTGAAGAAGCAGCGGACAGGGCAGCATTTGGGATACTGAGGGATATCATGGATCATTTTCCTCAGGAGTTGGTAGCCGCTTTAGTTGGAGTCTTTCCGAGGGGCAACCCCTCCACTGACTCATGGCAGCAAGCAAGAGGAAGATCTCTGGAGATTGGTGCAGTAGAAGGACAGAACAGTGATAACCCTACCATGAGCGCCATGTTCGTAGTGATAAAGGCTTTTGATGGAGTAGAAGGTAGCCTGAGACATGTGTCTGGTGCTCTTGGTCAAGCCCGCGATGACCGACATCAGCTTCAGAGGGATCACGACGCCGAAATTGAGAGGCTCTATGCGAGATGGCTCGATTGACTCGTCAAAGGGATCGGGACGACTCGGAGGGATCTGAGTCTTTGAGGGAGACGTCGTGCCGAGAGAAGCAGGTCGGCGTCGACCACCACCACCAACAAGAACGCGTGAAGCGCATGTTGATCCATGTGATCCACAAGAGGAATGAAGCTTCTGGTCCGCAGAAGATGTTCTAAGAGCTCGACGAGTTGAGCCGGAGCAAAGAAATGCGGTACGCAGAAGAGTACAATGACAACCTACATGAGGAGGTTCATCACCGAATAACCAGCTCCACCCTTACGTTCGCCTAGAGCCACGCGAGATGGATCTAGATGAGGACGAGGATCTCGAAGAGCTTGAGGCACCGGTGATGATGACGACGATGATGTAGGTAGTGACAATGTCGACATCTCGACTTAGACAATGACCACGATGAGTAGGCTAGTCGTTGTTGCGCTAGCTACTAGGGTTTCATTTATGATGACCTTTTGCATGGTTGGCATGTCTGGCATGTAATAATGAGTAGAAAGACTAAGACCTTGATGTAATGTTGGAAAACTTGGATGTGTTGTGGCGATATCTGAACGTCAAAAGTCTAGTGTATGTATGCTGGCAATTTGGTTGTTATGGACGCGATGTGTGCGCTTAAGTAATCTAATTAGTGATGTTGTATTAATTGGAATGACTTATTATGCCCCTGTTTTATTGTATGAATTTATTCTCTCCAGTGAATTCAGTACGACATGATTTTTCATTCACCTGTAATTTCTACAACATCGCCTAATAATTACTGTTGCTGAAATATGCAGATGCCGAACACTCGCCGTACCGTGTATGACGCGACTGAGGCAGGTGGCAGTGCCACTAGGAATGAGAACCGCGATCCACCACCACCACCTCCTCCTCCACCGTACACCGCAGAACAGTTCTTCGCACAGTTTCTTGGAAGTCAACGCAACATGGAGGGCATGAAGCAGAACATGGAAGCTGCATTGCGCCACATTACTGACAATACCCGCCGTGGGTTAAACCCAGGTGGACATGAAGAGAATCAGCATAGCAGTTTCAAGGACTTTATGGACACCAGACCACCAATTTTCAAAGAAGCTGCAGAGTCATTAGATGTAGAAGAGTGGATAAACACCATGGAAGATAAGTTTCATGTTCTAAGGATGACAGAAGTATTGAAGACTGAGTATGCAGCTCATCAGCTGCAGGGCCCTGTGGGAATGTGGTGGAAGCAACACCGCACCACTTTCCCCCCCCCCAATGCCCACATTTCTTGGAGGGAATTCACTGAGGCTTTTCATGGAGTTTACATTCCACCGGTTTGGCGAAATGAAGTTTGGAGAATTTCTAGCACTGAATCAAGGCACCAAGACAGTGACACAGTATCTACATGCATTCAACAATCTAAGTCGCTATGCCTCTGACATGGTGAATACCGATGCCAAAAAGATCGCTAGTTTCAAGAGAGGTCTGAATCCCAAGATGATGAAGCACGTGTGTACCAACACAAGAACTGGTTTCAATGACTTTGTTAGTGACTGCTTAAAGCAAGAAAAGAACAATAATGTATATGCTACTTCCAAGACTCGCAAGAGGGTTTTTGAGTCAGGTCCGTCCCAGTCAAGGGCCCCGATGGCCAATCGTTCTGTGTATCGTCCGCCTGCCCCTGGTGCAAGGCTCAGGCCACCCTAGCGGAGGAATCAGAATGCCCAGCAACCTCAGAGGAATCAGAAGCCATTTAAGATGGCGGTGCCACAAGCCAAGACCGGACAAGGCAGTTCATCTAGAGCTGCTACTCAAGTAAGAGGACCGTGTTTCAACTACAATCAATCTGGGCACTTTGCGAAGTTTTGCCCATATCCTAAGAAGCGGCAGAATTAGTACCAAGCTCGTGTGCACCACACCACCATTGATGACATCCGGGAAGGAGAGCCCGTGATGTGAATAATATGTTTTCTATCGACAATCATCCTGCGATCGTTTTGTTTGATTCTCGGATCATCTCATTCATTCATAAGTCAAGCATTTGCAAGAAAGTATGAGCAAAAGATAGTTGAATTGGAATGTGCTTATCGGATCAGCTCAAATAGGGCTGATCATTAAGTAATCGAGATAATCTGGGGTAAAACACATGTATAGCAAACCGGCGGTATAAGCTTAACTTGATAGTTATGCGTGGCTAGTTCTGGATGTGATTATGGGAATGAACCGGATGAATAAGATGGGAGTAGTAATTGATGTTGGGGGAAGAAGCATTTCTCTCAAGGAACCTATTGGAGAAGGTACATTTCAAGTAACCTTACCTCGGAGAATAGATCTAGCCAGTACAACTTATGTAGTCCAAACTACTCTTCTAGCCAAGATTCCAGTAGTGTGCGAGTTTCCCAGGACGTGTTTCGGATGAGTTACCCGGTCTTCCACCAGACCGAGATGTTGAGTTTGCTATTGAGTTAATCCCTGGAACACCACCGATCTCAAGAAGGCCTTATCGGATGCCTCCAAATGAATTAGCCGAGTTGAAGAAACAACTCCAAGATCTGTTGACTAAGGGTTTAATTCGTCCAAGTTCATCGAAATGAGGATGTCCCGCACTGTTCGTGAAGAAGAAGAAGAATAACTCCTTACGGATGTGCGTGGACTACCGGCCACTGAATGCGGTGACAATTAAAAACAAGTATCCTCTACCTCAGATTGATATCTTGTTTGATCAATTGTCAAAAGCCAAGGTGTTCTCCAAGATAGATTTAAGATCAGGGTACCATCATATCAAGATTAGACTACAAGATATACCCAAAACTGCGCGTCTTCACCGATACACGGTTTGTGCGAGTATCTTGTCATGTCCTTTGGTTTGACAAATGCTCCTGCATACTTTATGTATCGATGAATTGGTCTTTATGCTTGGAGTTGGATCGATTCGTGATTGTGTTCATTGATGACATTCTAGTATACTCGAGAGAACGCGAAACGGGATCATGCGAGAGCATCTAAGAATTGTCTTGACTAGACTCAGAGATCACCAGTTATATGCTAAGTTTAGTAAATGTGAGTTCTAGCTGAAGACAGTTCCTTTTCTCGGTCATGTGTTATCTGAGAATGGAATCTCAGTGGATCCTAGTAAGGTACAAGAGGTTATGGACTGGAAGGCACCAAGCATAGTTCATGAGGTTCGGAGTTTTCTTAGATTAGCAGGTTACTATCATTGTTTTATACCGGACTTCTCGAAGATTGCCAAGCCAATGACAAGCTTGCTACAAAGGATCATAAGTTCGTTTGGACAGAGGAGTGTGAGGCAGCTTTCTGCACCTTGCGGAATTTGCTAACCACTGCTCCTGTTCTGGCGCAACCAGATATGGAGAAGTTGTTTGATGTGTTTTGCGATGCATCAAAGAATGGTTTAGGATGTGTTCTGATGCAAGATGGAAGAGTCATTGCTTATGCCTCACGTCAGTTGAGGAAGCATGAGGTTAACTATCCTACGCACGATTTAGAGCTTGCGGCCGTTGTGCATGCTCTAAAGATTTGGAGACACTACTTGCTTGGGAATGTGTGCAATATCTTTACAGATCATAAGAGTCTCAAGTACATATTTACTCAGTCTGAGTTGAATATGCGACAGAGAAGATGGTTAGAGCTGATAAAGGATTATAATCTGAATGTGCACTATCATCCGGGAAAGGCAAATGTAGTAGCAGATGCCTTAAGTAGGAAGTCACATTCTCTTGCTGTGCAACCATTGTTTGAAGATGGGTTCAATTTGTTGCATCCTGCTGTGTTGCATAATATCCAGGTTAGTTGTACCTTGAAGAGCAAGATCATTGAGGGTCAGAAAACAGATAAGGGAATATTCCATATCAAGGAGAAAATGAAGAAAGAACCGACTAAGCACTTTAGAGTGGATGAACAAGGAGTGTTATGGTTTAAGGACCGTCTAGTTGTACCTAAAGATCGAGAGCTCAAGAACAAATTAATAGATGAAGCTCATCACTCTAAGTTGTCTATCCATCTTGGAAGTAACAAAATGTACCAAGAATTGAGACCTCGTTATTGGTGGACGAAGATGAAGGAGATTGCAGCGTATGTTGCTCGATGCGACATGTGTTGTAGAGTGAAGGCTCTTCACATGAGACCCGCAGGAATGTTGCAACCTTTATCAATACCATATTGGAAATGGGATGATATAAGTATGGATTTTATCACCGGTCTTCCCACCACACCAAGGGGGAATGATTCGATTTGGGTAATTGTAGATCGCCTTACTAAAACAGCTCAATTTTTACCAGTCAAGAACACTTTTTGGCCACCTCAGTATGCTGAGAAGTACATTGCAGAGATTGTTCGATTACATGGTATACCAAAGACTATCGTGTCTGACCGTGGGTCACAGTTTACCGCTCATTTTTGGGAGCATCTTCATAAAGGTTTGGGTACTAGCTTGATTTGGAGTATAGCTTACCACCCACAGACAGATGGGTAGACAGAGCGAGTTAATGCTGTTCTTGAAGATATGCTTAGAGCTTGTGTGTTATCATCTAGGGGTTCATGGGAATCATGGTTACCTTTGGCAGAGTTTGCTTACAACAATAGCTACCAAGAGAGTATCAAGATGGCTCCATTTGAAGCATTGTATGGCAGGAGCGGTGGGTATCTGAAGCACAGGAGAATATCATGATGTTCTTCGTGAAGCAGCACGACAAGACAACAATACTTTTCCCGTACAACTTTGAGTAAGTGTTAATAATAATGTAGTCTACACATTTTATGTAATATCAATACAACTTATATGCATGTATCGTGTGTGTGTATAAACCAATGCGGTTTTCATTGGATACTCATTGTCATTGAGTTAAACTCAAGTCGGTTAGTAATCTTTGACTCGTTGAGAAAAGAGCGGGCACTATACCAAGATATGATAGACATTATCCAGGAGTAATTTCGATCTCTCGCGCACAACTATTATTGAATAGACTTTGCCATAATTTATTAACGATCGTACATTATTGGTGCATACGGTTTGGAAAGAGTTTATTCAACATATCGCAAGGATTGCAAGGCACCACTTAATGTAGTTGAATATCAGTAAGTTGTACTATATACACTTCCCCACGTGTTTAATTACTATATCGTACTTCAATTTACGTGTGAGATGATGAGAATAATTTTCTTCTCGTACAGTGGTGTTTGCGGCAGCCACCAGGTAATAACTTATGTGGATACTACGTTTGTAAAATTTATCACTGCGCACATAAGAAAAACTCCTAAAGATGTCTTCAGAGTACGTATATATCAATTTTTTATTTATTTTTAAATGAATATATATATATATATTAATACTTTTCCTTTTATTTCAAATGCAAGACTGAATGGTTGAAACGAAGGGTCATGCAAAAAGACCATCTGAAAGCAGTTCAAGAGTCAATAGCAGGATTTCTTCTAGAAAAAGTGCTAAATCCCAACGGCGAGATCTACTTTGATCCTAAGGAATAAATGATATAAATTAAATGTTTATTGATACCGTTATTTTCGAGAACAAGATTATGAAAGTGTTGTATATATACATATATATATATATCTATAATATATATAGGTTCATACTTTATTCGAATATAATAATGCTCGAGATGAGAATTAGATGTAATTATATGCGTGCGTGTATTTATATTAGCAGCGTAGAATACGTACATAAAAACATATTATATATTAAACAAATACGTGTAACTGAACTGAAAACAAATTAAACAAAAAAAAAGAAAAAGAAAATGAACCTTTAGTCCCGGTTGGGGTTACCAACAACCGACTAAAAATCTTGACCACGTTGCTCATTTGGAGGGCCTCTAGTCCCGGTTGGTCACACCAACCGGGACTAAAAATCCATCTTTAGCCCACTCGATGACCAGGACTAAAGGTTCTCGGGATTATTGTCCGGTCTGGTGCTTAGGAACTAAAGGCCGTTACTGCTTGGGACAACAAGTCCATTCTGTAGTAGTGTAAATCTTTTATTTTTAGAACTTTGGATTGGACGTGGCATCTTGATTAGCATGTTAGTCGTTGATCATTTTGATGCGTGTAACATTTTGGTTCCCAATCTCAAAGATTAGCAAGCGTGTTCCTTTTGCATTCCTTCTCCTATCTGCCGGATGCAGTGCTTGTGTGGCGGCTGAATGACGCAAAGGGCACAACGTTAGCTAGGAGGAGCAAGTGCCTTTGCACCAAAAACCCGCGAGAGCAAGGGTCGGGCGGTATCCACAACTAGGGTCCCGAAGTATCCGAAGTTGCTCTTCGTCCATCGATGCTTTCGTCTAATTCACCCTCACCCCGATATTACAGTAATAGGAAGGTTGTGGTGGGTTCGGAGCTGGAAAATACGACGACGACACATAGGCTAATGGTCGCCGTGGTGGCTTGGCAGTGGCGGGTGCCATATCATTGGTCGTCTTCTTTTTTTTACAACATATCACTGGTCTATTGGTCACCGATTGCATGTCGCCTGAATGGTCTAGGTGCCCACCCGATTTTTCCACAGAGCGCAGCGCTACATCAAGTCGGAGTTTGGACGCGTGGTCGGCAGCCCAAAAAACAGTATTGCACGACAAGCGCAAGCATCCTACTCTATTGATGCAAGTTCAGGGTGTCACTACTAATCAGATACAGTATAATTTTGGATCGTCAGTGCAACATGTATAACAACCGACAGGACAAGTTCAGAATCAAATGGTCAATGTTGGCACATCAGGCCATATACCGTTGTCGGCTTAAAAAATAGCGCTATCAGTTCAAAGGATTCGTAGAGATATAGATCCTAACATCTACAACCAGAGACTTCAAGTATCAAACTAGCAAAGGATCCAGCAGATAGAGATTCCACAGAGGTATCATTATGTCACATATTACAACACCCTTCACATAATTCTAAATCCGAGGTATCAAGGTACCCAAAATTTTAATCCACAGATGGGTCGGCAATTGCAGAGAAATCTAAATTCAGATGCTGATGAGTTGTTGCTTAGAGTGACCGAGATGATGAATAATCAGTTTCATTTGAAGCCAAAAGGGCAGACCTTCTCGTACAAACGCTCATATCCAGAGTGGTATGACTTGGTCATTCTTCCTACAAATTATAGGCTCCCGGAGTTTGCTAAGTTCATTGGCCAAGATAGCACAAGCACAATAGAACATGTCAGTCGGTATCTTACACACTTAGGCGAAACATCCATTGAAGAGGCCCATCGAGTTCGTTTCTTCTCCTTGTCTCTGTCAGGGCCAGCCTTTACTTGATTTTCATCGCTGCCAGTTAACTCCATTGCCAATTGGGCTGACCTAGAGAAGAAGTTTCATACATATTTTTACACTGAGACAGGAGAAAAGAAAATTACCGATTTAACGACTATAAGGCAGAGAACTAATGAATCGGGCACCGAGTTTCTTCAGAGGTTTCGAGAGACCAGTGATCTGTGCTTCTCATTGAACTTAACCGATGATCGACTTTTCTTTGCTTTGGGCATTCAAGTAATGTTGCCAGCGTAGAGAGAGAAGTCATTGGGATAAGAGTTTGACAATTTAGGGCGATTGGCTCAACGAGTGTCGGTAGCTCAATAACCAATTTCAGAATATGAGCGGAGATACCCGATTCCGAGAATGTCGCAATTATCGAAACCTATAATCCATATTCGGTTGATGATGGCTATGAAGACGATAAAGAAGAAGAGAGGTTGCCGCTACTGAATGGAATTGGGATAAGAAGACGATAATGGTGCCAAATCCTTGGGGAAGAGGAGTCAAAGAGAGCTATGACTTTGACGTCACAAAATCGGACAAGCTCTTCGATTTCCTGCTTGAGAAAGGACAGATCAAGTTGCCCGATAATCATGTTATGTTGTCTCCCGATCAGTTGAAGAATAAGAGGTTCTGCAAATTTCACAACGCTACTTCTCATTCTACTAATGAGTGCAGAGTTTTTCGGCAACATATAAAGAGAGCTATTCAGCAAGGAAGGCTTAAATTTGATACGTCTCGAAAGATAAAAGTTGATGATAATCCTTTCCCAAGAGATCAGAACATAGTTGATGGTAGGCTGCTCAAAGGGAAGACTAAAGTTCTAACATCAATTGGATCAAAAGAAACTGGAATAGTCGATCCCGAGATGCAAATATCGGCTGATGAATATAGTGAGGTTAGAAGGCGTCGTGACCAACAAAAGAACCGATATAGGCAGGGAGAGACGTCGAATGATGGGGCGACAAGGCCGCGTGTTACATCTCAAATTTTGTAGAATAAATGACAGCGGTAGAAGAAAAAGAATCATCAGCGTTGGTTAGAAGAGCATGAAACCAGCGTCAACAGGAAAAAGAGAGTTATAAAAGAAAGCAAGCTGAATCATATTGGAATTGTCCTTTTTTTAGACATTGCTGGAACGAAGGTTTGAAATTGCTTACCAGAAATAACTGTCCGGAGGACAGCGAGCAATATTAGGAGTTTAGGTAATGTTAAGCCAACCGCCGGTCTATTTATGCTCAAGATGAGTATCATTATAATAACATGGATCGACATTTAAAAAATAGAAATGTTCATTATCGGCTTGGAAAGCGAGTTGTTGATCAAAACTGGGCTGATTATGAAGAAGAAAGTAATAAGGAAGAATATGTTTGGCAGGAGGGCCAATGGTGTCCAGGAGGTCTGACAAGAAGCCAGAAAAGAAGAGTGCAATGCCTAAGGAACAGAGAGCTAGAACAGGCTCAGGCATCTGGTAAACCTCAAGTGTGGCGTGCTAAACAAATAGCCGATAGGGGGCAACCATTAGCTAATATTCAAATAGCTTTTCTGTTGCCATTAGAATTCAGGGCTACAGCAGATCAAGAGGTCTATTTAGATTTCGATGAATCAGAGTATGAGGAAATCGTTGCCAAGTTAATAGTTATACAACAGGCTATATTCGATAAGCCAGTCAAGCATCGGCACTTAAAGGCTTTATATGTAAAAGGTTTTGTTGATGGGAAGCCGATGAGCAAGATGTTGGTGGACGGAGGTGCTTCTATCAATCTTATGCCTTATACCACTTTTCATAAACTTGGCAAGGGACCAGGAGATTTGATTGAGACCGACATGACGCTTAAGGATTTTGGGGGTAATGCATATAAGACCAGGGGGCAATGAACGTCGAATTGACAATCGAAAGTAAGACTTTGCTCACCACATTCTTCGTCATTGATGGAAAAGGTTCATACGGTCTACTCCTTGGTCATGACTGGATTCACACAAATTATTATGTGTCATCAACCATGCATCAATGTTTGATTCAGTGGCATGGAGATGATGTTGAGCTGGTTTGCGCTGATGAATCTGTGAGTATCGCAACAGCCGATCCAGTATATTGGGAGCTAGAAGACTTCGAGTGTTTTTCTGGCAAACTATGGGAAGGAGGCTTCATTAAGGTCAGTGATGAAAGCCAACAGCTGATCCAAGCAATGGCTCTAAGAGTTTGTTTTAATGGATAATCTAATAGATGGCACAAGTGGTAAGTTGGGGCATGGCTTCGCGTCGGTCGGTGGATTAAGGGAGATAAACATTGGTCCTGGAGATAGGCTTAGGCCGACGTATGTGAGCGCTAAGTCAAATCCTAAGTATAAGCCAGAGTTGATAGATTTATTAAAGTAAATTTGAAGATTACTCTGCTTAATGAGATGCTTGGCCTAGCTCGGTCGATTGTTTAATCTTTGGTCCGAAAAGTTATGGTGCAACCTGCCAATAAGCGATCGATGGAAAATGTTTGAAGGAATATTATCCTAGCGTTTGGATCAACACTTGACAGCCTATTTGTTTAGTCATCGGCTCTAATAGCCGGTACCAGAAGGGTATCACCTCTAGTTCAAAATCAACCCCAAAAGGGAGAAAAGCCGATACGAGATGTATCGCCTATAGAGCAAAAACAAATGCAAGAAAAAATCATGACACTACAGAAAGTACACAGATACAATCATAGAAAGACGGGAGATTTCATTCTTTGATCAGTTTGCCCTAAATACAAACTCATCGAAGACATTGTTTACCACATCCTGAGCGGATATGATGTCCATGATGGCCTCCGCTGCATCAATGAACTCTGCTATGAAATCCTCGTGCTCCTCAGGGCTGTCACCCATCAGGAAGCCGATCTCAATGGTGTGGAGCTCGGCCCGGTCTAGACCAGCGCTGCGACCAGCGCCATCGACGTGCCATGACGGATGCCATGAAGGGCGATCTCCTGGACGCAGGTCGAGATGTCGTGGAGGTGGGCGTTGATGAGGGGGCCCCAAGCATTGACGGCATCCGTAGCCACATTCGCCGCCAGTTAGAGGGACTCCAACTGCACCGTCAGGGCTGGTGATCACAAAAACAGGAGAGCTATCAAGACAAAGATAGTGGAAATCAGAATGAAGGTGTTCCTGGAATCCCTCTTACCCGCCACCATGGCGTCGGACTCGGCCAGCCACGCCCGAGTGACACTGGCCTCTTCCTCGGCGGCATGAAGGGTGGCTTGAGAGACCCCGAGGCGGATCTCAAGATGACCGTTTTCCCGAGTTGCCTCGGAATAACGGTCATGGCCTGTCGTCCACTCTCGGAGGATACACTGGGCGTCATCACCATTGTAAGAATCAAAGGAGTCTGACAACGAGTTCAACGTAGAGGATGCAGCATCGGAGGGCTCGCTGACCCTAGGAAGAGGACAAAGGCTGTCATTCAAGATGAACCTATAAACAAGTTAGAAGAGTTCATTGCCATGAGCGGAAGATATCGATCTCACCACATGCGTCGAAGGCGCTGGTTCACCAGCATGTCCCCCTCCGAAATCTCCTCCGCCGCACGTTTGCCTCGGTTGTCCTCGCCGGCCATGAAGTTTGGTTGGATCTACAAGAAGGGGAAGAAAGCCGCTACAGAGTTTACGAGGGTGGAGAAGTGTAAAGGAACAGGAGCGGTTGCGAGTGTAGATGTGTTCGAGGACGGAACCCTCGGCCGGTATTTGAAGCCATGAGGTGAGGTGATGGATGTCTTGGGACATGCAAAAGGCAACTGCAATTAATAGAAGGCAAAGCGCCGCCTCACTAATACCGAAGACAATGCAGCGTTGGTGGCTGAGAACAGAAGATTGAGGGGTTTTTCTTAATAATGGTCGTGTTTTAATACTTAATCGGATTGAATTTAGAGGTGTGGAATCGGCTATTTTCAAATCGGCTCTTTAATGGAAACAAGGAATACAACGAGGCGACAGAAAATATGGTTGTCATTGATTCTACACAAGATACATGTTGACATACAGATTATAAGTCTAGAACATCCGTGTCGCTTTCAATGCTTCCAAAGAATAGCATCGACTTCGTGTGATTTGTTGCTTGTCTTCTTTTTGCGATCTAGGGATGCCCTCAAGACTGCTGTAGATGGCCCTACCTTCTCGACCTTAGCCAAGAGGTTCTTATTTCTTACGCTTAACAAAGATCGTATTTGGGCCAGATTGGACTTGTGGCGGTCAATGGCAGCCCTCACATTCTCCAATTCCTTCTCAAGTTCTACACGCCTGGCTTTCAGTTGGGTCAGCTCTGGATCGATCCTGAGAGAAGAGTTCTTCAAATCATTGATCAGTTATTGTAACACCTCGGTGTTAAGCATGCATTAACATTTTGCAAATCATGAGCATAATCATTTTTATGCATTCATAAGCATGACATGAAATATAGATATGAAACATGCTCGTGAAGCATGTATGTTGCATAGTTTTGTTTCAATAGATTGGATGCTATGTTTGTTTTGCCATGTGTGTACCTTGGTTGATCACTTAGACCACTTAGAAGTAATTAGGATGCAATTTGGAGCAAAGTTTATATTCAAAGTTTTGCCAAATTATGCTTTTAAAAAATAGTTCTTCAAAATTAGGGTTTTGAATTAATAATGATTTTTATTTTGTAATTCAAAATCTATTTAGAATTTGACTTTGGTCATACAAGCAAAGTTGTAGATCTTGAAAAATGGAACAACTTTCATTTTTACACCAACTTGTGAAAATGCTTTTAAATGACTCAAAATGGAATTTTAGTTCTATTTATTTAAGAAATAAAAGAAAATCATTTTTATTTTCCTTAACGGGCGTCATTTACCTTTTCGGCCCAGCTCACAGAGCCGGCCTGGCCTACCTCAGCCGTGCTCCCGCTCCCATGTGCCGAGCCCGACCGGCCACAGAGCTCGGTGGCCGCGTGTTCGTACGCCGTCGCCGTCGCTCCTCACGTGGACACCGGTGGCCCCCGCGCCCCTCCTGTCACGCCTACACCCGCCGCGCCGCGTCTACCTCCCCCTCCTCCATCTCATTTGCTTCCTCGCTCAGACAGCAGTAGCGCATGCGCCCGCCACCGCCCGCACCAGCTTCCTCGCCAGAGTTGGCCGTTTTGGCCGCTCCAGTTCGCCTGAGCTAGCTCTGTCTCGCCCTGAGCTCCGCCTCCACCTCGCGCACCCCGTGCTCGCGTCGGTTCGCTATGGTAAGCCTTCACCGGCCGGGAATCCCTCACCGGAGTGAGCTCCTCCTCGCTGAAGCTTGGCTCCACACGGACAGCCCCTCTCCGCAACATCTCTCGCCCTCCCTTCACGCGCACAAGCACCGCCCAAGCTCGGTGGAGCTCCCACGCCACTTCTCGCGCCACCTCTAGGCCGGAGCTGGCCGGCCTACGGTGAGCCGCACCGCCATGGCCGCCGGCCAGCTTGCTCTCGAGCTCCTCCGGCCCTACCGCTTGCACTGCCGTGTCCGCCTTGGCACGGTGGTCACGTTGGTGGTGACCTCATCGCCGGCCACCTCACCGACGGCGAGCTCACGCCGGTCAGCGCCGCCTCCTCTACCGCAGTGGCTGGCAGGTGGGGCTGGCTGAACCGCGGGGGCCCACGCGTCAGATCCTCGGCGCGAACCTGGGTGCACTGCACCGGGTGCACCCAGCGTTTTAAGGCCCGCTGGTTTTTCAAAAATAAAAGAAATGATTTTCAGATTTTGTTTAAACGCTTTGGAAATTCATAACTTGCTCAAAATAGCTCCAAATTTGTTGAAATAAGTTTTGCTAGGTTTCTTGTGACTAGATCTATCTGTTAACAATATTGCATGTCAAATTTGTGATACTTTTCTGTGTAGCTTTATTTAAATTGAATAAATGCTGATTTCTTAGAAAATGTCTAGTAAATAGAATATACATCAGAAAAATATAATTCAAATTTGGTTGATCTATTCTTGAGATGTACTTTGTACGAAAAATATATGTCATGCATGTTCTATAGAGAAATATTGATGTGTAGTTCAAGTGCCTTTAATTGATAATTTTTTGTTATTTTGATAGAGATCAAAAAATTGTATAAAACATGTGTATGATATTTTTTGTGCAGTGATTGTTTACTGTGTAGAACATAGAAAAAATACCAAATCTGTTGTTTGACACTTTTCATAGTACAAAGTATTTTCATGCTTAGTTATCAACCATAGCTTATCATTTTTGTGTAGGCTATTTTACTTATCCAAATGCCTTGAAAATTTTATGGTAGTCTACTTAGAGTAGTACTCTACTACTGTAATTTTCGTAGATTTTTATGAGCAATAGAAATATATGTTGCTGTTGTAGCCCTAGTTTAAAATGAAATCAAATAATCTTCTTTAATGCATGTTTAGTTAATAATGTTTGCTTTGGTCTATCTTTGAAGCATCTTAACTTGCTGTGGTGACTTGGCATGTTAGTACAGTGGTTGTAGTAGTAGAATAGTAGTACATGTTCTTGGATGATGTTGGCTACCTTGTAGAAGAACTTTACTTCTACTATGTCTAATAAAGTTAAACATGTTCATCTACATTCCATGCATCATGATCATTACATGTCATCTCTCCGATGCACCTATGCATTAGCACTTATACATCTGCATCATACAGGATCGCAGGAGGAGTTGCTAGTAGTAGTTCAGGAAGAGCAGACCGGGACAGATCCACAAGAAGTCCAGGCACAGGAGGTGCTAGAGAAAGAGGAGCAAGGAGAGGACTTGCCTGAGTGCATGGATCATCAACCTAGTTCGTTCGAACGAGGCAAGCCCCGAAGCATTATAAGTCTCCTAATTTATAAAAGCAATTCTTTCTATATATATGAGTTTATATATTGTTGCATTAAGTTGTAGAAGTTGATTGAAACCGTTGATGTATTTATTACTATCCTTGCCTATCTTATTACCTTTTACCCTGTTAGGTCAGGATCGAATAACTGCTTAGCCTTGCTTAGACCGGTAGCGATCGGTGATATCCGATCACCTACATTATAGGTGGTTTTTTTAGAATTTAGCTATGGAAAGAATGATATTCTGGAATTAACCATATGTGATTGATAATTGGAGACCGGACGGAAAAGTTGGAGGCAACAGGGCATGGTGGTTCTGGGTCTTTGTTAGTTTCCGTGCTCAGGTCGATTAAGGACCGATCGTTGCTCGTCCCTCTTGTCATGTTGAACGATGCCTCACATTTAGTGGGCGAATAAAGTACCTTTCGACCATGAAGCTAGTGGCACTATTTAGGCTAGGATCTACACGAGTGCGCGTATTGGTGCTAATGGGGGTATGAGGGACGCCTTGAAGAGTGAGCCCAAGGGCGGTGTGACTGATTCTGGCGATCAGGCGGTCCACGGTGCTCATGGCTCCAGTTGTCCGTGGCTACCAATAGTGTCCTTGGTGATCTAAGCTACCTGACGATAGGAAGCATGGTTTGTGTAAGGAATAAATCACCAATGGTTAGGAATCGATTCAATCGCCATCGCTCCCGGATAGTGAGCACTGACTCGAAGCTACGACATCGTAGTAATTATTATACAACAATTATGGTTATCTGAATGGTATGGGATATGCTAAATCTAAATTGGTAATTGGATATTATTGGTTAATCAAGTGATTGCTATAGTACAAAGCTTACCGAGATGGATAGGTTATAATATAGATGATGCAAAGTACTTAAAATGGTTTCTTCATGATAGCTTATGCTTTTACTTAAACAAGTCATTAGCCCACTAAAGAAAGCCTTGCATAATCCTTGGTGTCGCTTTATTTTGGTTTAAGATGAGTAAGTCTAGTGAGTACCTTCTCGTACTCAGGGCGTTGTTCCCATTGTTGTTGCAGATGGTCAAATGTACTACGGCTATTGCATTAACTACCTGTACCCGGCGATGGGTGACAACTAGGACCAAGGACAATGGTCACTTCGTATCTCTCATTTGATGCTTTTGTTGGAGATGACTACCTCCTGGCATTGTATCTGAACTAAAAGTATGTGTGTGGCTTTAAAACTATTTGCTTCCGCTATTTCGCATTGAACTGGGTTTGTAATAACTTTATATTCTAAACTCTGATGTACCCAACTGTGATTGCGAACTTTATGTAACGAGTGATGGTACTTGCTAAACTTGTACAATCTTGGTTTGTATATCGATTGGTTTGAAATCCTTCGTGGTTTCACGGACTACCGGGTTATACGGGCTTAAGTTTGCTAAATTATCTGCTTCGGCGGAAGATTTTCTTACTTAATCTCGTATAATTGGTCGGTTCTGTTACAGCTGGTATCAGAGCAAGGTTTAGCAGGTTACTGTTCATGCGTGTATTTAAAACAAAAGGGTTTTGTGTTACAAAACTAATTACGAACTTATAGTATATAGGTGTTTCAACCTCTAATTTAAAACTTAAGAGTGCCAGTGGTCATGTCCTATATGCCCAGTTAAGGACTCTAGGTGGCTTATTTAAGTACTGACTTGGGGGTCTTTGCATCATATTTCTATTTCATTGCTCATACGGCGTGCTATTGTATGAGTGCCGTTCACTTGAGTGGTAATGTATGGATCCATTGCCTCTACGTCTCGGTAAGTGAGAGTTGTGAGAGCATGATCGGATACACTGCCGATCTAGGGAAGTGCTTATATGATGCCAGACTATTTACATGCCATACGCGTGTTTGTATGAAGGTATCCAATGTGCAGGGAATTCCATCCTATGGTGACGATGCCGTCGATAGGACGATGGTTCGGGTAGTTGCTACCATTGTACACGTATCTAGGGATGCGTGTAGAACGAGTAGATTACTTTACTACTTTCATGCATAATGTCAGGGTTTGGGCTGAAGTGGATCTTTTGCATGTACATAACAACGCTATCGTGTAGTACGTATTAGCTACGTTATGAGAGACCGTTGTATGCCACCGTCTATGCCGCTAGCAATTGTTATTTTTCCTAAGTTTGTGAGAACGTACGGAACGTGCATGCATCATGTTGTTACATATCATTCATGGCATTGTTCCTCCCCTTATAAGTTGATTATCTTATTTTGATAAAAATGACAACTTAACCTTGTTCTCACGTGAGTAATAAAACAAATTTGCTACATATGGCACGCACAAAGCAGACCGCTTGCAAGTCCACCGGAGGCAGAGCTCCCCACCATCCGCTTGCTCCACATACCCGTCAGCGCCACATGTTTCTTAGAGAGTTTGGGATGCCTACACTCTTGTGGAGAGTGCTCAGCTATGTAGGCTATCCTAATGGAATGGAGCCCCGCTACTTCTGGACAAATGAGCAGTTGGGGGAAGGTCTCTTGGTTACTGTGGAGGCCGTTGTTTGTCCCCGAGGTGACGGTTCTGAGTGGACTGGTTGGCGTTATGAGTCAACTGGCAGGACCGCTGAAGAAGCAGCGGACAGGGCAGCATTTGGGATACTGAGGGATATCATGGATCATTTTCCTCAGGAGTTGGTAGCCGCTTTAGTTGGAGTCTTTCCGAGGGGCAACCCCTCCACTGACTCATGGCAGCAAGCAAGAGGAAGATCTCTGGAGATTGGTGCAGTAGAAGGACAGAACAGTGATAACCCTACCATGAGCGCCATGTTCGTAGTGATAAAGGCTTTTGATGGAGTAGAAGGTAGCCTGAGACATGTGTCTGGTGCTCTTGGTCAAGCCCGCGATGACCGACATCAGCTTCAGAGGGATCACGACGCCGAAATTGAGAGGCTCTATGCAGAGATGGCTCAGTTGACTCGTCAAAGGGATCAGACGACTCAGAGGACTGGAGTCTTTGAGGGAGACGTACGTGCACTGAGAGAGCAGGTCGAGCGTCTGACCACCACCAACAAGAACGCGTAGCGCATGTTGATCCATGTGATCCACAAGAGGAATGAAGCCTGGTCCGTAGAAGATGTTCTAAGAGCTCGACAGGTTGAGCTAGAGCAGCAGCTGGCCAACGCAGAAGAGTACAATGACAACCTACATGAGGAGGTTCATCAGCTGAATAACCAGCTCCACCCTTACGTTCCGCCTAGAGCCACAGAGATGGATCTAGATGAGGACGAGGATCTCGAAGAGCTTGAGGCACCAGCTGATGATGACGACGATGATGTAGGTAGTGACAATGTCGACATCTCTGACTTAGACAGCGACCACGATGAGTAGGCTAGTCGTTGTTGCGCTAGCTACTAGGGTTTCATTTGCGATGACCTTTTGCATGGTTGGCATGTCTGGCATGTAATAATGAGTAGAAAGACTAAGACCTTGATGTAATGTTGGAAAACTTGGATGTGTTGTGGCGATATCTGAACGTCAAAAGTCTAGTGTATGTATGCTGGCAATTTGGTTGTTATGGACGCGATGTGTGCGCTTAAGTAATCTAATTAGTGATGTTGTATTAATTGGAATGACTTATTATGCCCCTGTTTTATTGTATGAATTTATTCTCTCCAGTGAATTCAGTACGACATGATTTTTCATTCACCTGTAATTTCTACAACATCGCCTAATAATTACTGTTGCTGAAATATGCAGATGCCGAACACTCGCCGTACCGTGTATGACGCGACTGAGGCAGGTGGCAGTGCCACTAGGAATGAGAACCGCGATCCACCACCACCACCTCCTCCTCCACCGTACACCGCAGAACAGTTCTTCACACAGTTTCTTGGAAGTCAACGCAACATGGAGGGCATGAAGCAGAACATGGAAGCTGCATTGCGCCACATTACTGACAATACCCGCCATGGGTTAAACCCAGGTGGACATGAAGAGAATCAGCATAGCAGTTTCAAGGACTTTATGGACACCAGACCACCAATTTTCAAAGAAGCTGCAGAGTCATTGGATGTAGAAGAGTGGATAAACACCATGGAAGATAAGTTTCATGTTCTAAGGATGACAGAAGTATTGAAGACTGAGTATGCAGCTCACAGCTGCAGGGCCCTGTGGGAATGTGGTGGAAGCAACACCGCACCACTTTCCCCCCCCCCCAATGCCCACATTTCTTGGAGGGAATTCACTGAGGCTTTTCATGGAGTTTACATTCCACCTGGTTTGACAGAAATGAAGTTTGGAGAATTTCTAGCACTGAATCAAGGCACCAAGACAGTGACACAGTATCTACATGCATTCAACAATCTAAGTCGCTATGCCTCTGACATGGTGAATACCGATGCCAAAAAGATCGCTAGTTTCAAGAGAGGTCTGAATCCCAAGATGATGAAGCACGTGTGTACCAACACAAGAACTGGTTTCAATGACTTTGTTAGTGACTGCTTAAAGCAAGAAAAGAACAATAATGTATATGCTACTTCCAAGACTCGCAAGAGGGTTTTTGAGTCAGGTCCGTCCCAGTCAAGGGCCCCGATGGCCAATCGTTCTGTGTATCGTCCGCCTGCCCCTGGTGCAAGGCTCAGGCCACCCCAGCGGAGGAATCAGAATGCCCAGCAACCTCAGAGGAATCAGAAGCCATTTAAGATGGCGGTGCCACAAGCCAAGACCAGACAAGGCAGTTCATCTAGAGCTGCTACTCAAGTAAGAGGACCGTGTTTCAACTACAATCAATCTGGGCACTTTGCGAAGTTTTGCCCATATCCTAAGAAGCAGCAGAATTAGTACCAAGCTCGTGTGCACCACACCACCATTGATGACATCCCGGAAGGAGAGCCCGTGACAGCCAATATGTTTTCTATCGACAATCATCCTGCAGTCGTTTTGTTTGATTCTGGATCATCTCATTCATTCATAAGTCAAGCATTTGCAAGAAAGTATGAGCAAAAGATAGTTGAATTGGAATGTGCTTATCGGATCAGCTCAGCAGGGGCTGATCTGTTAAGTAATCAGATAATCTGGGGGGTAAACCTGTGTATAGCAAACCGGCAGTATAAGCTTAACTTGATAGTTATGCCAGGGCTAGTTCTGGATGTGATTATGGGAATGAACTGGATGAATAAGATGGGAGTAGTAATTGATGTTGGGGGAAGAAGCATTTCTCTCAAGGAACCTATTGGAGAAGGTACATTTCAAGTAACCTTACCTCGGAGAATAGATCTAGCCAGTACAACTTATGTAGTCCAAACTACTCTTCTAGCCAAGATTCCAGTAGTGTGCGAGTTTCCGGACGTGTTTCCAGATGAGTTACCCGGTCTTCCACCAGACCGAGATGTTGAGTTTGCTATTGAGTTAATCCCTGGAACACCACCGATCTCAAGAAGGCCTTATCGGATGCCTCCAAATGAATTAGCCGAGTTGAAGAAACAACTCCAAGATCTGTTGACTAAGGGTTTAATTCGTCCAAGTTCATCGAAATGAGGATGTCCCGCACTGTTCGTGAAGAAGAAGAAGAATAACTCCTTACGGATGTGCGTGGACTACCGGCCACTGAATGCGGTGACAATTAAAAACAAGTATCCTCTACCTCAGATTGATATCTTGTTTGATCAATTGTCAAAAGCCAAGGTGTTCTCCAAGATAGATTTAAGATCAGGGTACCATCATATCAAGATTAGACTACAAGATATACCCAAAACTGCGTTCTTCACCAGATACGGTTTGTACGAGTATCTTGTCATGTCCTTTGGTTTGACAAATGCTCCTGCATACTTTATGTATCTGATGAATTCGGTCTTTATGCCGGAGTTGGATCAGTTCGTGATTGTGTTCATTGATGACATTCTAGTATACTCAGAGAACGAACAGGATCATGCAGAGCATCTAAGAATTGTCTTGACTAGACTCAGAGATCACCAGTTATATGCTAAGTTTAGTAAATGTGAGTTCTAGCTGAAGACAGTTCCTTTTCTCGGTCATGTGTTATCTGAGAATGGAATCTCAGTGGATCCTAGTAAGGTACAAGAGGTTATGGACTGGAAGGCACCAAGCATAGTTCATGAGGTTCGGAGTTTTCTTAGATTAGCAGGTTACTATCATTGTTTTATACCGGACTTCTCGAAGATTGCCAAGCCAATGACAAGCTTGCTACAAAGGATCATAAGTTCGTTTGGACAGAGGAGTGTGAGGCAGCTTTCTGCACCTTGCGGAATTTGCTAACCACTGCTCCTGTTCTGGCGCAACCAGATATGGAGAAGTTGTTTGATGTGTTTTGCGATGCATCAAAGAATGGTTTAGGATGTGTTCTGATGCAAGATGGAAGAGTCATTGCTTATGCCTCACGTCAGTTGAGGAAGCATGAGGTTAACTATCCTACGCACGATTTAGAGCTTGCGGCCGTTGTGCATGCTCTAAAGATTTGGAGACACTACTTGCTTGGGAATGTGTGCAATATCTTTACAGATCATAAGAGTCTCAAGTACATATTTACTCAGTCTGAGTTGAATATGCGACAGAGAAGATGGTTAGAGCTGATAAAGGATTATAATCTGAATGTGCACTATCATCCGGGAAAGGCAAATGTAGTAGCAGATGCCTTAAGTAGGAAGTCACATTCTCTTGCTGTGCAACCATTGTTTGAAGATGGGTTCAATTTGTTGCATCCTGCTGTGTTGCATAATATCCAGGTTAGTTGTACCTTGAAGAGCAAGATCATTGAGGGTCAGAAAACAGATAAGGGGAATATTCCATATCAAGGAGAAAATGAAGAAAGAACCGACTAAGCACTTTAGAGTGGATGAACAAGGAGTGTTATGGTTTAAGGACCGTCTAGTTGTACCTAAAGATCGAGAGCTCAAGAACAAATTAATAGATGAAGCTCATCACTCTAAGTTGTCTATCCATCTTGGAAGTAACAAAATGTACCAAGAATTGAGACCTCGTTATTGGTGGACGAAGATGAAGGAGATTGCAGCGTATGTTGCTCGATGCGACATGTGTTGTAGAGTGAAGGCTCTTCACATGAGACCCGCAGGAATGTTGCAACCTTTGTCAATACCATATTGGAAATGGGATGATATAAGTATGGATTTTATCACCGGTCTTCCCACCACACCAAGGGGGAATGATTCGATTTGGGTAATTGTAGATCGCCTTACTAAAACAGCTCAATTTTTACCAGTCAAGAACACTTTTTGGCCACCTCAGTATGCTGAGAAGTACATTGCAGAGATTGTTCGATTACATGGTATACCAAAGACTATCGTGTCTGACCGTGGGTCATAGTTTACCGCTCATTTTTGGGAGCATCTTCATAAAGGTTTGGGTACTAGCTTGATTTGGAGTATAGCTTACCACCCACAGACAGATGGGTAGACAGAGCGAGTTAATGCTGTTCTTGAAGATATGCTTAGAGCTTGTGTGTTATCATCTAGGGGTTCATGGGAATCATGGTTACCTTTGGCAGAGTTTGCTTACAACAATAGCTACCAAGAGAGTATCAAAATGGCTCCATTTGAAGCATTGTATGGCAGGAAATGTAGGACACCATTGAATTGGGTTGAGCCTGGAGAAAGAAGGTTTTACGGAGTCGATTTTGTTAACGAGGCTGAGAAAAAGGTCCGTATTATACAACAAAACATGAAAGCAGGACAGTCACGCCAGAAGAGCTATGCCAATAAGAGAAGAAGATCACTAGAATTTCAAGTTGGTGACTACGTTTATCTGAAGGTTACTCCAATGAAGAAAGTACAACGGTTTGGAATCAAGAAGAAACTTGCTCCTAGATTTGTAGGACCGTACAAGATCATAGAGAAGAAGGGTCCCGTGGCTTATAAGTTACAGTTACCAGAAGCGATGGGTTCGATCTTCCTAGTCTTCCATGTATCATAGTTGAAGAAGTGCTTGCGTGTTCCGAAAGAGAGAATAGAACCTCAGAGCATTCCGCTCAAATCAGACTTGGAATACCATGAGCAACCGGTTCGAGTTTTGGACACTAAGGACCGAGTCACTCGGAATAAAGTGGTGAGAACATATAAGATACAGTGGAGTCATCACGATGATGGTGATGCGACGTGGGAAATAGGAGAGTATCTGCAAAACACTTATAAGGATTTTTATAACAAATGGTTCGTAACTCACAATCTCGGGACGAGATTCTTATAAGTGGGGAGAGCTGTAACACCTCGGTGTTAAGCATGCATTAACATTTTGCAAATCATGAGCATAATCATTATTATGCATTCATAAGCATGACATGAAATATAGATATGAAACAAGCTCGTGAAGCATGTATGTTGCATAGTTTTGTTTTAATAGATTGGATGCTATGTTTGTTTTGCCATGTGTGTACCTTGGTTGATCACTTAGACCACTTAGAAGTAATTAGGATGCAATTTGGAGCAAAGTTTATATTCAAAGTTTTGCCAAATTATGTTTTTAAAAAATAGTTCTTCAAAATTAGGGTTTTGAATTAATATTGATTTTTATTTTGTAATTCAAAATTTATTTGGAATTTCACTTTGGTCATACAAGCAAAGTTGTAGATCTTGAAAAATGAAACAACTTTCATTTTTACACCAACTTGTGAAAATGCTTTTAAATGACTCAAATGGAATTTTAGTTCTATTTATTTAAGAAATAAAAAGAAAATAATTTTTATTTTCCTTAACAGGCCGCCGCCTCCCTTTTGGCCCAGCTCACAGAGCCGGCCTGGCCTACCTCCGCGCCACGCCCGACCGGCCGCAGAGCTCGGTGGCCGCGTGTCCGTACGCCGTCGCCGTCACTCGCCGCGTGGACACCGGTGGCCCCCGCGCCCCTCCTGTAGCGCCTACACCCGCCGCGCCGCGTCTGCCTCCCCCTCCTCCATCTCATTTGCTTCCTCGCTCGGACAGCAGCAGCGCATGCGCCCGCCACCGCCCACACTAGCTTCCTCACCAGAGTTGGCCGTTCTGGCCGCTCCAGTTCGCCTGAGCTAGCTCCGTCTCACCCTGAGCTCCGCCTCCACCTCGCGCACCCCGTGCTCGCGTCGGTTCGCTGTGGTAAGCCTTCACCGGCCAGGAATCCCTCGCCGAAGTGAGCTCCTCCTCGTCGAAGCTTGGCTCCGCACGGACAGCCCCTCTCCACTCCATCTCTCGCCCTCCCTTCACGCGCACAAGCACCGCCCGAGCTCGGTGGAGCTCCCACGCCACTTCTCGTGCCACCTCTAGGCCGGAGCTGGCCGGCCTACGGTGAGCCACGCCACCGCGTCGCCATGGCCGCCGACCAGCTTGCTCTCGAGCTCCTCCGGCCCTGCCGCTTACACTGCCGTGTCCGCCTTGGCATGGTGGTCACGTTGGTGGTGACCTCATCGCCGGCCACCTCGTCGACGGCGAGCTCACGCCGGTCAGCGTCGCCTCCTCTGCCGCAGTGGCTGGCAGGTGGGGCCGGCTGAACCGTGGGGGCCCACGCGTCAGATCCTCGGCGCAAACCTGGGTGCACTGCACCGGGTGCACCCAGCGTTTTAAGGCTCGCTGGTTTTTCAGAAATAAAAGAAATGATTTTCAGATTTTGTTTAAACGCTTTGGAAATTCATAACTTGCTCAAAATAGCACCAAATTTGTTGAAATAAGTTTTGCTAGGTTTCTTGTGACTAGATCTATCTGTTAAAAATATTGCATGTCAAATTTATGATACTTTTCTGTGTAGCTTTATTTAAATTGAATAAATGTTGATTTCTTAGAAAATATCTAGTAAAAAGAATATACATCAGAAAAATATGATTCAAATTTGGTTGATCTATTCTTGAGATGTACTTTGTAGGAAAAATATATGTCATGCATGTTCTATAGAGAAATATTGATGTGTAGTTCAAGTGCCTTTAATTGAGGATTTTTTGTTATTTTGATAGAGATAAAAAATTGTATAAAACAAGTGTATGATAATTTTTGTGCAGTGATTGTTTACTGTGTAGAACATAGGGAAAATATCAAATCTGTTGTTTGACACTTTTCGTAGTACAAAGTATTTTCATGCTTAGTTATCAACCATAGCTTGTCATTTTTGTGTAGGCTATTTTACTTATCCAAATGCCTTGAAAATTTTATGGTAGTCTACTTAGAGTAGTACTCTACTACTGTAATTTTCGTAGATTTTTATGAGCAATAGAAATATATGTTGCTGTTGTAGCCCTAGTTTAAAATGAAATCAAATAATCTTCTTTAATGCATGTTTAGTTAATAATGTTTGCTTTGGTCTATCTTTGAAGCATCTTAACTTGCTGTGGTGACTTGGCATGTTAGTACAGTGGTTGTAGTAGTAGAATAGTAGTACATGTTCTTGGATGATGTTGGCTACCTTGTAGAAGAACTTTACTTCTACTATGTCTAATAAAGTTAAACATGTTCATCTACATTCCATGCATCATGATCATTACATGTCATCTCTCCGATGCACCTATGCATTAGCACTTATACATCTGCATCATACAGGATCGCAGGAGGAGTTGCTAGTAGTAGTTCAGGAAGAGCAGACTGGGACAGATCCACAAGAAGTCCAGGCATAGGAGGTGCTAGAGGAAGAGGAGCAAGGAGAGGACTTGCCCGAGTGCATGGATCATCAACCTAGTTTGTTCGAACGAGGCAAGCCCCGAAGCATTATAAGTCTCCTAATTTATAAAAGCAATTCTTTCTATATATATGAGTTTATATATTGTTGTATTAAGTTGTAGAAGTTGATTGAAACCGTTGATGTATTTATTACTATCCTTGCCTACCTTATTACCTTTTACCCTGTTAGGTCAGGATCGAATAACTGTTTAGCCTTGCTTAGACCGGTAGCGATCGGTGATATCCGATCACCTACATTATAGGTGGTTTTTTAGAATTTAGCTATGGAAAGAATGATATTCTGGAATTAACCATGTGTGATTGATAATTGGAGACCAGACGGAAAAGTTGGAGGCAACCAGACAGGGTTCTGGGGTGCTGTTAGTTTCCGTCTGTGTCGATTAAGGACCGATCGTTGCTTGTCCCTCTTGTCATGTTGAACGCATGCCTCACATTTAGCTGGCCGAATAAAGTACCTTTCGACCGCGAAGCTAGTGGCACTATTCAGGCTAGGATCTACACGAGTGCGCGTATTGGTGCTAATGGGGGTATGATAGGGACACAAAGAGTGAGCCCAAGGGCAGGTGCGCCCTGATTCCTGGCAGTCGGGCGGTCCCTAGGTACTGCGGCTCCAGATTGTCCCACGGCTACCTAAATAGTGTCCTTGGTGATCTAAGCTACCCTGACAGGGGAAGCATGGTTTGTGTGAGGAATAAATCACATGCTGGTTAGGAATCGATTTGAATCGCCATCGCTCCTGGATAGTGAGCACCTGACTTGAGCTACGACATCATAGTAATTATTATGGAACAATGTTGGTTATCTGGATGGTATGGGATATGTTAAATCTAAATTGGTAATTGAATGTTATTGGTTAATCAAGTGATTGCTATAATACAGGTGCTTACCGAGATGGATAGGTTACAATAAAGATGATGCAAATTACTTAAAATGGTTTCTTCATGATAGCTTATGCTTTTCGCAAACAAGTCAGCTAGCCCACTAAAGAAAGCCTTGCATAATCCTTGGTGTCGCTTTATTTTGGTTTAAGATGAGTAAGTCTAGCTGAGTACCTTCTCGTACTCAGGGCGTTGTTCCCATTGTTGTTGCAGATGGTCGAATGTACTACAGCTATTGCATTAACTGCCTGTACCCGGCGATGGGTGACAACTAGGACAAAGGGCAATGGTCACTCCGTATATCTCATCTGATGCTTTTGTTGGAGATGACTACCTACTGGCATTGTATCTGAACTAAAAGTGTATGTGTGGTTTTAAAACTATTTGCTTCCGCTATTTCAGATTGAACTGGATTTGTAATAACTTTATATTCTAAACTCTGATGTACCCAACTATGATTGCGAACTTTATGTAACATGTGACGGTACTTGCTAAACTTGTACGATCTTGGTTTGTATGTCGATTGGTTTGAAATCCTTCATGGTTTCACGGACTACCAGGTTATACGGGCTTAAGTTTGCTAAATTATCTGCTTCGACGGAAGATTTTCTTACTTAATCTCGTATAATTGGTCGGTTCTGTTACAGTTATGTCATCTCTTTGGCCTCTTGCCTATTGGAGTTCTTCTTGGCCAGTAAAGTTTCATGGTTGGACAGTCTCCTCTGAGCCTTTTTCACCTTTGGAGCTTGATCTTCGATGATGGACAAAGATGACAAAACATTGACATGATCTAGGGATGAACTATCCTTAATGGCCAAGAAGTCTCTTTGAATTGAATTTGCATCTTGGACCAAATCGGATATGTTTCTCTTAAGCATTGGCAATATATCCCTTAGCCAATTTCTGGTCTCTTCTGATAGAGGTTCTTTAGAAGAGATGGCTGACGAGCTGATTTCATCTTCATCAAAGTACTCTTCGAGGTTGAAAGAGTAGCTCGGAGCTAGAAGATTAAGTGCCTATATATATAAGAAAATTTTGATTAGGCAGATTGAATCAGTCTATCATAAAATAAACGGTGAAGTAGATACAATACCTTTTCTATGATGGTCTCTATCTAGGAAGAAGGAGCAGCTGATGATGCACCAATGATATCTGGTTGAATCGGCTCTAAACTTTCAGAATTGGTATCTGCAGACATCAAGGAAGATCTTTAGCTCAGATTTGATGCAGAAAGATAAGCCAAGCATATAACTTTCTTACCATCAATTGTCTGCTGGACTAGGGATTCAACAGTCTGGATGACAGTGCCAATAGGATCACTATCAATAGGTTGACTATCGGCCTCCTGCTCTTGCATTAATGTTTCCTTAGGAAGTGTCTGACATGGCAGATGATCAGAAAAGGGTGAAAATTGAATAAAATCAAGAATTTTAAGAAAAATGCCTCGGCAGCATCAGGGGGTGAAATGGAAGGACTTAAATCTTCTGCTGCCTTGGAAGCATCGGTTGTTTCAACCAAAATCGGCTCCTTTTGAGGATCGGCCGATGAAGGGTCAGTTGATGCTGACTTGAATGCCTGGGACACAATGGTTGATAACTATGAAGAAAGGAATGGGATTAGAAGTTGAATATCACTTTGAGATGAGGGGTTATTGTTTTACCTGAGTAGCTGATGGTCTCATTCTATGAAGTCTTTTCCCGGTAATAGTTTTCTGGGTTGTCCCTTGGGCTATCTTACGTTTTGAGGATTGATACGTTATGATTGTAGGGGCAGCTTGAGTTTTCATCAGTTTCTTCAGCGTGGGTGCAGTTGATCCTATCCTTGAGACTAGACATGGTGGTTGATAATCTATAGAATGCCCCTTCCTGTCCAAGCTTGGGGGGTTGAATTCAGCATCCTAAAAAGGTCTGTTAGAACAGTTGGTAAGAGACCTCAATCGAATATTTTTTCTAAAAGAGAATGGTAAGTTACCTCATCGTCAGAAGCAAATTCTCCATCCAGAGCTATACATCTAGGATGGACCGGCCCACAGAAGAGATGGGAGCGTCATTCTTGCCACCAGGAGTCAAAAAGATTAGAAGAGAAGTTGACTTTTATCCAGTCATGCAAATAAAGAGAAGGAAGATTTGATCCTAGTTCAAAAACTCTGGAGGCTTCCATTACTTCACTAATACTCTCTCTTGGCCTCAATATATCCTTGAAGAACAGTTGAGGAGGCAGTTGACCAAGACCAAACTGACGAGATACAAAAGAAGGGTTGTAAAACTCGTAGGTTGGAAGGTTGCCTGGAAGGGAGGAACCTGTAGACATTTTGCCTTGGCAATGATGAAATTCGGCTGGAAGAACACATGGCTCGATGAAGGAATTGAAGATTGCAGCCACCGTTTCGTCTGAATAGCCTGATTCAAATCAAAATTTGAATGGGAAGATCAGCTCATTGTTCTCATCCTCATCATAAGGTAGCCAAGTCAGGATATCTGCATCAAACCCTCTATAAAACTTTTTAAAGAGATGGCCAATATCGGCAACAATTGTTATGGCTGATGTAGCTTCATCATAGCTCATGCACTGACGGGTTCTTCCGTCTTCGCCTCTATATTCCTCATCAAAGTTGGAGGAAGGAAAGCTCGGGTTCCTGAGACTAGGCCTTACAATCTTGTGCATATATAGGTTCAGTCATAGCTGTATCAACCACCAAGGGCCACTAATAGTATGCACTAGTTCATTCTTCAGTAATTGGGCAGCTACCTGATGCATTAGATGATAAGCAGCTCCTAACAGATACTTTCCAAGAGGAATATCCTTGCCTACTATCAGATACTCTACCATAAGTTTGTGATTGTAAGTTAGACCACAAGATGACCCACAGAAGATGAATCTCTCTAACCACATGTTCAGAAAGGCCACATATTTTCTTTCGCTAATAGTTGATTCGTATTCAATATGGTTTAGAATATAGCTTGCCTATCCTATGCAGTCTAATATTTTGGCTAATTTCTTGGATCCGACACTTAAGAAGTCATAAAGCTACATTGATCCTGTTATTCTAAGGCCGGTCAGCATGTAAACATTGGCCAAAGTGATGGTCATTGGGCCATGACAAAAAAACGAATGCATTTAGGGTATTGGACCAGAAATAAGATGCAGAAATCAGCAGTGAATCATTCCTCTCCATCCCAGACAACAAGAGTATCAAGCATTGATTCAAATCATAAAGCTCCCAATCTCCAGTATTTTTCTCGGATACCATACGAAACCAGTCTCTCCATCCCCTAGGCATTCTAGGCCAGTTTTTGAAAGGAGGTTTGGTGTTCTAGGAGAACGAATCCACTACATATTGTTTGAAGGGTATTTGGTTGGTTTCTTGACAGATAAAATTAGATGGATCAGGGTCACCCATAGGCCCAAGAAAATAGACATTGGGGGCAACAGCCGATGGAATCAAGATTTTGTTCCTCATTTCCAAGAAATCAGATAAAATAAATTTGTGAAGAAAAGAAAATGTAGGGTAGCGGCCAATACTTGGAGAGTGGAACTTGAAAGCATACCTTAGGGAAGTGGTCACTGGTCGCCATTGCAGCCGAAATAGATTCGAATCTGAGGAAGATCGCACGTGTAAAAGCTTGATGGAGCAGAGGATTTGCTAGGGTTGAGGCCTTGGCCATGGCAGCGTCGGATGTTAAGATTTGCTCGAGAAAGAAGGGAAAAACAAATGGACCGAGTGAATTGGAAAAGATACTATTGGGTATTATATAAGACTGGGACCGGAAAGTCAGGAGTCACACGTATATTTCGGAATAAAACGGTTGTGACGTGGTAAACAGATAAATAGGAATTTTAGCATAAAATCATTTTTATCCCAAAATTGGGGGCATGTGTTTACACCAAAATTTGGGAAGAAGAATGTGGAAACTCAAAGCTTCCAAGACTGTGCCAATCAAGGAATCAATTGCATAATGATTGATATCAGACGTCAGCAGATAACAACAATAAAGCTACGGTTGGCGTCGGGAAGTACATATCGGACTCTACAAAAAGGGAAAGATTAGGGTCCAAGTTATTTTAAGTTAGGAATGTTTTCTTTTGTACCAAAGATTGTAATGAGTCATACTTGAGTAGGATTCATGTTTAGGCTCTGGGTATAAATATTGGACCCTGACTATTGTAAAGGACATCCAATCAATCAATATAAGTTACTTTTTTCGGCTCCGTGCCAACCCTTAGGAGTAGGAGTAGAGTCGATTCCAGCGAGTTCTTCAACAAGCAGGGCTGCATCGGTCCGGCCGACCTCCGGCTTGTCTGTAAGTACCATCATGGCTTATACTTCTGTTTATACGGATGCATCGGTTAGGTTTGACCTCCACTGCGAACTCTAGTATAAGCTAGTTATCGACTCTTATCTAGTTCAAGTACGGCTGCATCGATCCAGTCGACCTCCACTGCTCGAATTAGATTAAGGTCAAGTTATCGGCTCTATCTAAGGGTGGCGTCCTTCGGGTAGATTCATTAAGTTACCGATCTTGCTGATGTTCTTATTGCTATTAGTCTACAGCAACATCAATTTGCACGGTCGAGATCGATCTAGATCGACCTCATATCCTTTTAACCCCTCGTTTATCTTGTTACATTGCAACGCTCCTTACTTTAGGCGACGGGTTACGTTTTATCAGCTGTTCTACTTCGATCTTGATCGTGCATAGTATGCGATTAGGGCATATCTGATCTTGAGGAGGTTTACTAGCTAGTTGAATTTGGTCTATATGTGGCAGAACCGCCCAATCCAATGCCTCACAGGAGTGCTTGTCTTCCATTAGACACTAAGCACTCGAGGGAGAACACTAAATTACTCGGTTTCGTCGGGCACACCCCAGGGGAGAACCCGAAAATCCACATTTTTGCCATCAGGATCACAAATGAGAGAATAAAGCTTACATCATTCTTAACAATTTCTTACATCACTTTTAGTACAACATCAGAGTATAATATTTATTACTATAACAACGAAATGTAATTATATTATCAGAGTTATGAATAACTTAATGTAACAGCGGCATATAAACTTGTTAACAGAGTTATAACAATTTAAGTTAATAGTGGAAATAAATATCTATTCATGACATGTTGAAGTATTGATATATAACAACTATGACAACAAATTATAAACTTTCATTTATAAAACATTTGGGGAGAGTTGTAAATAAAAACTACTATCGCAGCATAAAGAAATCCTCGCTAAGCCCACCAGGAGGTATCCATACACAAGGGTCAACTCTAGCATCCACCTGTCACCTGCAACACGGGGAATAAAACCCTAAGTACTCAATTGTACTCAGTAAGACTTACCCGACAGGAGGAAAGAAAAGACTATAAGGATATGCAAGACTATCTGGCTTGTGGGTTTATTGCATTTGCAGGAAGCATCGCTAAGCGTGAGTTCTTATATTCGATTTTTATTAATAGCCGTATTGGTTCATTAACTAACCATTCTTTGTAAGCACGTGTACTACTTTCAAGCAGGTGGTAAGCAATCAAAGTTCATTTTTCCATTCTAGCTTTCATCTTTCAGTTTTTACTACGGTGCTAGACACGAAACAAGCCGTACCGGATTGCCCGATGATTCGCGAATCAATGCCCCCAGCTTGGTACCCCGAAAACACATGCCCCGCTGGTACCCAAGGCACAAACAGGACCAACCCATCACTCTCCTGTCCCGGGTGTCCAGGTCCCGTCCAAACTAGGACTCCAAGCCCACGCCCCTTAGCCCCGGACTCGGTGCGGTGCAAGGACCTCCTCCACCAAAATAAAACCCTGACAGTCGGTCCAAAAAGAGCCGAATCCATGACAAAAGAGCAACAAGTCTTCCAAGCGCCCATACCCAAGTATGTGCTCAGGATAATAAGTTTGTTACTTGCCTCGATGGCTTATGCAACGACCGGTCCTTAACCGACACAGACAGGGAAAACAGTGTAACCAAGTCATGCCCCGCGTCCACGGCGACACAACCTCTTACACCCACCAATACCCAAACCATATCCCTACCCGGTCACCATTTTTCCGTTCCACCATTTATATTTTCCAAGTGATAATAATACAGTAATATATTTCTTATCTCTCGCGAGTGACAGACAATCACTCGACTTCTATCGGAGTCCTATAGCATAGCATTTTACACGATCCTATCATACTAGTAAGACTCATAGGATAGAGATATATATGCAAGTGGGTTTCATTCAACTCCTTAAAACTTAATGCACAAATATAATTTAAACTACAGAAAAGTAGGGGTTATGCACCGGGGCTTGCGTAGGTAAGATATATATTAAAAAGTTAGTATCTGCATCTTCAGATCATCCACCATCATCTGAATAGAAAGCCCATTGCATCATCTTCCGGAGAGAATACCATCTGCAGATTCCCAATCATCCTTCAATTGATCCGTTGATCCATCATCGTACCTATATGATATGCATTGATGCAAATGCATAGATGTACATAATCAACGACAGCCAAAATGCATAGAAACACGATCACGTCTCACGGGCTAACGAAATGGTTCTAACGCGCTAGTCTATGTATCCATGTGGTCGAATCAGACGTTACTTTCCAACCAAAGTTTTAGTATACAAACCCAAGTTGTTTCTTTATTCCATTCTATCCATTTAATCTTTATTCGGAATAGGGCATCATTATCTATTTAGCAACTAATTATTCTAGAGCTACAAAAATTACAATGAGTATCTAATATTGCTAGGGGCCTACTGTAGAAATTTCAGTTCCAATCCTATTACCAATTTATCACAATAATTCCTATAAGTTATCTTTTTACCTTATTAATACCTTAAATTAATTATATGGTTTCCAAGAATATTATCAAACTGTGAACGAAATATACTAACAAGTAGATCATGATTTTAGTATACTAACAAAATTGGTTTTATCATTTTTGGACACCTACACAATTTTATATTGATTTTGCAAGTTTGCTTCAACATTCAATTAGAAATACCTCAAAATGAAAAATGGGGGCCGGCGGCAAATAACTGGCTCAGCAGCCTAGCACGGACGGGCGCGCGGTGGCCCAAAGCACAGCGCGCGCTCATGGCCCAGCGCAGGCTGCCCAGACCGGCCCAAGCGGGCGCGCGACCGACTGCCCAGGCCGTGGCCCAAAGATGCGGCCATTACTACCCATCCAGCATGCCCATGCGCCGCGGCAGACCGGCCCAGCGCGGCATGTGTTTTTGTAGAAAAGACCCCCAGTTTTAGCTATTCAACCTACGATCTAGTTCACTATTCAAACGAGTCAAATATTTCACAATAAGGACCCTGTATAAAACTGTGTCTTGGATTTATACCCTTTTCTTCATCCTCCATAGCATAGCAAGCACCGGCGGCAAAGGCTGGCCAATGATGTGCGCCATCCAGTCGCGGCACGCCATCGCCCTACGTAGCGCCATGCTAAGATTCTACAACAGCCTAAATGATGGGAAGATGTTAGCTACGCTTAGTTTCGTGGCCATCCGCATCGCAGTGCCCAAGGCATCCAGGTACTCGCCTAATACATGCACCGGCTCCCGATGGACTCCCTGACGAAGGTGTCATTGACGAAGCTAGAGATAATCTTGGACAGGTCGATGGCGGTGCCGGTGGTGGCGGACGTGGCGAGGCTCTACATGAACCGCCCCACCTCCTCCTCGTGGATGCGCTGGAATGAGTGCACGTGGGCGGCGCTCAGCAGCTCTTGCACGCTGAGCTTGCGGAGCTGGCTCCACTGCTCGCCGTAACTCCCGAACACCAGGTCCAACGCATCCAGGCGAACGGCCACGACAACGAAGGTGAAGCGGCACGGGACTCGGAGCGGGGAAGGCACGGGCCACAATGGGGCAGCGTAGCAGGACCACGGGGCAGCAACCGGCAACGGCGGCTAGGTACCGCGGTAGAGGCGGTGGCCGAGCAGGCGCATGAGAGAGACGGCGCCTGGAAGCCGCAGGCCCAGCGCGGACTCGAGGATCGTGGGCGCGCTTGCGCACGGTTAGCAGCAGGGCTCGGTGCCCTCGCGCGCTGCGGCACGGCGCACGGCGAGCAGCTGGGCACGGCGCGCTGTGGCCTGTGGTCTGGAGCGAGCCGAGGGGCGCAGCGACAGCAGCCCTCGAGCACCCGCGGTTGGCGCGGTGCGAACACCGGGGTGCAGAGCGCAGACGCCAAGGTGCCGAGCGCGGATGGATCGCGGGAAGCAGGCCAAGGTGACGCGGACGATGGCATGGCCAGCAGCGATTTCGGCCACGGCGCTCGATGCAGAGAAGGAAACTGAGGGCGGCGCTATCACTGCGGTGGTGCTGGCGTGTAGGGCAAGGAGCGGATGCCTGGCATCGAGCACAAGGGGTAAGCAAAGAAGCAAGGACCTGCTACCGCTGGATGGCTGGCACTGCGGCGTACGCGACACGGATGTTCGATGCATGCGTGCGTGCCTTGCTCTAGAAAAAGGAAAAGGAAGGCAGAGCAGCAGAGGCAGACAGACAAGACAGGGCAGACAGGGGTAGACAGAGACATGATTGAAAGAAAGACAGGGAGGAACAACATCTGGCCAGTATAATACTCCCTCCGTCCCATTAAGTTTGTCGTTGGAAAACCGTGCCCCCCTCACAATCCCGGTTCCCGAGCGACAAACTCAATGGGACGGAGGGAGTATGCGCTTGTGCAAGGAAAGGCTAGTTCATAGCTTGTGCTTGTCACGGCACAGGTCTAGCCAGATAGAAAGACTGTGAGGCCTTGTTTAGATTACTCCCAAATTCCAAGTTTTTTCACTCTCTCTTCATCACATTAATTTTTAGCCGTTTGCATGGAGCATTAAATGTAGGTAAAAAAAATAACTAATTGTACAGTTTAGTTGGAAATCACGAGACGAATCTTTTGAACTTAGTTGGTCTACGATTGGACAATATTTACCAAATAAAACGAAAGTGCTACTATTCATCGGGTTGAAATTTTCTTCAATCTCAACAAGGCCTGAATCAAATTGCTAATAGACTTAGTTAAGGCAACTGCTAATATGCGACTTTTCAGAATCGAGTGGGAAGGAGACAACAGCGGCTCTGTCACCTTCTTCATCAACACGGCGTGGCAGGATGTCCTGGCCCAACGTGACCGGTAGGGTCAGGTCAGGCAGCGATACATCCCATCAACAACCGGGGCCACGTTTACGTGCAATCCTGAGGGAAATTTCAAGCGAACCAGTACACGGCAGCAACAGGCACGACGCATGCTCCATGCGCTATGGCACGGTACAGAGGCAGACAGCAGCGGCAGACCAGGACAATCAGACATAGAGCAACGCGACGCGACGTCATAAATCAAATGACTAATTCACAGCAGGGGGAACGCACCACCGTACGTACAAAAATATTTTTTTTTCCACATAACACTCCCATTCCTATTTATTTTATTTTAAGTTTTAACACGATTAACTTCCACCAATAATTATTTCACACAAAAGTTTATACTTCGCACTAACCCATAGAGACAAAATATTTAAGCGCTATTTAATTCCTTTGCTCAATATAGTTTGCTAAAAATGGTATTTTAAACATACGTTCAAATATAAAAAAAATCCGAGAAACTCGTTCCAAAAAATTTTCTTAGGCCTAAATCGTAATGCTAAATAAGATCGTAACACCGGAGTGTTACACTATAGCTCAATCAATCCGGTCGACCCTCACTAATGGCCCTATAGATTGAAGGATGCTAGTTAGTAGATTTGTTTTCGTACACTATAGCTCACTATAACGTGACCTTAACTGTTTGCCATGTCTGCATCGGCTAAATAGCTCATCGCCCATGCTCTAATGCCTACAGTGTGTCTCCATGATTCTGTTAAACGTGAATAGATCTGTTTACTTTAAAGGTTTGATTTGTTCTCTTTATCATAGCTGCATCGATCCGGTCGAACCCCACTGTTAGAGATAGCAGGTTAAGTCTGATGGGTTCATAGGTTTGTCCATGTTAAATAGTCGATTGCTCACATGTTGTAGTCCCTTTTCGTCCGAATTGATTATTTCAGCAGATTCGCTCGAGCTTTCACACATATAGCGTGTTTTTCGCAAAGTCTATCGATGTATAGATGGTTTTACGGATTCTAAGGTTTTAGTTTGTTATTATCATCATAGCTGTCATCGATCCGGTCGAACCTCACTATTGATGATAACATATTAGATTCAGAGCATTTGTAGATCCATTTGTACTAGATAGTCGATTTATTCGCATGCTATATCCTTTCTCGTTAAGATTCATCGGCTCAATGATCCACACTGGTAATATTCACCTAGCTAATGATTTTTCTTATATCCGTGCGCATTATACCTGTCACCATAAAATCAACCGTGACCCACGAGCTTCATAGTCCGTAACAGCCGATTTCTTCGTGTATCGCCTATTTAGTAGATTTTTCCGTCTGGCTGCTACCGAAGCGGCACACTTGAAACTGTCTGGGCAAAGACCGGCATGTTTCACCTTAAATTACTGATAAACTTTCTCTCCATGTCAATTGTAGGTCAAATTGACTAGCACGCTTCAGGAGCAATTCGCAGGATCGGTTTACCCTGCGTTGAAGCCAAGCGGATCTACGGGCTCATCGTAAGCAGATCCTTCTGGCTTGTTGTGTGCCCGACGCATTGACACGTTTTTGTGCCAACAGTAACACAATTTTTTATTTAGTTGTTATATATACTTTTCTTATGTATGCAATGATTGTTGTCGATTTGAATGGCATCCCTATGTCTAAATCCTGGTTTTGTCCCTGATTCTAGCTAGATCATCGAATGTGAATATATATAGGGATAGGATTCGCGTTGAGCGTCAAAGGATTGCGTGTGTGTGCACGCGATCGGAAAGTAAGGAGTCACGCGTATATCTCGGAATAAAATAATTGCGACATGGTAAACAGATAAATAGGAATTTTAGCATAAAATCATTTTTATCCCAAAATTGGGGGCATGTGTTTACACCAAAATTTGGAAAGAATAATGCAGGAACTCAAAGCTTCCAAGACTATGTCAATCAATGAATCAATTGCATAAGGATTGATATCAGCTGATTCAGATGCGACACTGAAATCGGCTCTCTTCGAATGACGTCAGCAGATAACAACAATAAAGCTACGGTTGGCGTCGGGAAATACATATCGGACTCTACAAAAAGGGAAAGATTAGAGTCCAAGTTATCTTAAGTTAGGAATGTTTTCTCTTGTACCAAATATTGTAATGAGTCGTACTTGAGTAGAATTCATGAGGCTTCGGGTATAAATATTGGACCCCGGCTATTATAACGGACATCTAATCAATCAATACAAGTTACTTTTTCTTGGCTCCGTGCCAACCCTTAGGAGTAGGAGTAGAGCAGATTCCAGTGAGTTCTTCAACAAGCAGGGATGCATCGGTCCGGCCGACCTCCGGCTTGTCTATAAGTACCGTCATGGCTTATACTTCTGTTTATACGGCTGCATCGGTTAAGTTCGACCTTCACTGTGAACTCTAGTATAAGCTAGTTATCGACTCTTATCTAGTTCAAGTACGGCTGCATCGATCCGGTCGACCTTCACTGCTCGAATTAGATTAAGGTCAAGTTATCGGCTCTATCTAAGGGTGGCGTTCTTCGGGTAGATTCATTAAGTTACCGATCTTGCTGATGTTCTTATTGCCATTAGTCTACAGCAACATCAATTTGTACGGTCGAGATCGATCTAGATTGACCTCATATCCTTTAACCCCTCGTTTATCTTGTTACATTACAATGGTCCTTACTTTAGGCGACGGGTTACGTTTTATCGGCTGTTCTACTTCGATCTTGATCGTGCATAGTACGCGATCAGGGCATATCTGATCTTGAGGAGGTTTACTAGCTAGTTGAATCTGGTCTATAGCTCACTATCACGTCTGTATCGATTCGGTCGACCCCCACTGATGGCCCTATAGATTAGAGGATGCTAGTTAGTAGATTTGTTCTCGATTAGACGTGACCTTAACTGTTTGCCATGTCTGCATCGGCTAAATAGCCCATCGCCCATGCTCTAATGCCTACAGTGTGTCTCCATGATTCTGTTAAACGTGAATAGATCTGTTTACTTTAAAGGTTTGATTTGTTCTCTTTATCATAGCTGCATCGATCTGGTCGAACCCCACTGTTAGAGATATCAGGTTAAGTCTGATGGGTTCATAGGTTTGTCCATGTTAAATAGTCGATTGCTCACATGTTGTAGTCCCTTTTCGTCCGAATTGATTATTTCAGCAGATTCGCTCGAGCTTTCACACATATAGCGTGTCTTTCGAAAAGCCTATCGATGTATAGATGGTTTTACGGATTCTAAGGTTTTAGTTTGTTATTATCATCATAGCTGTCATCGATCCGGTCGAACCTCACTATTGATGATAACATATTAGATTCAGAGCGTTTGTAGATCCATTTGTACTAGATAGTCGATTTATTCGCATGCTATATCCTTTCTCGTTAAGATTCATCGGCTCAATGATCCACACTGGTAATATTCACCTAGCTAATGATTTTTCTTATATCCGTGCGCATTATACCTGTCACCATAAAATCAACCGTGACCCACGAGCTTCATAGTCCGTAACAGCCGATTTCTTCGTGTATCGCCTATTTAGTAGATTTTTCCGTCTGGCTGCTACCGAAGCGGCACACTTGAAACTGTCTGGGCAAAGACCGGCATGTTTCACCTTAAATTACTGATAAACTTTCTCTCCATGTCAATTGTAGGTCAAATTGACTAGCACGCTTCAGGAGCAATTCGCAGGATCGGTTTACCCTGCGTTGAAGCCAAGCGGATCTACGGGCTCATCGTAAGCAGATCCTTCTGGCTTGTTGTGTGCCCGACGCATTGACACGTTTTTGTGCCAACAGTAACACAATTTTTTATTTAGTTGTTATATATACTTTTCTTATGTATGCAATGATTGTTGTCGATTTGAATGGCATCCCTATGTCTAAATCCTGGTTTTGTCCCTGATTCTAGCTAGATCATCGAATGTGAATATATATAGGGATAGGATTCGCGTTGAGCGTCAAAGGATTGCGTGTGTGTGCACGCGATCGGAAAGTAAGGAGTCACGCGTATATCTCGGAATAAAATAATTGCGACATGGTAAACAGATAAATAGGAATTTTAGCATAAAATCATTTTTATCCCAAAATTGGGGGCATGTGTTTACACCAAAATTTGGAAAGAATAATGCAGGAACTCAAAGCTTCCAAGACTATGTCAATCAATGAATCAATTGCATAAGGATTGATATCAGCTGATTCAGATGCGACACTGAAATCGGCTCTCTTCGAATGACGTCAGCAGATAACAACAATAAAGCTACGGTTGGCGTCGGGAAATACATATCGGACTCTACAAAAAGGGAAAGATTAGAGTCCAAGTTATCTTAAGTTAGGAATGTTTTCTCTTGTACCAAATATTGTAATGAGTCGTACTTGAGTAGAATTCATGAGGCTTCGGGTATAAATATTGGACCCCGGCTATTATAACGGACATCTAATCAATCAATACAAGTTACTTTTTCTTGGCTCCGTGCCAACCCTTAGGAGTAGGAGTAGAGCAGATTCCAGTGAGTTCTTCAACAAGCAGGGATGCATCGGTCCGGCCGACCTCCGGCTTGTCTATAAGTACCGTCATGGCTTATACTTCTGTTTATACGGCTGCATCGGTTAAGTTCGACCTTCACTGTGAACTCTAGTATAAGCTAGTTATCGACTCTTATCTAGTTCAAGTACGGCTGCATCGATCCGGTCGACCTTCACTGCTCGAATTAGATTAAGGTCAAGTTATCGGCTCTATCTAAGGGTGGCGTTCTTCGGGTAGATTCATTAAGTTACCGATCTTGCTGATGTTCTTATTGCCATTAGTCTACAGCAACATCAATTTGTACGGTCGAGATCGATCTAGATTGACCTCATATCCTTTAACCCCTCGTTTATCTTGTTACATTACAATGGTCCTTACTTTAGGCGACGGGTTACGTTTTATCGGCTGTTCTACTTCGATCTTGATCGTGCATAGTACGCGATCAGGGCATATCTGATCTTGAGGAGGTTTACTAGCTAGTTGAATCTGGTCTATAGCTCACTATCACGTCTGTATCGATTCGGTCGACCCCCACTGATGGCCCTATAGATTAGAGGATGCTAGTTAGTAGATTTGTTCTCGATTAGACGTGACCTTAACTGTTTGCCATGTCTGCATCGGCTAAATAGCCCATCGCCCATGCTCTAATGCCTACAGTGTGTCTCCATGATTCTGTTAAACGTGAATAGATCTGTTTACTTTAAAGGTTTGATTTGTTCTCTTTATCATAGCTGCATCGATCTGGTCGAACCCCACTGTTAGAGATATCAGGTTAAGTCTGATGGGTTCATAGGTTTGTCCATGTTAAATAGTCGATTGCTCACATGTTGTAGTCCCTTTTCGTCCGAATTGATTATTTCAGCAGATTCGCTCGAGCTTTCACACATATAGCGTGTCTTTCGAAAAGCCTATCGATGTATAGATGGTTTTACGGATTCTAAGGTTTTAGTTTGTTATTATCATCATAGCTGTCATCGATCCGGTCGAACCTCACTATTGATGATAACATATTAGATTCAGAGCGTTTGTAGATCCATTTGTACTAGATAGTCGATTTATTCGCATGCTATATCCTTTCTCGTTAAGATTCATCGGCTCAATGATCCACACTGGTAATATTCACCTAGCTAATGATTTTTCTTATATCCGTGCGCATTATACCTGTCAACATAAAATCAACCGCGACCCACGAGCTTCATAGTCCGTAACAGCCGATTTCTTCGTGTATCGCCTATTTAGTAGATTTTTCCGTCTGGCTGCTACCGAAGCGGCACACTTGGAACTGTCTGGGCAAAGACCGGCATGTTTCACCTTAAATTACTGATAAACTTTCTCTCCTTGTCAATTGTAGGTCAAATTGACTGGCACGCTTCAGGAGCAATTCGCAGGATCGGTTTACCCTGCGTTGAAGCCAAGCGGATCTCCGGGCTCATCGTAAGCAGATCCTTCCGGCTTGTTGTGTGCCCGACGCATTGACACGTTTTTGTGCCGACAGTAACACAATTTTTTATTTAGTTGTTATATATACTTTTCTTATCTATGCAATGATTGTTGTCAATTTGAATGGCATCCCTATGTCTAAATCCTGGTTTTGTCCCTGATTCTAGCTAGATCATCGAATGTGAATATATATAGGGATAGGATTCGCGTTGAGCGTCAAAGGATTGCGTGTGTGTGCACGCGCTAAGCATTTGTGTATACACTGTTTAGGAAAAATATATGGTTTTGGTATTGTTTTCAAAATATCTAGAATCATGGAAGATTGAATAATGTCTAGATAGCATGGCCGTCTTGTTAGAGACAGACAACTATAAACCAATTTGACCAGCAATGATATATGGCGTTGATTAGATCCAAGCATCCAACTAAGAACGTGGTTGATGCCTCGTTGGTGGTCATCTTATCAGCCACTGCCAACCATAACAGTTGGGGATCACTCTGATAACGTGATCGGCGGTGAGATATAGATTATCTACACCAACAACAAAGAAAAGTGTGTGATAGGCGAGGACTTATTAGCTAGCGCTACTCTTTCTATTCCAAAATACCACTTACCATAGCCGATTCTTATAGTATTACCCATTGCTTTAGAGCATGGACTTTGAATTTGGCAAACCACTGACCATCGTCCTCTTTTGACAGAGACTCGATTTGGATCTAAGTACTTATTAAGGCGTGTTTGGATCTCTTCCTCTAAACTCTAGAACTCTAAAAACTTAAGAGCACTTTAGCTCAGTTTTGAGCTTTAAAACTCTAATATGAGATAGGCTAAAGTTTAGAGCTAAGTTAGACCACCTGTTTGCAGACTTTAACTCTAAAGTTTAAAGGGGTAGATCCAAACAGGCCCATAAGACCATGTAAAGTTAAGCAGGGCAGATTTAGCCGCCACCGTACCGCCACGGCAACCATACAGCTAGTTGATGGGGCTAGCAGAAGACAAGACGGTTGAGCAAGGACATGCACATAAATAAAGGAGTATAAAGGAATGTTGTTCTAATTCTTATTATCTATGAAAGCTGATTCTACGAGAGAAGTGGTTCTGTGGCTGAAAGTGATTCTATTTGATTATTTAACATAAACTCTCAAAATCTTGATGGAGAATCACTTCATAGAATCAGGAGAAGCTACTTTTTCAACTCTTAGTCTCTTACTTCGTTTCAAAAAATCACTTCACGAAATCTGGAAAACTGTTTGACTGAGCTTCTGCTTGATTCAACAGAGAATCAGCTCTAGGAGCTCTGCCAAACAGGGCCTTAAAGACCAAAGAGATTTTTCTAATCATCTTTTTTATATTTCTTATAATACCCTTGTGGTCCTATCTATCTTCCCCTATCCCTAATCCCTAATATAATTGAGACAGATCGGTACTTAACATATCATCATTCAGTAACTAACTTCTTATCGACTTGAATCAAAGATTATAATTACAGATTTTAATGGGTCCTCAAAGAAAGTCAAGGAACTCGATATATAACTGTAGCAATGCATGGATAATATGAAAATTAAAGTTATGATATATTTACAAGTAAATATTTTTGTGCTTTGATGGGAGAAAAAATCTATAAAAGTTATATTTTAATTTGATACAAGTTTAATTGGATAGTTTCATCTTATTGCCATTATCAAATTATATTGTGGATGCCATGATCATCACAGGATAAATTATAGTTTTTGAATTTTATAGATGGATAGAATTAAATAGATATGTAGCATTCTTGTTCTTTTTTATATGAATACTCGATAGCTTCTTTTCTCTCATTGCAATATATCTGTATAATTGCTGCAAGTTAATACTCACAGACCGTGGTACTTCAATTTTCGACTTCGCATCACTAGCTAAGTAGCTAGTTTGGTTACCGCGCGCGGCAGTGGTTTCACGCTAGTTGTATTTTGTCTCTCCTACCCAGCCGATCGAGATGATTGGGACCTCGCCTATACGCACAAACCCAGCCTGCCTTCTAGATCGTGATTAGGTCCGGTGTGACTGCATGCGTGGCTAGCCTTTGGCGCTCTGCGCAGCGGCGAATCTGGTGACGGGAAGACCTTGTCATCGTGAAGACGACGTGTTTCTAGACAAGGTTCGTCCATGTGGAGCGGTCGCTTTTCGGCTACTCTGACTTGCTCACTTGCCGTGTAAGCTCATACGTATATGTCTCAACATCGATTGATCTTTGATTTGCTAGGCGACTAGGACGTCGATTCGCCATTTTTTCTGGGTGCGTGTATATGTCCCTAGCTATGATCTGCCGTCTGCGCCTCATTTAGAAGTTTTTTTTTTCTATTAGAGGAGTTTTACGAGAAATATTTTTATAATATATAATTTATAATAAAGTATTTTTTTAAAAAAATGGTTGGTCAAAGACAATAATGTTTGATGTAGAATAAAGCTAATGTGATATGTAAAAAACGGAGGGAGTACAGAGTTGCACAGTAATCCATGGCTTGTAATTACTCATCGCGAAGAAGTGTTTGTGTGGCTAAGACAAACTTTGCGTTTCGTTTGGTGCGGGGTCATTTGCACGGGATCGGACCGTACATGTGGTGGTGCGTAATATGCAGATCAATCCGAAAGCAACAACGAATAGAATTTAGCGGTTCACCTAGCCACGGTACAAGGACAAACAGCTCGCTAGTACTGTACATTTACAGCAAACAAACGTGCTCTGTAACTTACATTACAGCAATACACGTGTGGATAGCATCAAACGCGAGTATCGTGTCCCATCATTACATGCATTGTGTTACATACCGGCTTTACTATGATATTCTTAAATAAATGTGAATCATTTATTTAATTAGATCGGCTAATAACAATCATCTATTACCTCAAAGAAGATAATATATTAAATATATATTTATTTTAATTTACAATTTTGTAGAATATGATAAAATAAATACAGTTTTAAAAATAAAATCTTTTTTTTTCTAGATCTAATTGATGTGTTTGTGATCTTTTGGAGGTGGTAAATCTTTTTATTTTTAGAACTTTGGATTGGACGTGGCATCTTGATTAGCATGTTAGTCGTTGATCATTTTGATGCGTGTAACATTTTGGTTCCCAATCTCAGCATTAGCAAGCGTGTTCCTTTTGCATTCCTTCTCCTCTCTGTCAGATCTGGTGCGCTGTGGCGCTGGACGAGCGCAAGGGCACAACGTTAGCTAGGAGGAGCAAGTGCACTGCACCGACAAACACAGAGCAAGGGTCGGGCGGCATCCACAACTAGGGTCCTAAAAGTATCCCGAAGTTGCTCTCCATCCATCGATGTTTTCGTCTAATTCACCCTCACCCCAATATTACAGTAATAGGAAGGCTGTGGTGGGTTCGGAGCTGGAAAATGCGACGACGGCGCAAAGGCTAATGGTCGCGGCGGTGGCTTGGCAGTGGCGGGTGCCCATATCATTGGTCTTTCTTTTTTTGACAACATATCATTGGTCTATTGGTCACGGTCACCGATTGCATGTCGCCTGCATGGTCTTGGCCCTACATCAAGTCGGAGTTTGGACGCGTGGTCGGCAGCCAAAAAAAAAGTATTGCACGAAAGGTTTTCTACATCAGGCATGCAGCGAATTTTTCCCTCCTGGCCTGATCCTGCTACTGTTTGCGGCGAATTAACGACCTGTGCATACACAGCCGTACACTTGTGTGGACAAGCGCAAGCATCCTACTCTATTGATGCATACGTTCACGGTCCTCACGTACAAAAATCAACGAAACAGAATTGCGTCCTCTACCTACAAGCTAGCTGAGCCCCGTACGTGTCGTAATCAGTCCATTTCTTGCATTGCGCACGGTGATGTTTTTGAAAGGGCCTCAAATCGGAAGCGTCCTATTTCCATACAAAGGGGCGTATATCAACCATTTTGGCGTTGATGTTTTTGACAACTGGATTTGCCGATATATATGCCAGAGTGGTCGTGATCAGCGACGTTGCTAGTGGTAGTGTGCCTTACTCAAGTGAGCTTAGTGGCGTTGTGCACGAGTGATCGTGGCCGATGATGTTGCTAGTGAAGGCATGATCTACTCGGGTGAGTCCAATAGGAAATAGCGTGGCATGACGGAGTAGTTGTAGCTGATGACGTTGCTACAGGCGGCGTGTCCGAGTAGTCGTGCCTCACCCCCAGCTTTGTTAGTGGTGGCGTGACCGATTCGGGTGAGCCCTACGGCGAAATGGCCTGTAGTCATGGGCTCATGGCCGTCGATTTATCATTTACTGATAGAAGATATCGTTCCCGTTTGTTTTAGTGGTGCCTCTAGTCTCCGTGCCCCTGTCACAAGGGTTAAGTGGGTCTAAGGGCTTGTTCGCTTGGAGGAATTCTGGAGGAATTTGAATGGTTTGGAGGAATGCTGGAGGAATTTGTGAGAGAAAAACACTGTTCCAGATAAAAAAAGAAACGGATCAAGCCGGGTTTAAGGGCACGCGAACGGAGCCTAAAGCTACTACAGGTTGAAACGAAGTTGTCTCGATCCAGTATGTTTCGTTGGTACTAGCAGATATGCATGTGCTTTGCAACGAAACATATATTTTGTGTCATCTGTTCCAATATGTCTTGGAATGGACTTCGTACCGTGATTAAACGCACACACTATTCTAACTCCTATAAACATGGGTCGTGACTTGTGAGTTTGCGCACACCCTATTCTAACTCCTGTAAGTATGGGTCGTGAGTCCAGGTCTTAGACTGGATACTGTAAACCAATTAGAACTCTTATCTGATCGAAACCAAGGCTGTCCCGATCTAGATCCAGCATATTTTCTTGTTACATGGTATTCGTCAGTAGCATCCTATGGTCGAAACCAAGGTTATCTCGATTCAGTACATTTTCTTATTTCGTCTGCAGCATCATATTCTATAGGCTATATCTACTTTTATCTATCTATTATATATCATCTGTTATATACCTAACATTAATATCTATATTTATCTATTATATACCTAATATTAAAGAGCTCGCTCTTCACTCTCTCTGATCCCTCAAAGTCTGCCGCCCTCCATTGTCACCTTTCTTGCTTTGAGTTTGGAGACATAGAACCTTCGTTGGTGTCGTAACACTTAGTATCATGAATTAGCTACCTAAGCTCGTTTGTGGCACGACTCGTGTGGTGGCACCTAGCTCATCTTCTACCTTTCTTAAACGCGCACGGTTGCACATAATCTCATTGTCCCACTGAAAGTAGGACCCACGAACAATGGAGGTTGGAGCGAAGAAACCCTCCCAAAACGGCAAAACCCACGCAAAGGCAAGGCCAGGCGGCCTTGCTTCCAAACCCCCAGCCCGGGGCTTCCGTATTGCTGTCTGCCGTAGAAGAGAGCTGATAGGAAAAGAAGTGGAGGGGTTTGGTGAAAAGTTCCCGTCGCTCCGCGTCGCGAGGTGGGGGACGAGATGAGAAAATTAGAATTTTGCCCTTATAGCAAGTGGGTTTCGTTCAAATGCCATTGAAGTTGTGGGCTTCGCCAGAATGCTCTTACGAAATAGGTGCTTCACGCTATTTTGCCATTTCCTGATTTTAGACTACCAAAAAAATTTCAGCCCAAATTTTCACATGCTCTGACCATTTTACCCCTGCCTCCGTTACTCCTCGTTCTCTCTTCTCCTCACGGACGGTAAGCCGTCTCTCTCTCTCTCTCTCTCTCTCTCTCCCGGCGGGGATATCTCCCGGGCGAGAGTAGGACGCCGGCGGCCGCCGTCCCGGGCTGCTCCTCCCTAGGCGTGTCGCCCCATCATGAGTCGTGACTGAACCGCATCGTCCCCCGCGCCAACTGCTCCGGCGAGTTAGGCATGGCCATCCTCCTCCGTAGCCGCCATGACTGCTGGCCCTCCTCGGCACTGCTTACCATCACCTTCTGCAGCTCCCACGGCCGCCTTCTACCCCATGTCGTGCCGTAGCGCCGCTTTTATGTGGCCCGCGCCTCAGCCCAGCCGCTCGAGGGATGCGGACGGCACGGCCTGCTCGTCGGCAGCTCGGGCAGGGGTGTTGCGCAGGGTTCGACAACGTGCCTTGGGAGGAGCGGCCCGTGGACGTGCTCCCGCCCGGGAGATCGCCCCGCCGGGAGAGACAGAGACCAGACGAGAAGAGACCCTGCGATCTAGCCCGGGAAGCTGACGTTGCCGTCGAACTGCAACGACCGGATGACCTCGGTGGGCGGGAAGGACTGGAGCGACGACGACAGCACCACCATCACCATGCGGCGGATAAGAAGCCGGACAGGCGCGCCACCCACATCATCATGCTGCTCCCCGCGGCTTGGCTAGGGCCGCCTTCGCCTGGGGCAGGGAGCCGTCTTGGGGGCGGATGACGGCGGCGAGGCTCGGCCTGAGGGCGCGGCGCGGGGGTGGAGGGGTGGGGGGCGGGGGGCGCCCTGGGGTAGCGGCGCTCTGCCTTTCCCGCGAGCGAGAGAATGAGAGGGGGAGAGATGAGAGGGCAGGGGTCAATGAGCTCAGGGGCAAAATCGTCAGTTCAGGCTAAAATTTTGGATGAAAAATATTAAAAGTAGATTTAAATCTTAAAATGATATTATAACATGTTGGACTCATTTTATAAGAACATTTCAGCAAAACCTACAAACTTATGGTATTTTGGCGAAGCCCACCCGCCATTAGGGCGAATTTCCAATTTTCTCGGGACGAGACGAGGGAGAATTTCCAATTTTCTCGGGACGAGACGAGGCCTGAGCGCCCCAAACCCAAACCCCAGAACCCCGACCTAGGGTTACGCCATCGCCATGGGATCTGTTGCCTCCGCCGCCGTGCCACCTCCTCCTCACTCAGCGCCGCCCCAGGTGGGCGCGCCGCCCTATGGGCCCGGGCTCGCCGGGATCCTCCCGCCGAGGTCGGAGGGGGAGGAGAAGAAGGAGGAGAAGGTGGACTACCTCAACCTCCCCTGCCCCGTGCCATTCGAGGAGATCCAGCGCGAGGCCCTCAGTTTGTCCCCTTAACCCTCCAGTTTTAACTCCATAACCAGCTAGCGCGTGTGCAGTGCTGCGGCATTGTGTAGTTTTCACTCGGTATGCGCTGCCCTCATGTGGTTGGTGATACCCGTGGTAGAATTGGTTGATTGGCAGCGATTGAATTGCCTGATGTGGATCGATTTCTAGGCTGCTGCTTTACTTTTACGGGGTTCATAGTTGGATCTGAAAATTACGGTGCTTCGTTGATTGTCATTATTACACAGCTTTGATAGATGTGTCTTAGGAATTGCTCGGCGATTTGTATGACGCAAGTATCTTTTGCACACAATTCTCACTGTGCAACGCATGAACTGCTACTGTAGATGCAGTTTTTGCTCTAATATAAGTCATTTGATTCCACCAACTCCACTACACTTGCTGTCTCTAGGATTTGGTATTTGTCTAATTATTTATTTATAACATTGATATCTTGTCGCAAATGTCAATTATCCATATACACCACGCCTCTATCTAGATGACTTATGACTTGTTTACTCAGTTTACCAGCTCACTGCCCATGTTTTTTATGCATATTCCATAAATTGTAAGAAAATCTTCTTGATGCTTTTTAGGCCTCCACGTGTGGCACAAGTTGTAGCATCTGAACGTACATCTCAACACACCCCATATACATCAATTAATGCCCTTAAAACATACACTAGATTGACCCTATGCACACATACACCTGCTGAAGAGGTTCATGAAGCCCTGGCTTGGAATATGAGCCCGTCGCTGTCCCATTGTGGCTCAAAGACGCTGGTGGCCAATCTGGAAATTATTTTGGTGGCATGCCATGATGAGACATCCACCAAATAATCCTGAGGATTGAACCTGACCCTGAGTTGTGGCGCAAAAATCCTAGAGGCTGATCTGGAAACTATTTTGGGGGCATGCCACGATGATACACCTTTCAAGCAATCCTGATGATTGAACCCGAGCGAGCAGCTTGCCTCACAGGCCACGTTACCCAGTTACGAGCCTGTTCTCAATCAGTTTGATAGTTGACATGGCCTTCTGATATACTAAGAGAATAGTATTCTATTATTAGTTAGCTGGTTATAGAAAGCACAATTTAGGTGAAGGGGTAATCTGTGTTTTGTGTCCATGTCCAGACTTCTTTGCTGTTTAGTTCTTACCACAAGCTTTTATGCACATCTTCAGTGCCTAAGATCTTTTCAGACTTCTTATAGATTCTCATGTGCATGGCAACTTGCTTGGGTCCTACTCCTACCTTATATATTTGGCAATGGGCATTGCTCAGTGTACTTTGATAACTGAAAATTAGCTATAAATATAGGTTGATCCCATAAGCTGCCTTTCTGTTTTTCCCTCTCCAATAAAATCTTCAGCATTTCTTTCTTAACTTTAGTCAAGTTCAACTGTTCAAGTAGTCTCCATCAAATATTGTTCTTGAATGTATCAGAAAGAGATGAGAAGTACTGGAAGCTAAATGTTATGGTTGAATAGAATGATTGAACTGCAGTAATGTTCAAAATTTAGATTTAGATTACAATATAGAATACCATTTTGAAATTTTGTCCACTTGTTGAGTTCCCCTTCAATTAACTAGGGATATATGCCCTATGTAGTTCAATTAATTTTGTGTATGACCAAAGCAATAGCAAACCAAATGGTCCAATTGTTGTTGTTGTTTTTTGGTGCGTCCATACTACTGTATAACTTTAGTATTGCTTTCATGATCTCTGCTGACATGCTCCTTTTGCAGTGTCTTTGAAGCCTGAACTTTTTGAAGGATTGAGGTTTGACTTCACAAAACCGTTGAATCAAAAGTTTTCTCTTAGCCACAGGTGAGACCGTTACATAAATGTTAGCAAATATCTTATGCTATATTTGTCCAGAGTATATCCTAACAACATCTTCCACAGCGTTTTTATGGGCTCCTTAGAAGTTCCAGCCCAGGCATCTGAAACTATTAAAGTTCCAACTGCGCATTATGAATTTGGTGCCAATTTTTTAGATCCAAAGGTTTGTTTCCATGCCATCCATTGTTATTGTGGCATCTTCCACAATGATGTATTTCTTCAACTCATTTGCTTCTGTGCATGAAACTACGTGTAGTTAATGCTCATTGGAAGGGTGATGACAGATGGAAGGCTTAATGCTCGTGTGAAATGTGATTTGACAGACAATCTGACGCTGAAAGTAAATGCACAGGTAGATGGATCAAAGAGTTTAGGTTCACTGGGTCATCCTTTCTTTTGTTGATACTTTGCTTTCCTTATTCTACTGATGGTTGCTCTTTTCCCAGCTTACCCAAGAGGCACATTACTCACAAGGAATGTTTAACTTTGACTACAAGGTTGGCATTTCTGACAATTCAGTCAATTATAGTTTTCCAAACTTTCATGATTGATTTTTTTATTAGCATTTGTAATAGGCAAACTTTTACTTTACTTCTAGGAGTACATTTTATCATACATTTATTAGTTCCTTGCATCAACACTTCACTTATTTGTACAGGGAAGTGACTATCGAGCACAATTCCAAATTGGGAACAATGCATTCTATGGTGCAAATTATATTCAGGTAAAAACTTTAGCAATGCACTTTACTTTCTAAGTTTCAACTTCCATCTTAATGTTAATGCGTTGTTGTAGAAAGATGGAAAAAATGACTCATTTGGTGGTTTAATGCCATGCAAAATTCAGTAGCCTTGGTTTATGCCCTCCTTTCATATTTGTGCTTCTTGATATCTGTTTGAGTTTCATATATCTTTTTCCTCAAGCATTTACTATTTGATTGCTTAGCTGCCGTCAGTTAATTATCTTACTACCTTGTTGATGTGGATATCCTAAGGATCAAGGATCAATTCAGTCTGCGCTATGCGCTTTTAAGCTTTTAGTTTTGAATACAAATTATATTTGACTACAGGATGTGTAGAGATGACATCTGAGTTGCTTTGTTCAATGCCAAATTCAAGATAAGTAGGCTGGAGTAAAAGTTATGCATTTTCTGTTGCATTTAGGTTATGCTAGATGCTAGTACAGTTTGAAGTTTTCAGCACTAACAACTTACTCGTGCCTGGCTCTTACATTTTGTACTTTGCTAAGTGCTATGCTCTTTTGTTCATTAAGTAATTCTTTATATGTGAGTTTCCTCTATTGAATTGGAGCAGGAGAATTCATGTTCTCATCTATTAGAATGATGTGCATTTTCTGTATGTTAAATTAGCTTGGCTTATTCCAGCTATAAAGATTGATTGATCATTATTTAAGCTTTTTCTGATAATGAAACCTTACTTTTCAGAGTGTTACTCCGAACCTATCAATGGGAACTGAAATGTTCTGGCTTGGTCACCAAAGGAAGTCTGGAATTGGTTTTGCCTCTCGCTATAACACGGACAAAATGGTATGGAGCTGGTGGATCCCTTGCTATTTTGCTTGTATAACCTTGATATTGGTAAAAGAATTTGCAGCCTGATTATTAATTTTGCAACAAGGGCTGAACTGGTTATTGACTTATAATATGTTCAAATTGACTGAAGTTCTAAGCACCTAGCTTCATTTTCCCCATATGTTCTTGTTTGCATTAGTGTCTATTCTGTCTGTGCTGCCTTTGTTTTGAAAGTTTGTGAGAGCTCTGAGACTTCTGTTCGAAACAACTAGAAGCCTTTTTCTCGAAGTTACATGTTTAATAGGAGTACAAAAGTCACTTATTTATCGTCATCATGTCGCTGAACACCAGAAGACACAACGGCACAATGAGTGTTTCCCTTTTAATGTCAACATTGCGGTAGGTGTAATGGTGTTTGATATGGTCTCTGCTGGGGGGCGCCGCCCATGGTACAAGAAGAGGACCTAGCCTTCTTTTCTTGCCTGCGACACAAGATGCGTATAGCTGCCTCTATAGACCAGGCACCCAATAACCCAACTAACAAATCCTGTCAAAGTAACCAATTAACTCCTATCTGCTAACAATCCTGAAACAAACTACGAAATTAATGACTTGTAGGTGATCACACCACACCTGGGCCACCTGTGTAGATGCTGCTGCCCATGTCCTGCGGCCTTCATGCCAGCAGTGTCAGATCTAAAGGACCTGAGTTCATGCCTATCTGAACTATGATCAATGGTGGATTTGATGGCCTGACCAGTTGATCCAAAGAGTTACAAACATGGACTAGCATACGTCGTAGCATCACAGGCTTAGTGACAAAGGATGAGTAGATTGCCTTATGCCCACCTTTCCCCGTTAGCTTGGCAGTGAACTGGTTGGAAAATGGAACTCAACAGCATCAAGGAACGGGCATAAGAGCACCTTTTCGTCATTGTTCAGCTCACAGAGCTTTACTTGAATGGCTTCCTTAAGTGCACACTTTTGTTGTACCTAGAACCTGAGTTGCTTTTAAGAATGCAACACAATCACTGTTTTCTGTTATAAATATTTCAGGTGGGCACTCTACAGGTCGCAAGCACTGGAATAGTTGCCTTAAGTTATGTCCAGAAGATCTCCGAGAAGGTTGACTTTCACCATGACAGCAGTATGCTTTCAATGCTGTGTTGGCTTATTCTATGGTTACCCTTATTTGCAGGTTTCCCTTGCGTCTGATTTCATGTATAACCATATGTCAAGAGATGTAACTGCCAGCTTTGGTTATGATTACTTGCTTAGGCAGGTCAGTGTTTACAGATAGCATTGCATTAGCTATTGAGCTCCTCCAAGTAGTGTACCTTTGCACTGTTTTTATTTGTATAAATGAGTATTCTTGTGGAAATCAATTCTGTTGCAGTGCCGTCTAAGAGGGAAAATAGACTCAAATGGTGTTGTTGCCGCATACTTGGAGGAGAGGTTGAACATGGGTGTCAACTTCCTTCTATCTGCTGAGGTAAGCATGGGTTATAATCAGTTCCAGGAGGGTTTCTTTTCCCCATTTCACTCTTTGAATGAGCAAGAATTAAATACCCTAAGGTTTATTGGAATATTTTATCGACATTGCAATTTCACGTTGCAGATTGACCATTGTAAGAAGAACTACAAGTTTGGTTTTGGAATGACCGTAGGAGAGTAATTCTGCTAAGCAGTTGCTGTGAACGCACATGAGATACTTATGCAGTCGGCTTTCCATGTATGTTAAGATACTTCAGGCCTCAGTTTTGATTGACCAGGTTCTGCCCTTTGCGCCGTGGAAAAATACAGGCTGTTGCTGCTTTACAGGGCGTCTTTCAGTGTATTGGTGGTTGTGTATTTTCAGCTACTTGAGCATGGGGGCCATGATTCTTTGGTCATCTTGGATGTAACTAGCTGATTGGTGTTCCAATAATGTTGTATTGGCGGAACAATTTTTACCTTTCAAATCACCACCAACCCACCACACTAGGCCTTTTCTGTACCATCGTACACGAGCCACGAGATTTTACAGTTCAAAGCTTCTCACCAATTGGCACTTTGCCATATTTGATGTTGGCTTGTGCTTCTGTTCATCCATGGCAACTTGGCAAGTCAGAAATCTTTCAGTTCAAATCGTTTTTTTTTTCAGAAGTTACCGCTGCATAAAGGAGAATGTGGAATCATTCTACCAGTTAGCTACTGGCCTACTTTTCTATTTCCATCGTCTAGAAAGGAATGCAATTCTAGTTAAAAGTTGGATCGACAGTGTCTTATCTCCTGAAGCGACTATTTTCATGTTGGGTGAGAGAGTATCAACATGTCAATCTGTCACCCTGCTTCAGCTTTGGTTTGGTGGCTAATGCCAACCGAAACGATGCCATGAAAGACTGCGAGTTTATATTACAAAAGAAAACCGGTCGCTTCAAAACTTGTGTCCTATAATAATCTTGCCATGAAAGTTGTAAGGATCATTCTTTTATGACCATATCTTTTAGTTTTGGCAATTGAGATGACTATTGAAAATGTGTGCGAACGATGTGTTCGACATGTTATTATAAGTCCTAGAAATGTAAAAAAAAAAGTGGTGCTAAAGATATTGTCGACATGAAATTACAGGCCCTATAGGGATGAAAAATAAGAAGTGGTGCAATGACCAACAAAAAAGCAGAGCAAAGAGGATTAGTGTGCCAAAAAAGCACATGACTGACGATTAAGAGCTAGTCTGGCCAGCAACTAGTGCTGAGGGACTATGAACATAATCGATCGGACAGTGTTCGTCCAGAGGAAGAACAGTTCATCCACGCTAGAATATGCGCCGGAGCACTCGTCCGGTATGAAGTCAAAAGCCAACAACGAATCATCCGGCGGTATTTAGACGTTTGGCCACTATACAACACTGTGTGCCAGCGTGCACCCGACAATCCGGTGAAAGGAAGTGCATAGCGACGAATCATCCAGTCAGTGTACATTAGAGGCGTGGCTACAATGGTTAACACACACAGGACAGTTCGGTGGAAGAAGAAAAAGGAAGCAATGGACCGTTCGGTGATAAAAAATAATGCAACTGCTAGTAGCACCGTATGATCCAGTGTCGTATATTTGGCCAAAAAAAAACTGACAGACTTTTTTCAACGACTCTTTTTGGTGGATGGGGGCACACATACATATAGAGTTTTTATGGCAAAAATATTTCTATCTGGGCTATAAACAAGTAGAAGATTCATAAGGAATAACTCACTTAACGTTTGAAATTACTCCATCGCAAAATAGGAGGTATGATTCGACTTGGTGCAGTCTTCAAGATCACGTTGACCGTTAATTTCTCTTGTAATGTATAATAATTATGGCAACAAAAGTATCATTAGAAAGTCTTTATAGACACAAATCTAATGTTACTATTTTTGTAATATAAGCTTTGTATATGATTAGGATAATTGTTGATAAGAAATAACAAGGATTTTAATTTTGAAATACGTGCATGCCTTATATTTCAAGACGGAGGAGTAATGCAATGCATAATCTATAGTGCACCTCATGACTAAGTTAGATTGAATTATGAACCTAGCCTTGTTTTCCTAAATGCCACAACACCGTCCATACTTTGTAGAAAAAAAAGTAAAATGCACCACAGGTCTATTAACTTTCAGAGGGGTGTCATTTGGGTCCATCAACTCTCAGAGTGCATTTTTTTGTCCTTAAACTTTTTATGTTGTACACCACAAGTCCATATCGGTTTGAGAGCTTGATATTTTTTCATTGAGCCCCTTCCCTTCTATAATTCTCTTTCAAAATAGCCCCAACAGAGAACCTGATCAGGTGGCCCTGCCTGTAGCCCCGTTGTCGCCGGGCGAGCGAACCATCCACGACACGCCCGCGCAAGGCGGGCTCGAACCTGGACTGGTGTCCGCGCCTGGCAGCCACGTGGCCACACCGTCGCCGAGCGAGCGGGCGGCCGCGCAGAGCCACCCAAGGCCAATCTCAACGTCCTAGCAACAATAGCCAACACTGACAAACCATTCTACACAGTCTGTCCGAACAACATGAACGTGCGGCAGAGCGTTCAAGGCCGATCTCAACGTCCCCGCATCGCTCCCCGCCACCGTGTCGACAGTGTTCGCCATGAACACCACCGGCACCGCGCCCGACCAGGCGTATGGCCTCGCGTAGTGCCACGCCGACGTGAACGCGTCATACTGCCGCGCGTGCCTTGACGGCTCGACGCAGGACATGGCCAGAGTGTGCCCTAGCCAGAAGAGCACCATACTCATCTACCACGCGTGCCAGCTGCAGCACTTCATCGAGAGCTTCTTCGCCGCCGTCGACGCGTCGATGGTGATCTCCTTGGTGAACTCGCAGAACGCAAAGTAGCAGGAGCAGTTCACGGCGTGGCTTGGCACGCTTATGGGCAAGGTCACAGAGAGGGCGGTGTACGCATCCCCACGGATGTTCGCGGTCAGCTCGGCCGCGGTGACACCCTTGGTGAACATCTACAGCAAGGCGCAGTGCACGCGGGACCTCTCAGGCGACGACTGCAACCGTTGATCCTCTCACGTTCTCTCTGTGGGGGCCATTTTGAAAGAGAGTTATCGAAGGGAAGGGGCTCAATGAAAAAATACCAAGCTCTCGAACTGGTATAGACCAGCAGTGCACAAGATAGAAAGTTTAGAGACTCAAAAATGCACTTTGAGAGTTGATAGACCCAGATGACACCCCTCCAAAAATTAATGGACCTATGATGCATTTTACTAAATTTTTTTTAAGAAGTTGCATATTTTTTTGGGTGTAGGGTTTTCGATGGATTATGTTACACACAAGGACCATACGGAGGTTTAGGTAGAAGTGGCTAAATGTTAGGGGTTGGGTTGTGCCCTGATGGACCATCTGTCGCATACCGGTGGTCCATCTGGCAGTCACAGTGAAGACACCAATGTCCAATCTCGAGCTTACTGAGAATAGATCAAGCCGCGTCTTCATGCAAGACTTGTTCGTAGAGGTTTCTAGAGGTCTCTTAGATACATCTAAGGATGTGTGTCGGTCGATTGTGCATATATACAAAGCCCTAGCAGTAGGAAGCTTCACCTAAAATCTGACCACATCCCTCTGTTCCGCCCCACCATTCTTTATCCTCCGTGGTGGGATGGCGCCTGGGGCTGGAAGCGGGTGAGCCGATGGATCTGCTTGCGGCCCGCCCTTGCCGTAGTGCTGCCTGTTGGGCGGCTAGGCACGGCGCAGGTATGTTGTGCTTGTGCCTAGTGCCTTCGAGGGCGAGAGCAAGGATGGAGTCGACGTATTCGGCTAGACACACCCCTAGAAGGATCTATGGATGGCTAGTTGGGAGGTGAAAAAAAAAAGTGGAAGCTATCGCTAAACAACGTTATCTATGGTCTATCCGGTGTATCGCCGATTAGCACTGTGACCCGTTTGGTCGTTCCTATCATTCATTTTCGTGTTTACAGTAGTCCTCTTACGTGTGCTAATCACTTATACTAGTAGGAAAGGATCAAGAGCCATCGTATACTTACAACTTACACTACGCGAGAAAGCAACAAAGGAGACGGCCATACCAGATACGGTATTTTACGCACCGTCACAGATAAAGTAGTACAGACGAGTGAAAAGACAACCATGTCTGAAAAATTAGTCAACAACCGCACATCCAATATATGACGTCTTATCTAAGACATGTCTAACTACGAGCCGTCTCTGATTTGCTTCTCTGGCGTAGTGTTAATCAACTAATCATGGCACTATCGTGCCTCGACAATCCTGATGCTTAACAGTGTAGGTTTTATCCCCCCCGACTCAAAAAGAGGACTTGGCCGTATGTTTCCAACTAACAGAATACAGAACTCATGATTACGTCATTAATTTTGGTTTGCAAAACTTTACGACAATGTTTTTTTAGGGCTGTTTGGATTGAAGGATTTTCACGGGAATTTCGAAGGAACACAATCCATAGAAAAGGAATTGAATGGGAGCGTTTGAATTGAAGGAATACAAAGTTCCATTCCACGTGAAAGGAAATAGTCGATACACAAAACGTAGGAAATAAAACATCCACTGAGATCAAGGGAAAAAAATTTCGCTGCTTATCTACTCTCCCACCAACGTTGCTTGTCACCGCCTCTGTCTCCTACCTTGCGCGCCATGGCTTGAGTTCCGTACAAAAATTGGTCGAGAACCATTCATCTCTGCCATGGATCTACTCATCCTATAACTTCCGATTTGGGCAACAAGGCTGTTATTAAGTGGATGCACACGATAGAGAGGGGAGAGCAGCTGATTTTAGACACGGGCTGTGTAGGATGATATTGGATAATGAGGATTTGGCTGAACTTTTCTTTACACGGGAGAGAGAAGAGGTAAGTCCAGCACTTTGTGCTTGTGCAGGAGATAGGAGAGCCGGAGGTAGAAGAAAGAGAAGAAAACCTGTGTGTGCACATAACTTTATTATGGGTCCCACGTTTGTATAGCAGTATAGGAGATAATAATTGTGAATTATTATAATAATGTGGTTAATAACTACACAAAACCACATCGGAAATAAATAAAAAGTCGACGATGCAACTTGTTTCACAATCCAAACGCCTCAAAATTTCCATTCCTCGCTTTTCATCCATCCTAGTTCCGTGTTTTCATAATTCTTGTTCTGCAATCCTTCGTTCCCGACATGGCCTTAAGGATGCTTCTGGCGGCAATATTTATGGGAGGGAGCGGCTTCATGGCCTACCATTTCCCAACCACCGGCCGTTAGGCAAGAACGCCATTTTCACGACACCCCAACTAGCGTTGGCCACAAGGTACCACTACTTAACCACACATCCCTATCACTCGCTTCGGCCTACACACGGCCTTGAGATGCACAAACGGACACATAGGCGCCGCCGAAAGCAAAGGAGCTCCCCATCCCCACATGTCAAACAGAGAGCACAGCCCACACCCTCCTCCGGAAACTAGGAATCCCAAAAAGAACCAATTGCAGCGATAACGGGCGACGCCATGGCTCGGCGGCGAGATAGAAAATACACAAAATGGCATGAAAATTAAGTGTTACATGTTTGGAGACCCAAATGGCGAAATCACGAAGCGCAATGATTGGAATCCCAAATATGTAATTTTCTCGTCTCACGCGAAACGTTAAGCGAGCTTTGGTTTGAACGTTAAATGTTTGCATCGACACGTGAAGCATAAGGCAGCTTTTGCCTCGCAGCTTGCCAGCAAGCGGGCACTGGCGCGCCAAGCAACTGCAAGTTTCTCTTGCCGCAAGGCTCGGCGAGTAAGCGCGCAGGAATGCAATAAAGCATGCAGCACCTGCGAAGGCTTGGCATTTTGTGCATGCGGCGATTCTGTTGTTAGCTAATCTATCGTTACCTTGTGAGAACACACAGCAGGAAGGCGGCGGCGACTTTGCCCCTCATTTGTGATATCAGAGTGGCCGCTGTAGGTGCGCCGCCGCGGCTCACCTGCAGATTGTAGGCACATGCAAAGGCCGCGCAGAATTAGCCCAGTATGCTTATCTAGTTATCATTCTGACATGTACTGTGTACTTTAGTTAGATAGATAGAGTTGTATAAATAGGGCACCAAGGCAACTCAAGAAAGAGAGCTTAGATTTGCCATCACACGCATAGGGGCCTCGGCCAACGTTATTGTCTTGTATTGTGCGTGCTTGCTCTGTTCTTCCTTCTTCTTCTAGCTCGATCCGTAGTGTGTGGGTACGGACAAAGCCGGTACAGTGGTCGGCACGGCTAGTGGTCTGGAGGCTAGTGGTCTGGAGGCCAGGGGTCTACGACTAGTGGTCTGCGGACTAGTGGTCTGGAGACTAGTGGTGGGAGACTAGTGGTCTGGAGGCCGTGTCTCCGAGACTAGTGGTGCGGGACTAGTGGTGCGGAGACTAGTTCACTTTGTCGTCACCGGGTGATCCCGTGAGGTCAACAAGTGGTATCGAGCCTCGTACAAGCGCCGCCGTCATTCTAACCGATGGATGGCGATGACAGCGGTTTGAGTTGGGCGACGGCAGCGGCACTCGCTCATAGTTGCCCAGCCACTACCGGAGGTAGTTGTCCGCCGGTCAAGGGAGGTCACGCACCACTTGGCCGACGCTGCTCGCACTAACTATGGAGAGTGGTCGGTGACCATGAAGGTCAAGCTCAGAGCCCGACGGCTCTGTAAAGCTGTTGACAAGGGCACCGACATGGAAGAAGACGACATGTCAGCGTTGGAGGCTATCCTTGCTGCTGTACCGGCGGAGTACAGGGAACCGTTGGGGACGAAAAGCTCAGCTAAGGAGGCGTGGGAGGCCATTGCGGCGATGCGCGTCGGTTCCGACCACGCAAAGAAGGCGACGGCCCAGCTTTTGAAGCAGGAGTACGCAAACCTCAAGTTCAAGGATGGTGAAACAGTAGAGGACTTTTCCCTCCGCCTGCAGACGCTCATCAGCAAGCTAAAGAGCCACGGCGTCACCATCGACGAAGAGGAGGCGGTCTCCAAATTCCTCCACTCCGTGCCGGTAAAGTACATACAGATCGCTCTCTCCATAGAGACGATGCTGGACTTGTCCACCCTTACCATCGAGGATGTGACAGGCCATCTGCGGGCGGTGGACGAGCGCCTGGAGCAGGCGATAGCAATGAAGGACAGCGGGAAACTCCTGCTGATGGAAGAGGAGTGGGCTGCTTGGCGAAACTCTAGGAAAGCAGCCTCCTCCAGTCGCGGTGGCAACGGCAAACATCACGGCAGGGCTTCTTCGGAGAAGAAGCACATCGACTCCAACGCCTGTCGGTGTTGCGGGAAGATGGGCCATTGGGCACGGGAGTGCCCAAATCGCAAGAAGGAAAAGAAGGCTCAGGCGCACCTGGCGAAAGCCGATGATGAGGATGAGGCCACTATCCTTATGGCGACGTTCTGTGCACTGCACGACGTCGAGGCCATAGAGAGGGAAGAGGCGACAACGGTGGAAGGATCTAGCAAGGCCCTAAAGACCGTCAACCTCGATGAACCACGTGCCCAAGTCCATCTCGGGCGTGTGGGCGCCGACCAGGAGCAGCGGTGGTATCTGGACTCTGGTGCCAGTAACCACATGACGGGCTCTAAGGACTCCTTCTCCGAGCTCGACGGTGATGTTACCGGTATGGTGAAGTTTGGTGACGGCTCAAGGGTGGCCATCCAAGGGCGCGGCACCATCATCTTCATATGCCAGATCGGGGAGCACCGCGCGCTAACGGATGTATACTACATCCCGCAGCTGCATTCCAGCATCATCAGCATTGGTCAGCTGGATGAGCGCGGTAGCGAGGTTCTGATCAAGGACGGTGTTCTGAGGATCAGAGACCGGGAGCAGCGACTTCTAACCAAGGTGAAGAGGTCCCTTTACCGGTTGTACCTGCTCGACCTAAAGGTAGAGCAGCCGGTCTGCCTGGCGGCAAGGCACTCCGAGGAGCCGTGGATATGGCATGCCCGGTTCGGACATCTCAGCTTTGACGCGCTTGGTCGACTGGGGAAGATGGTCCGAGGGCTACCCCACATCAAACACGAAGGCGAGCTGTGTGACAGCTGCCTGGCCAAGAAGCAGAGGAGGCTACCTTTCCCAAAGGTGGCCAAGTATCACGCGAAGGAAGCTCTCGAGCTAGTTCACGGCAACCTCTGCGGGCCGATCACGCATGCTACATGCGGTGGTCGGCGGTACTTCCTCTTGCTCGTGGACGATTGCAGTCGCTACATGTGGCTGCAACTCCTGACGAGCAAGGACGAAGCGGCGGTGGCGATCAAGAAGTTCAAGACACGCGCGGAGGCTGAGAGCGGCAAGAAGCTCCATGTACTGAGGACTGATCGGGTTGGCGAATTCACTTCGGTGGAATTTGCTACGTACTGCGCGAATCAAGGTGTGGGGCAACATCACACCGCGCCGTATTCGCCACAACAGAATGACGTGATGGAGCGACAGAACCAGACAGTGGTCGGCATGGTCCAATCCATGATGAAGGCCAAAGGGATGCCGGCAAAGTTCTAGGGAGAGGCGGTGACCACGGCGGTGTTCATCCTCAACCGCGCTCCAACCAAGGCCCTAACGGGCAAGACGCCGTTCGAAGCTTGGTACGGACACAAGCCGCACGTGTCATTCCTCCGGACATTCGGTTGCATCGGCCACGTTAGGAAAACGAAGCCGAACCTCACCAAGCTAGAGGATAGGAGCACACCCATGATGTTCCTAGGCTACGCGGAGGGTACCAAGGCGTACCGGCTCTATGACCCTCGCGGAGACAAGGTGACTGTCTTGCGCGACGTTGTGTTCAATGAGGAAGCAGCTTGGGACTAGAACAGTCCGAGCACGGGGAAAGCGGGAGGCTTCACCAAAACCTTTGTCGTCGAGCACTTGGTCATCCACGGCGGTGGAGACACTGCGGAACAGGTGCCACGCACTCCGGGAGGAGCGCCGAGCACTCCGGCGGTAGAGTCGAGCACTTCTGGCGCAGTGCCGAGCACTTCGGGAGCAATGCCGAGCACTCTGGGAGGAGTGTCGTGCACTTCTAGAGGGATGCCAAGCACGCCAGGAGTGGAGCCAGGATGTTCTGCAGTGGTGGCAACCACTTTAGGACGGGTGCCGAGCACTCCCGTAGCGGAGCCAAGACGTCTTACTGTGGTTCCGACCACTCCAAGACTGAGGCTGGGCACTCCTACAGTGTGGCCGAACACTGCAGGAGTTATGACGAGCAGTCCAGAAGAAGTGCCGAGCACTTCGGGTGCTATGCAGGGCACTCTGGCGGAAGAAGGAACTCCATCGCCCCCGATCGAGTTCGTCTCACCTCCAAGTGATACCACTGAGTTCGTGGACGCCTACCACGAAGGGGAGGAGTTGAGGTTTCGCAGGCTGGACGATATCGTCGGCGGCACAGGTCCCTCAGGACTGGCGGCCAGGCTGCTCAATGACACAGAGCTGCTACTCGTCAGTGCGGAGGAACCACCCACGTTCGCGCTAGCCGAGCGCGATGGAAACTAGCGACGGGCAATGCTGGAGGAGATGAAGGCGATCGAGGAAAACGAGACTTGGCAGCTCATCGATCCACCCCCAGGATACCGTCCGATCAGCCTGAAGTGGGTGTACAAAGTCAAAAGGGACGAGCTCGGCGCCATCGTTAAGCACAAGGCGCGCCTCGTCGCCCGAGGCTTTGTCCAGCGCAAGGACATCGACTTCGAGGAGGTCTTTGCGCCATTAGCGCGCATGGAGTCGGTCTGTTTGCTACTTGCTTTGGCGGCAGCAAAGGAATGGCGCTTCCATCACTTGGACGTTAAATCGGCCTTCCTCAACGGCGAGCTGGCGGAAATAGTCTTCGTTAGGCAACCTCCAGGGTTCGCTGTCAAGGGAGAGGAGCACAGGGTGCTCCAACCGCGTAAAGCGCTCTACGGGCTGCGGCAAGCCCCTCGAGCATGGAACGTCAAGCTTGACACCACGCTGGGCGAGTTTGGGTTTCAGAGGTGCACAACCGAGCACGCGCTCTACACGCGACGATGGGGGAAGGAAGAGCTTGTGGTCGGCGTGTATGTGGATGACTTAATCGTCACCGGTGCACACACGGAGGACCTCAACAGCTTCAAGTGCGAGATGGCAGCTTATTTTCGAATAAGCGATCTCGGCGCACTCTCCTACTACCTTGGCATCAAGGTGAGGCAAGGGAAGTAGGAACTCACGCTCGGGCAGAGCGCGTACGCCTCCAAACTATTGGAGAGGAGTGGCATGGTGGAGTGCAAGCCATGCGTGACTCCGATGGAGGAGCGTCTGAAGCTGACGAAGGATAGCACCGCGGCGAAAGTTGATGCAACACTCTACCGGAGCATCGTCGGCGGTTTGCGCTACCTAGTCCACACAAGGCCGGATATTGCGTTCGCTGTGGGCTATGTCAGTCGCTTCATGGAGGATCCTAGAGAGGATCACTAGGCTGCGGTGAAACGGCTACTGCGCTACGTCAAGGGGACGGTGAATCATGGAATCATCTTCCCAAAGACCGGGGGAAGTAGGCTGCGGCTCACGGTGTTCAGCGATGCAGACATAGCGGGGGACATCGACGGACAACGGAGCACCTCTGGCATACTCGTCTTCCTCGGGTCAGCCCCAATTTCATGGCTGTCGCTGAAACAGAAGGTGGTAGCGCTATCTACGTGCGAGGCAGAGTACGTAGCGACATGCCAAGTTGTGTGGCTACGCCGGCTGCTGGGCGAGCTAACCGGGGTGGAAGCTCACCCACCAGCACTGATGGTGGACAACCAGCCCGTCATCGTCCTCGCGAAGAATCCGGTTCTGCACGACCGGAGTAAACACATCGACGTGAAGTTTCACTTCCTCAGGGACTGTGTTGATGGAGGGCAGATCGTCATCGAGTTTGTCGAAACTCGTCGGCAACTCGCGGATGTCCTCACCAAGCCGCTCGGGCGACTTCGACTCACAGAGCTGAAGGAGATGATCGGCATGGAGGTGGTGCAAGGGTTAGCAGTAGGATTAGGGGAAGATTGTTAGCTAATCTACTGTCACCTTGTGAGAACATAGCAGAGGAAGGCGGCGCCGACTTTATCCCCTGCTGTAATACTGTAGCCGCTGCAGGTACAGGCGCCGCACGGCTCACCTGCAGCACTGTAGGCACATGCAGTGGCCGGCGCAGAGTCAGCCCTATATGCTTATCTAGTTACTGTTACAGCATGTGCGCTGTACTTTAGTTAGATAGATAGAGTTGTATAAATAGGGCACCAAGGCAACTCAGTAAAGAGAGCTCAGATTTGTCATCACACAGACAGGGCCTCGGCCAACGTTGTTGTCTTGTATTGTGCGTGCTTGCTCTGTTCTTCCTTCTTCTTCTAGCTCGATCCGTAGTGCGTGGGTACAGACAAAGCCGATACAGTGGTCGGCACGGCTAGTGATCTGGAGGCTAGTGGTCTGGAGGCCAGGGGTCTACGACTAGTGGTCTGGGGACTAGTGGTTTGAAGACCAGAGGTCTAAGACTAGTGGTCTGAGGACTAGTAATCTGGAGACTAGTTCACTATCGTCAGCCGATGATCCCGTAGGTCAACAGCAGCGACCTGCGGGCAGCCTGTAGGCGCGCCTGCATGCATCTTTACCGGACGAACGGTGGCGGAAGGAGTGGCTGGAGACGGTGGGAACGGCCGGGTAGTGGCTCCGGCGGCGAGGGATCGACCTCGACAGGCCCTCCATGATGCTGGCCGGCAGGCGCGCCAGCGTCCGGGCGAAGTCGTTGCAGGAGTTACGGCGGCGCTGCTGCTTCCCCTCGCCGGACCTGAGGACATGGCTGGGTTCTTCGGCGATGTGTGCCGGCCGCCGGTCTCCGAGGGGGTTGTGATCGGTCAGGTGGTGTGCTCGCGCTGTGGAGGCATCCGCTTGATATGCATTTGTTCTTCCTGCAGCTGGTTCGATCGAGTGGCCGGCGGCCACGACACCGGGTTGAGAAATGGATTCTGCTTTGCTTTTCTTAAAGCAGGAAGGAAATATAAGTGGAGAAATTGGTATGCTTTGGGAGCTTTATATCTTGTTCTCTGGTGCAAAGAAGAAAGAACATCTGGTTCTTGCCAGAAGCGTAGGAGTTGCTGCTTTCGAACAGTGGTGACTAGCAAGCTGTTGAGTGCGCCAGAAGCTAGCTACGATGCCAACTGAAGGCAGAGGGTCTGCCTTTGTTTTGTTTTCTTCCTTTTAATTTTAATAAGATTAAGAAAAATGTTTATTTAGTGGTGAGAACTTTTGACTCAACATAGCAAAGGACATACTCTCTTCGCGTTAACAAGTGGAAATTTATCGGAATTTACTTAACTTGGGGAAGTTACTGTTTACCTGAAGCTAAAGTGTGGAAGGTAACAGAATGTATAAGGGGCACTGTATAATCTGCATTTACCAGTGCTAATCTGGTTAGCGCTTACTGTCATCCTGCAAAGCCCGTACACCAGTGCAAATCTGGTTAGCGGTGCACTCGGTGAAAATGCAGCCAGCCAGCTGGGCCGCGAGGTTGCCAGCACACAGCAATTGGGCCCCCGAGATGGAAAGCCCAGCCGGCGGCGGATGCGGGCTTGGCCTGCCTATGCACCGGACCCCATGGGCCCATCCGACAGGTGTCGAATAAAAACCGTTTGCTGATCGATCGGGTCCAGCTTCGGCTGCCTGCACATGACAAGTTTCCGCGTGATCTTCAAGCAGACAGGCACCATGTCCATGCATGACACACGTTTCATTTCTTCTTCTGCTGCTGCTGCTGCGAAAGATGGCGCACGTTTGATAAAGGGTAATCAATCCTATTCCCGCTATAGTGGCAGAGTCACAGTCCCATAGTCATCGATGCTTCTCCCTAATCTCCTACGTTTCATATTCGTAGTGGGGTCACGCTATGCATCCAAAATTCCAACATCGACCGTGTACAGTCATCACTCACCAGACCACATTGAGAGCTTTATAAGTATTAGGGTGCGTGTCAACCAAAAATGCAGCTGACAAGTAGTGTGCCGTTTTGCGCTTCGAGGGGATATTAGAGCAAGGTTGAAACACCCTAGTGCAACATAGCAATTACTTGACTTGATGTGACCATCCCAGAGTGCAGGCGAAGAGAACAGAGAATCGTACAACCGATCGAGAGAGGGGATCGAGTCATAATAAAGCGGGAAAGGACTACAATTTGAGTAGAAATTTTGAAATGAATCAACCCCCGTCTGTTCAAATAACGGTCCGCCAGTTGTGTGCTTGTAGCTAACTAGTAGCTTTGGATCGCCCCCCTTAAATCATGCGTATTCGTTCTATTTTTCATCATTACAGAAACAAACCTGGATCACTTTGCTTCGTTGAATTTACACGATCTAGAGAAATCAAAAGTTGCATCTCTACGTCGCACGCAAACCCGCTCATCTTCGTTCCTGCTGTCCTGCAGGAGCACAAAACACGTCGGCTCTCGAGGTCGTGCACCGGCACGGCACATGCTCGCCGCTGCATTCACGCCACGCCGCGCCGTCTCCTGTCGAGATCATGCACCGGGACCGGGACAAGGCCACCTCCATACACCGCAAGATCGCCGGCGCGTCCGCGATCAACGCAGCAAGAACCTCGAAGATCGTGCACCTGCCGGCGCGCTGGGCCACGGCGTCCCTCGGCACCAACAACTACGTCGTCACGGTCGGCCTGGGCACGCCGGCGAGGCACTTCACGGTGGAGTTCGACACAGGCAGCGACCTGTCGTGGGTGCAGTGCAAGCCCTGCCACGACTGCTACGAGCAGAAAGACCCGCTCTTCGACCCCAACAAGTCGTCGACCTTCTCCACCGTGCCCTGCGGCGCCCGGGAGTGCCGGGACCTCGGCAACTTACGGACCTGCTCTTCGCCGGGCGACCCGTGCCGGTTCGAGGTCGCGTACGCCGACGGGTCGCTGACCGGCGGCGACCTCGCGCGCGACACGCTGACGCTGCGACGGCGCCGTCCGAGTCCGACGCGATCCCGGGCTTCGTCTTCGGGTGCGGCCACGACAACACCGGTTTATTTGGCACGGAGGACGGGCTCATCGGCCTCGGCCGCAGGAGCGTGTCGCTGTCGTCGCAGGCGGCGGGCAGGTACGGCGGCCCGGTGTTCTCCTACTGCCTGCCGTCGCTGTCGAGCGGCGCCGGGTACCTGGCCCTCGGCGTCGGCGGCGCCGCCGGCGAACGCGTAGTTCACGGCGATGGTGCCAGCCGCGACCTGCCGTCGCTGTACTTCGTCCGGCTCGTCGGTGTCATGGTCGCCGGGCAGGCGGTGAAGGTCCCAGCGGCGAGAATGCTCGTCCACTCGGGCACCCAGCGCACCAACCTCCCCGACAGCACGTTCGCCGCGGTCTGGTCGGCGTTCGCGTGCCTGATGGGGAGGTACAGGTACAGGAGGGCGCCCGGGCTGCCATTCCTCTACAACTTCACCGGCCACGCCGCAGTGCGGGTGCCGGCGGTGGCCCTCGTGTTATTCAGATCTCAGCTTCTGCAAATAGGGCACCCTGTGTAAAACGGTTTACCTGGATCTTCTCTTTTGCAGCAATCACAATGCAGAGAGGATTGGATGGACACACTTGCTGTGTGACAGGATGCCCAAGGCTAAGAACCCTCTGTATGCATTTGTGCGAAAAGAGCTGAAGAGAAGGACGTGCACATAAGCAGAGTACGGATTCTAATTTTGGGATTGACCACTACATAAGCAAATAATGGTTCAACACTTCCTAACAAAATCACGACCACATGACAGACCACATTAGTGCAAAAAGCGACCGCCAGCACATAGAAGACAAACTCTCTGCACGAATGATGGTCGCTAAAGACGTCGTGGTCGGTGACGGTGTAGTGAATCAAGATAGCGCATCAATGACCTGCTTCATGGTCATTGGATTGACACGAGCATCCATCTCCACATCGGTGATGCTGGGTGTAGCCTAAAGAAAATGGGAAAGAATGATTCACCAGAATGTTAGCAAAACAGATTGCAAATTTGACAAAAAGTTGTGAAAATTTGACTATTTGAGTCTTATTATTACCTGGCGGAGACGGATCCTGTAGTATATCTTGAGCACTTGAATGAGTGTATCGTAGGAAGCTGCGGTAGTGTACGCCCCATCACCAGCGACTAACATGCCAATGACTCCTGTTGCCTTGAGTATTGGCGAGCCTGACAGGCCCTTCATGCAGACCATTTCCAGATGAAGATAGGAGATATTAACATCCTCGTGTAAACCAGCGTCGTCTGTCTCACTTCACACAAAACAAACATATAGAGAACATAAGACCGGTAATTCAATCGAACGAAGAAACAATGTCGCATAAGACCAGATTGAAACAATAGTCAATACTTACACGACATTGCCCGGTGACAAATCAGGAATGCGCTTGCATGCCATGTCGACACCAGGGAACATAACTTCTGGATTACCATACCCAACCCCGATTACACCGTCCCCATTGAGGAATGCTGGTTCAAAGGCCAGGTGCAGCACGTTCCGGAGTTGAGGAACCCTCAGCACTGCAACGTCCGACCATCGATGCTGGTGGAGAACATATGCGGTTAGCTGTCGAACGTCGTTCACAAGCATGCTCCGCACATACAGTTTATCACCGGGCTCCATATCCTGAACCACGTGGTTAGCTATGAGGACGATCGAGCCCCCGCCGGCCGTCGCTTCTGACCACGAAACCGGTTCCGAATCCGACATATTTGGTACAGACGGAATTGACGGTACGAATCCTGATCACGAGGACAGTGAGCACCGGCTCCCTTGCGAGCTCCGCGCTCGTCTCAACCTCCTGATTGGGGTTTGTCTTTGACATATGTTAAAACATGTTGATTGAAGACTCTCAAAATTCGAACATGCTAAACGTCGGAGGTTTGCGAGGCTCACGAGCGGCCTAAATAAGAAAACAGTCCCAGCAGAAGAATCGAGCATCCAATCAGCCCACCAAGCTAATATCCAACCACCCACCAGAAGAATTAAGCATGTCCTAATAAATGTCACTACACTTAATTTAACCCATGGTTTTAAATAGCCCGCTATAGCTCCGTTATAGCTTCGCTATAGCTTTTCAGACTATCTGCCACTACGCTATTGCTAATTATTCCGCTATTGCCGCTAATGACATTTTAGCTCCACTAAACACCACTATTTGGTTTCTCCGCGATATATTTTTAGCACCGTTAATCATGACTGAGGTAGATATTAATTCTTTAGTCTAGACTAAAGGACTATAATCTATGCCTCTCTCTCTGCTTTATGTTCTCTACTCATTAAATGATGTAATAAACCACTAAATGATTATTGAATTGTTGAATGTCGAGTGCTGATCACAATAGCATGTTGATTCATATGATAAATGTTAGGTAGTGTGTTGGAATTGATGATTTACTTAACATTTATCATAATAGCATGTTGAATGCCGAGAGGGGAGGAGGGAGGGAGGGAGGGAGGTGAGAGCTCGGTGGTGGAGAGAGGACAAACTAGGATTTGAGACAAGTGGAAATGAGCGAGTGGGAGGTGAGGCCCCTTCCCTCATGCCCTTGGGCACTTAGATACGTAATGGCTATTTACAAGTGCTCCCTTGGTGGGGTTGGAGATGATATTGAGGCCCCTCACGTCGAAGTGTTGGTGTGAGTGAGTCATTGTATAAGCTGAAGTGTTGGCGAAGCCCCTCCCACCGATGTGTTTGCTGGGGTGATGTTGGGGGAGACCTTGAGCAAGTCTCCCCTAGAAGAGGCCCAACTAGTAGCCAGAGTAGTGTCATGTGAAATCCAACCCCACCAAAGGGCCACATGTAAATAGTCATTGCTCATATAAGTGCCCCAAGGGCATGAAGGCAAGGGAACTCGCCTCCCACTCATTTCCACTTGTTGACACCCCCGGTGTGTCCCCTCTCCAAAGCCGAGCTCTCTCCACCCTCTCTCAATTGTTCAGAACAACCGGTTCCAATATAATGGACTTAAAAACATATTCTCCTAGATATCCTACATGTGCCGCTGGTTTCAATATAATGGACTTAAAAAATATTCTCCTTGATATTCTACATGTATTTGAGTATTTATGTTCATAAATTGTTTTGTCTAGTTAAATATTTCCGTGCATAGTTCGTTAAGAAATTTTATGTTTTCTATAAAACCACTAAATGAATAGCTTCTGCTATATCCCGCTATAGCTTTTTATAGCTTTTGGAGAAAGTCGCCGCTAAATATCATAGCCTGCTATTTGAACCATTGATCCAACCTAAACTAGGGTTTTAGGAAAACTGGGGTTTTGGAGCGTGGCTCTGTCTCTCGCCCCACCTCGCCGTCGGCGAGAAGCTGGTCGTCGGCCGGCAAGCCAGACTTTATTGACTGTTGACCGGAGGAGCCGGGTGGCGAGCAGGAAAAAAAAGATATTTTTTGGCCCCAGGGTTCCTTCGACCTCCCGCTGCCATGCGCCATGGGATTAGGGAGATCCGCGCCAGCTCGGGAGGTAGGCGGTGAGGATGCAGTAGCGAGCAACTGAGCAAGGCTGCAAACGCGAAATGCTATGGCGATCTTTACCACGGAGGTACACATACGTCTCAAAGGACAGGGTGAGGGCAAAGGGGGAGGGTGGGGTGAGGCGGTGTTACCTGGTACGAACTCCTCGTCATGGGCGGCTGCTGCTGCTGCGAGATCCTTGTCTCCGGGTGGCGGCGGGGGCGGCTGCTGATTGTCACCGGCAAAGAAACGGTGCAACACACCAGATCTGGCAGAAGTCTCTAGAAGAGGAGAGGGGGAGAGGAGTTGCAAGTATCCCTGCGGACTAGCGAGTGGGTGGAAGGGTGAGGGGCGCGGGGTCAAGAGGCCGTCTTATCATGTCAGGGAGCCACCACCGTGGCTGACGTTGTGCGAGCAGCATGAGCGCTCCACAACGCTACTTTTTTCCCTCTTTGGGAGAAATAATCTGACCATGGAGGGCCACAAACGCAGTGAGACAAGTGGGAGGCAGGGCTGTTTCCTCTTGTCTAACCTGTGTGCTACTGTGCTCTAGGTATGCCAATCCAGCCAATGGAAATAGTTATCCTATCAATTGTTTCCGCTTTCATTGAGTAGATAATGACTTGTTTCACAAAAAAACTATCAGGGTGGACAATCAGGGGCTGTTAGGATTGGTTCTGGTCACTCTTGAGCATAGTTCAACTCACAACCTAGGGCATTGAATTTTCTTTTTATTGTGAAATGTTTGACCATAATTTTCCAAATAGCTTTCCAATGTGACAGTTTCAAACACAGTCAGTTGAATACTTGAAAAGGAGAGCTTCTAAAAGGTTCAATATATATAATGAGGAAAACCAAAGTTATGAGGAAGTTCAACGTTTAGATTGGGGGTTAAAACGAGGAACATAAAAGAAAGTAAGAAACTGCTTTGTAGCCAGGAAAGCAACTTGGAGGTGATTTGAAGCCAACTTTTAATGTGGCATGATCTTCAGCGGTTGTTGTTTCTTTAAGTTGTATAAGAGATGAGTTTTACTCCTCATTCTTTCTTTCTTAACTGTACATTTTTGCAAATGAGGTGTGGCATAAGATAAGTTTCATTTGCATGCATATTTCATCATAAAAAAAATTCTTTTTTGAAAAAAAAATTATGTAAACCCACTACCCCACGCGATGCACCAATGTTGTATTTGTATGAAAAGAATGTGGCAGAGCCATCATGAAATATGTTGATTTACCACAACCTTTCACCTGGACCACCACTTTCCCAAGATAACGAAGAAAGGTTACGGAATCTCTCCTCCAAAACCTTATCCTCTCGCCCTCCCCGGACTCCTCCAGAAGTCTCCCACGAAGCCCCATATCCCGGCCCCCTTTCCTTCCCTTGCCGGTGTTTTTCACCTGCAATGGGGAGGCCATTCCTCTTCTTTGTATATTTTTCTATTATATTTATAGTTTCTCCGGATGGAGCTGCCCCCACCCCCCACCAAGCCATGCCTCCACTACCGCCGCAGTCATGGCCGCCGCCATCTTGTACCTCACTGAAAGGATATTTGATGACGACTAGAGGGGGTTGAATAGTCATTACTAAAATTTACAACAACTTAAACAAATTTGTCAGTAAAGAGCAGAGATAACAGAGATTTGGGAAACTCTATACTGATTCGGAGATTCCACAAAAATCTTCGGTAACTCTAGAATTTTTTCGTTGAATCAAACTATCGGTTAAGCAAACGTCCACCAATTTGAAATCTGTGAAACACCAAGATTCAAGAGGTGTAGATCCACTAATATCACCAACCAAACTCAGCCCAAACCCTAGAAACAGATGAATACGAACGACAAACAAGCAAAGCTAGGATTCAAGCACAAAGACACAAGGATTTAGTTACTGGAGTTCAACTCCCACACAAGTGAACCTACGTATCCATTGCGTGGCCCATGAAGGGTGGATTTGTCCACCTAAACCAGCTTGTCACTCTAGGATTCAAAGACCCTAGAGCTTATACTTCACGGGGTAATACACACTTCCCGGGTCAGCCACAATCAAGTTGGAGCTCCCGAGCAATGCCTAGCCATCTAGGAGTAGCTCCAAGAGTAGCAAACACGAAATTCGTTGGCTTGACGAAGGATGAAGTACTCAAGAGATGGGGGAATCAAGTCACTAGCACTCTTACTTGCTCTTCCTTGAATCCCTTTACAATCCCTCACCAAATCTCACTAACAAGGCCAAGAGAGGAGTAAAGAGGAGCGTTCAATGCTAGGGGACGAGCTCAGGTCAAGTTAGGTGGAGAGAGAGGGAATTTGATGGGTGAAGGGGTAGAAATACCCATTAACCAAAAAGTATCCATTAGACACTCAAAGTTCGAAAACTCTAGATACATAACTCTGGACAATTCCGAAGAAGGATGCAATGCCAGAAATTCCGGACTTCCTGCACATAACATGATAACAAGTGATGTGTATGTGCTAAGTGTCTCTCATGTTTTGTTAATTCGTCTTGAGCACCTCTTCTAAACAATCTAGGAGAATCTGTGTCCCCCTTGATAGTACAATAGTCCTACACTCAACTTCAAAATAAAAATAAATTTAAACTATGAGCTAGGTCTATGTGCCACATTTTATCTTCCTTTTTGGAGGCTTCCAATCACCATGATCTTCATGCTTGGATTAACACATGTCCATCACTTGATAAAACATTAGTTTTTCAAGCATTTTGTCATCAATCACACAAAACCCACTTCGGGAGGTCATGTGCACTTTCACTCACCTTCACCGGTGAGGTCCCCGCTGGTGCTTCCTTTGCTGGAGCTACTCAGGTACAGAATAAAATAAATTCCCTACCCCGCTAGCCCAATCTGTTTGTCTCCACCGTGTTCTTGGTGGAACTCGTCCCTATCGCCTAAAATCATGCCAGAGCCTAGGTGGATTTGGTCGATCCTTTGGCTTCTTAGGCGATTTGTCGGCGTCTCCATTGCTTTCGGGTAGCTTCGGTCATGCCTCCGCATTGCCCAACCTCCTATTGCATTAGCTATGTGTGTCTCCCTCTTCTGGTCCCTGTGGGCCTCCATTGCCCGTCGTGCTATGAGCCTTCCACCGGCTCTGATTAAGTTGTCTCCTTCCCGTCGGCGTGGTCTTCATCCTCGTCTTTGGGGATTTTTAACTTTTTGATGGCACTGCTCCGTTTGCCATCTTTATGCGCGCCCCTACATATTTGCCATCGCAAACAGTAACCCTCCTATGTTTTTGCTATTTTTGCTGAGGTGGCACGCCAGATAGGCACGCCAGATAGGCACGCCAGCGTGACAGCGAGCCTGTGAAGGCCTACAGAGCATGTGAAATGACCTACGTACCCCTGCTGCTTCTCTCCGTCCAATCGCTGAGACGTGGGCCCCACATGTCAGCTTCGTCTTCAACCTCCCGCCATCACCTCGCAGAGAGGGAAGGGGGAACTCGTGCAGTCCCAGTCGAGCTGCTGCCACTCCTCAACCTCCGGCATGCCTTGCTGAACCGCACGGTCTGCCATGTCCGCGCTTCTCATCAACATCGTCTCGGTCTCCCCTGCCGCCCCAAGGCTATGCTCCTCGCGGCCCGCCACGGCACGGCGAGCAAGCGCTGGCCACTGGTGCCGAGCCAAAGCATCCGGCGGCGGCGGCGACAGCGGCTATAGGCCGGGGGCGTCCGCGGCTCGTGGGTGTCGGACTATGACCTGTACGAGCTGCTGGACGTGGAGCGGTCGTCGCCGCAGTCAGAGATCAAGGCGGCGTACCGGCTGCTGCAGAAGCGGTGCCACTTGGACGTAGCCGGCGCCGCGGGCGGGCACGACATGGCCGTCGTCCTCAACGAGGTGTACGCGCTGCTCTCCGACACGGCTGCGCGCCTCGCCTATGACCAGGAGCAGGGGCCCCGCTCCGAGTTTGCCGGCTACACGGCCCGCCCGCTCTACTCCTCCTGGCTCGGCCCCGAGTCCGTCTATGACCGTGCCCGTGCCATCGCGCAGTCGGTTGACGACGAGGACAGGATCGTCGACGCCATCAACACCTGCCCCGTCGACTGCATCTCGTACGTAATTTATTTATTTAAGAATTGATTCTTCATCCATCCATGCCCATCATCGATCTTCTGATTCCCAACGGTTCCTGTAGCGTCATCTGTTCATCCAGGATGGCGGGAGGTTGAAGACGAAGCTGACATGTGGGGCCCATGTGTCAGCGATGGGAGGGAGAGAAGCAGCAGGGGTACATAGGTCATTTTGCATGCTATGTAGGCCTTCTCAGGCTCGCTGCCACGCTGGCGTGCCCATCTGGCGTGCCACCTCAGAAAAAATGACAAAAACGTAGGAGGGTTACTGTTTGCGATGACAAATATATAGGGGCACGCATAAAGATGACAAACGGAGGAGGCCATCCGTAACCATGGCAAAAAGTTAAAAATCACTCGTCTTTGGGTCGCCGGCAACGTTCTTCACTCACTGCTTCTTCATCCACTTCAATCCTCCTTGTGAGGACTCTTCACATCGGCCCCAAGCGTCTTCATGGGTCCATGGTGACGCTGACGCCTCCGGTGGCCCTCGCCGGCGAGCTTCTCGGCATCGACGTTGTCGGTTTGCTTCCCTGCTTTGTGGCCTATCTTGTTTGGGTCCAATCTGTAACTGGCTCCTCTTTGGAGGGCCTCTTTATAAGTGTGCTGCTGCAATAATATATTTTCTCTGGTTTTTATAAAAAATAAAGATAACAAAGAAAAAAATTCACATTGTTTGTCAACTACGCACCATGCAGAATGATGAGGGAAACAGGGATCGATGGATCCGTTTGCTGCTTTTTCAAAACAAAGTTAACTAGCTGAAGTGGATTTCATTCTTGGGATCAAATCAGACTTGTGATCTCATCTAAAAAAAGTTGTGAACGGAAGAGTTGTAGATCTCGTCAAACTCTATAATCTTCATATGAATTTTATTTTCATCCTGAGTTAATATAAAAAAGATATGATTTTTTAAAGATGTGCTGCGCAGAGAAGGGACATACCACAAATTCAAATGGCGGTAAGGTATTGAATGGCTATATATGTATAAATTTGCAATTTTTTGTCACAACAATTATATTGTAAAAATCTGAAAATAAAAATAAAAAACGGGTGCAACAGACGGATTTGAGGGCAACAAGACATGAGCCCAACAGGCTTCCAGACCTGTGAAAATGCGAGGCCACTCCAGGCCGGGCCTCTCGTCGCATATCAGTAAGCTCGGCGGCAAGGTGCTCATCGTCTCAATTTGCATTTGGTGGTCTCCTAACATTTTATTCATTGTCACAAACGGCAAGCCTTCCTCTATCTTAGAAATTTGATTACTTATTTTTTTGATCTATAGAAACTAAAATTGTTGATTACCAAATTTATTGCTAGCACGTAAATTTATATTAAAAGAGACCACATACAAAGAGCGCACCGCAACAATGACAACATCATCACACCATATAAGTTAAGAAACCACACATGATCTTTCCAAGACATGCTTGGTCTAGCCTGGTCAGTTAGATCCAAGCCAGGCTAGCCCTAAGACAGCCTCACCAAAATTAGAGATAATAGATGATCTATAATTCAGACAATTCACGTGAGGCTGTTATGGTTGCCATTTGCCAAGGCATTCAAATTTCAACAACACTAATGCTGCTGGGTAAGCAAAGCATATCAATACAACTGCAAATGATGACACATGGATCAAGATATCCGATGATTGAGATTGGCACTTGAGAACCAAGCATCAGATTGTCACTGAAGAACCAATCACACAAACCAGTTTGTCCATTGCCAGGACATCCTTTGGAATGGGTTTCAAGAATCAATACAGATGACTTGAAAACCACATCCAAACAAACTTTGAAAATATAATACGCACATAGCAGGGCAGCATAACAGAGATTTGTGATCTTGTTATATCAGCATTCAGGCCTATGTCAACAATATTTCTCCCATAGATTCAAACAAAACCGCAGCTCAAACAATCCCCAACTGCCACTAGATGCAATCACTCAAATAAATGCACTTTGGATCACTCCCAATCTCACTATAATGATGAATCAGGAGAGGAGATGAGTGGGAGGTGTTTGCTTTAGCTCACAAGGATGTATCACTGATGAAAATGTGCAAGAGATTGAGCTAGAGCCGGCCCTCTTCTATTTATAGAGCCCCTTGGCTCAAAGAGCCGTTGGGCTCTCGCAGGCGTGACCGGACCCGTTGACCGGACGCACCCCAGCGTCCGATTGCTAGCGTCCGATCCTCAGATGGCCGCCACATGGCTGCGCTTTGAACACCGTTCGTCCGATCTCAACAGTCAAATTTAAAACGCGCGATAGCTAAGTTATGACCAGACTCTCAGAGCCAGGGTCCGGTCACTTCGCGTACGTAGAGTCCGATCGACGTAAAAACGAACAGAGAGCTCCAAAACCGCGAAAAACATGACCGGACGTGCCCTGGAGTTCGGTCCCCTCTGCTTTGCAATGAGCGCGCCACCAACACTGACCGGACACTCGCATGTGGGTCCGATCACTTCTCTACACCGGGTCCGGTCACAATTTGGCCTTCTCGGTCTCTGTCTAGACACTGACCAGACTCTGGCTGTTAGGGTCCGGTCCTGGCAGTGGCAGAGCCAGGGTTGAGGGTCCGGTCCTACACCGACGCCTCCTTTTTCTTTTTCTATCTCGACAACCACTTCACCCTTCTTCCAAGTTGCTAACCACAGTGTGTATAACTCGTGTGCACGTGTGTTAGTATTTTTTCAAGTATTTTTCAAGGGTTAAATTGTTATCACACTAGGTCCTAATGCATATGCAAGTATGACTTCACCTAGTGGTACTTTGATAACCGATTAAACCATGATTTTTTCCTCTTCATAGTACGGCTATCTATCCTAAACACACTCACACCCTCTATGGTGTCTTGAGTGCCAAAACAAAAACCTATTTGATACCTTTGCCTTGATCATCCTTGGTTTTTGTTTTTCTCTTTCTTGATTTCCAAGTTGGAGCACTTGATCATTTATTTTGGCCATTACCATCACCATGACCATCATCTAGCTCCACCATTTGGCTTGGACCATCCTATCTTAATCAAACTCTTTGACAAAGGATTAGTCCAATAGGTTTCATCAATTATCCAAAACCAACTTAGGGCTTTCAGTATCTCACATAAACACATATTAGTCCATCTAATGTTGTCACTCAATTATCAAAACCAAACAAGGATCTTTCAGGAATGCACATAGCTTCATAGTGGCTAATCATACATTTTCATGTAGAATCTCTCTCAATACAACTGGAAGCAATTGCGTCATAAGCACGTGGCAGTCATGAGACTTTAGGTTTAGGAATTTCTTCTCTGCCACATTTATTATGCCCTTTACATTCGAGGAGAAGCTTGATGGGACCCTGATACTGCTTAGGCATTCAAACATGCTTTCCTTCTCGTCTTTGCTAAGAGTGTAGCTGGCAGGACTTAAGTATTGTTGTCCATTATCTGCCTCCTCTAGATGCAGGTTGTCACGTTCTTTCATACGCTGCAGGTCCTGCCATACTTCCAGTGTATCTTTATGCTGCCCATACACACCCATGAAGCCTAGCAGGTTGACACAAAGATTCTTCATCAGGTGCATCACGTCGATTGCGCAGACTTGCCAATAGGGTAGCTCCCAAAATATAGACTTCTTCTTCCGCATGGATGCGTGTCCATTAGCATCATTCGGAATAGGTTCTGTCAGGTCCCTTTCCAAAGACTACCTGTACATCCTTCACCATATCGAATACATCATCACCACTACGGTTCGTAGGCTTTGTCCGGTGATCTGCCTTACCTTTAAAATGCTGGCCTTTCCTTCTTACGGGGTGCTTGGGAGGAAGAAATCGATGATGGCCGATGTACACAACCTTCCAACATTTTTTTCAAATATATACTTTCGGTATCATCAAAACTGTGCGTGCATGCCTTATATTCCTTGTTTGTCTGTCCTGAGATTACTTAGAGCAAGCCAATCATTAATTATCACGAACAACAAAGCTCGTAGGTCAAAGTGTTCCTATTCGTGCTCGTCCCACATACGTACACCTTTTTTTCTGCACAAAATTAAAAGTTCCTCAACTAATGGCCTTAGGTACACATCAATGTCGCTGCCAGGTTGCTTCGGGCCTTAGATGAGCACGGGCATCATAATGAACTTTCGCTTCATGCACAACCATGGAGGAAGGTTGTAGACACATAACGTCACAGGCCAAGTGCTATGACTGCTACTCTGCTCCCCAAAAGGATTCATGTCATCCGTACTTGAACCAAACCTTAAATTTCTTGCATCAGCTGCAAACTCTGGGAATTCTGTATCGATTATTAGTTCTCCACTGGTGAAAGCTCTAGTTTGGTTTTGGTAAATTGATGAAACCCTAAGTGTTAACCTAGTTTATCAAAATGATTATGAGATAGGTAGCACTACTCCAAGTGGTGAAGCAAATGAAGATCATGACTTGATGATGGTGATGCTATGGTGATGATCAAGTGCTTAGACTTGGAAAAGAAGAAAGAGGAAAACAAAAAGCTCAAGGCAAAGGTAAAACTTGATAGGAGCTTTTTCGTTTTGGTGATCGAGACACTTAGTGAGTGTGATCACATTTAGGATCGATAGCCGTACTATTAAGAGGGGCGAAACTCGTATCGAAATACGGTTATCAAAGTGCCACTAGATGCTCTAACTCATTGCATATGCATTATATGATCTAGTGGAGTACTAACACCCTTGAAAACATTTGTGAAAATATGCTAACACGTGTGCACAAGGTGATATACATTGTGTTTACCACTTAAGAACAAGGGTTCAAAATTTCACCGGTGGACAGTTCGATGGTGCCACCGGCGCCCTGTATAGAAAAGACAGGGTTTCACAGAGTGCACCGGACACTGTCCTCGTGGGACCGAATGCGTCCGGTGGCTTAACCCTGGCGTTGGACAGGACGCTGGCTGATAAAACCGACCGGACGCTACTCTGGCGTGTCCGGTGCTAATGACGTAGGCAACACTAGAGTTGGTGCACGGGCGTAGAGCTGATTAGACGCTGGTCTGTGTCTGGTCGTGTTGCATCAGACACGTCTGGTCGCAAATCAGAGGCTCGGGGAGCTCTCTGGAAAGGATCAGACTCTGGCTGGTCTGTGTCCGGTCACGCAGGAGCGAACGCGTCCGGTCGCATAACAGAGGCTCGGGGAGCTATCTGGAAACGACTGGACTCAGGCGTAGCAGCGTTCGGTCATGACTTAACCGTTGAGATCAGGTGCTCAGCATTTGAAGAAAAGGATGACATGGCAGCCATTCGTTGACCGGACACTGGCAGGGTGCGTCCGGTCTCCCCGATCTTTTAGTGAATAGTGGAGCTAACGGCTCTATTCATGGGGGATCTCTATTTAAGCCCCATGGCCGGCTCAAGCTCACCCTCTTGGCCATTTGTATTGACATAGCAACCTTGTGAGCTTAGCCAAAGCCCTCCCACTCATCTCCATCATTGATTCATCATCTTTGTGAGATTGGAAGAGAGTCCAAGTGCATTGTTTGAGTGTTTGCATCTACAGGCACTTGGTGTTCGTGATTCGCTGTGGGATTCTCTTGTTACTCTTGGTGGTTGCTGCCACCTAAACAGCTTGGAGCAACGAGGATCATCGAACGGAGGTTGGTGATTGTCTCTGACTCTGATCGTGATGATTGTGAGGGGTTCTTGACCTTTCCCTGGTGGAGAGCCAAAAGGTACTCTAGTAAATTGCTCGTGGCTTGTGTGATCCTCATCTTGTGTTTGTTGTGTGGCACCCTATTGAGGGTTTGGCGTGTGATGCCGATTAGTACATGAACCTCCAAGTGAGTGAATCGCCACAACGAGGACTAGCTTACCGGCAAGCAAGTGAACCTCGATAAAAAATCATTGTGTCATCATTTGATTCTGAGGTGATTGGTCTTTATTGGTCTTTATTGGTATTCATTCTTGTGATTGATTGGTTCATTCCTCGACTCGGCGGTATAACCATTTTGCTCTCTCTTTACATTACCGTAAACTAGTTGTCAAGCTCTTTAGTGTATCTAGTCGTGAGAGCTTGTTAGTTTGGTTAGTGTGGTTCTTTAGTTAGTCTTTGAGAGCACACTAACTTAGTGTAGTGACATAGCCATTGTGTGAATAGAGACTATAGAAACTATAATTATGGTAGGTGGCTTACATTTTTAGTAGGCTAGTGCAACACCCGCTTCGCCTCATATTTGTCTAACCGGTTTGCTAAGTGTTGTTGTAGAAATTTTTAATAGGCTATTCACCCTCCCTCTAGCCATTAGGACCTTTCACCATTGCCTTGGTCCTCGCGCTTGGCCTTGCCCCTGTCCCGACCACCGCTGAAGACCATCTCGACTGCCTCCTCGCTGGAGGCGTGGTTCGTGGTGATGTCGAGCAAGTTGCAGGTGGTACGGGGCTTTAGACAGCCGAGCTTGTGGATCAAGGACTCACAGGTTGTCCCATAGAGGAGCATGCTAATGACGTCCGCGTCGATGACATCAGGAAGGAAGTTGCACCGCTTTGAGAACCTACGAATATAATCCCGTAGGGACTCATTAGGCTCCTGCTGGCAGCTCTTGATGTCCTAGGAGTTCCCAAGATGGACATATGTCCCCTAGAAATTTCTGACGAAGACCCTCTTGAGATCCGCCCAGTCACGGATGTTGTCGGGCGGGAGAAATTCAAGCCATGCTTGAACATGCTCCCCCACGTAGATGGCAAGATACTGAATGATGAAGTGGTCATCATCCACTCCTCTGGCTCGGTAGACGAGCCAGAAGTCTTTGAGCCATATACTGGGGTTCGTTTCCTCGGTGTACCTGGCGATGTTGGTGGGTGGTTGGAAGCGTTGTGGGAATGACGCTATCTGGATGCGACGCCCAAAGGCCCGTGGCCCTGGGCCATCCAAGCTGGGGCTCTAGTCATTTGGTCGGCTACCATGCCTAGGATGCATGTCCCCACACTCCTCGATGGTCAGGCCAGGGCCCGTGCCGCCTGCTCTCGCTGCCACTTGATGGACGTCATCATCGTGCCAGGCATGGCGTCGATTGTTGATGATGCTACGAGCGTCATGGTTCGGCCCGAGCCATTCGCGCATAGGTGGTCGATGTGGAGCGGGCACCGGGTCAGGCTGTGGTGCAGCCGCAGCCTCCTGCCCCAAGCCCAGCAACTGTAGTGGTGAGTGGATGGAGCGATTCGACTGGTGCGGCCCCATTCCCACGGTGAGGCAAGAGGCCGTGAGCCGGTGTCGTGACGTGGAGCTCTCCGCTTGTTGAACGGCGGCAGTTTCCACCAGCATCCGGAGGTTTCGGTGGATTGCCTGTTCCTGGGGTCGGTAGGCTCGGGAAGGCCGCGCAGAAGCATCGCCGTAGCAGCGATGTTTTGGCTAGCCTGAGCAAACTATGGAGGATCGTTCCCTCCATCTAGGATGTTACGCTGGACCTGGCAGGTGTGACCCCAAGCGTCGCTCACCGGGTTACATGCACGTGGCACAACGTGCTGTGCCGAGCGTGCCAGCATAGGTGGTGGCTGACTCTGCCGCCTTTGTCGTAACTCCTCGCCATGCTCCTGCGCACGCGTGAGGGCCTTCACACGAGGGTTCGAAGGGGTGTGAGTCTACAGAGATTCTGCTACCACTGGTGGCTGTCCTAGGGCTTATGCCATACCGCACTCCCAGGACAGAGGGTGGCCAAGTGCCACAACGTCGCCGATGCTGGAGCCGTCGCTTTCGACCTCATCGTCTACGAGGTCATGAAAGGAGATGGGAGCATAGCCCGCAATCCCCATGAATTCAAATGTGAGAGGGGGCGGCGTCAGCATCCTTTGGAGCCCCCCGCGTACGCGTCCCCAGGGGACGCAAAGCCATAGGGGAACCGGTCGCACGGTGGTCGCAGTGGGGACAACGGGGTCCCTCCGTAGAGTCAGCGGAAGGTGTTAAATAATGAGTAAAGAACAACATATACGTTACTCACCGTGGAGTTTGAGCCCAGCATGGGCTCGAGGTGAAGCGTGAGGGTTTTGATGTTGAGGTCGTCGGGTGGGCCGGGGTTGGTGGATGGTGCTCCTCCTCCAGTGGACGCCGAGACGAGCGCCTCCTCGTGGAGGCAGAGTATGCCGAGCCGGTTAGCGACGAAGCCCAAACTCCCGAAGAGAAAGGTCTAGAGTGGCACGAAGATGGGAGGAACCCACATCCCAACAGGTGGGAGCGTGGGGAACTCTAGCGAGCCAAAGCGAATCGTATTGCTCGAGCCTGCCATGACGAAGATGGTGGAAAGGTGGGCCATCCGATGACCAAAAGCGTGAATGCACGACGTCCTCCCCATGGACGGCGTCAACTGTCGGTGCAAAAAGTGACCAATAAGTAAATATTTATAGTTTTGCCATGTGTTGTGATCGGATGTGGCCTAACACTCAATGACACAGGATTTATACTGGTTCAGGCAACGTGCCCTACATCCAGTTTCAGTCGGTCGGTGACTTTATTCTTGAGCCCAGGTGCTTGAAGTTTGCTGTGGGGTTACAAACGAGTAGGAATAAGAAGGGGGTGTTAAAGGCCCAGTCGGACTCTGAACCGAAGGGCCGAGAGTGACGGGGGCTCTAACGTGCGCTAAGTATTGGAGCGTATACTCTGTGTAGCTTTAGAGTTCTAGAGCTATTGAGCTATTCGTGTTCTCAGGTCCTCGACTGCTCGAATCGTCTAGCTTCTCTTTTTTTAGGAGAGCCAGAGAGAGTTTTTAGGAGAGAGCTCATCCCCTTTTATAGTCGAATGGGATGGCCTTACAAGTCAGAGAAAGAGAGAGAATGTATACGTGTGCTACCTAGTCTTGTTGCCCACACTGGCTGGTACGAGACGATCGTCGACGCCCACAATACTGTTTATGTCCAGATGCATGTGGCAGGCTCTACCGTGTTCGCCTGGTATGGCAAATGTCGGCGCCTACAATATTATTTGTGTTCTGACATGCCTGAAAGGTTGCATAGTGCCCATCTGGCATGGCCTGGTGGCACCGTCCTGCAGGTGCGCAGGGTATGGCAGGGTACGGTCCTCGATATTGCGGTTTGACTTGAGTGCCTTACCTTATCTGCTCCGCCTGATCCCCGGGCCCTCACCGAGCGGGCGTCCCCGATCGATCGTTCCTAGTCGGCCCCGACAGTGTCGGTCAGGGAAGAGCCGCGAGCAGAGGTCCGGCATATCCTCGGTCAGAAAAGGAGGTTGGAGTCGGACTGTGTCCCCACCTTGGCCAAGCCTTCCGGTTGGGGACCGGATCGTTCTCCCGACCTATCATTATGTATCTAGGCTAGCCCGGGAGGCGTGCGTTGTCGCTACGCCGTCTGCTGGGCCGAGTTTTTACAGGGAAGCAGGTCCATTGGGGACCCCGAGTTTATGACCCCGACAGATCTTCTATGACAATTTCAGAATCATCATTAAGATTTTCGTCATAGAAGTGGATATTTCTAGTAGTGAATGTAGACAATCTTAAATAGCACAAAAAACTAAACCTACAATGCACTTCAACATAATGATTTCGTGACCAATTCCAACTAAAACAGACAAATCCTTCGCCGGTTCTTCATCGATTGGCTTCTTTTGTTTGTTCACCTCTTCATGCACAGGTGAACTCTCATCAACTGCCTCAAAGAATTACCTTAGCCGAGTCCTGCACGTGCTTTACATAATCCTCCTCCCAGTACCAACCTTCACATCCACTACCATCCCACTAAAATTAGAAAATAAAATTAATCAAGAACTTCTAATCAAAGTTATCAAAAAATAGAAATGGATACAAACCAAAAAAAAACACGGTCCAAAGAACTCACATTGCGATCCGGACACTTGTAGAACATGCAGCCGTGGTTGGGACCCGTCTTCTTCACTCTGAACTCCAAAATAGTCTTGTTACACTTGCCGCACGTAACGAGAGGGATGTACGGTCTCAGTCACGGACGGACTCCATACGAGGCCAAGACCTAGAAGCAGTCGACATCTAGTCTAAACTCATTTGATCAACTACTATTAATTTTCTCCATTTCTAAACCATAAAATGATCTATACTACAATGAAAGGTGGATAATCATTTTGTTGAACTCCTATAGGCTTTCTTCTTCTACATATGCAAACTATCAATAGTTTGAGCTCAAATAGCTTATGAATCAAACAAAAAATCCACCATTATTCCTAGTCTAAAAAAACTCAATTTTCTCCATTTCTAAACCATGAAATGAGCTAGACTAGCAATTAAAGGAGGAATCTAAATTTGATCAACTACTATAAGCTTCCTTCATCTACACATTCAAACTATCAAGTGAGTTTGAGCTTAAATGGCATATAAATAAAAAAAATACGCCATTATTCTCAATCTAAAATAAAACCACAAATTTCTTGTTTCTAGACCATGAAATGAGCAATATTAGCAATGAAACATGAGAGGATGAAGTTGCTAACCTATAGAACCAAAGAATAGATAGAGGAATCGAATCAAGTCTAGATCCAAAGCATGAACTCCTCCTCCAAGAGCAAGAACAAAGCTGAGACGAGCAAGAACAGAGAGCTTGAAATGGCTCGGGCTGGGGGAGGGGAGGAAAGAAAGTATGTACGTATCATATATCCGGGTACCTCTGCTCCCGGTTGATGCTTACAACTGGGAATAAAGTACACCTTCTAATCCTGGTAGGAGCCACCGGGATTGAAGATTTAGTCCCAGTTTGTGCTACCAACCGGGGCTAGAAGATAATCTTTAGTTCCGGTTGGAGCCACCAACAGGGACTAAAGGCGTCTGCTGCAAAAGCCTGCCACGCGAGACGTTGGGCAGGTGACTTTAGTCCCGGTTGGTGGTTCCAACCGGGACTAATGCTCCCTTTATTCCCGGGCTCAATTTTGGCCGAGACTAAAGATAAAAACCAAAAGTCTGTTTACCTAATATAAATTGTAATGTTATTTTAATTAATTGCAAGGTGCAATTTGTGAGTTATATGATTCTTGTTGGTTGGATCGTAGTGTGAACTCTATAACTTGATCCTGCGTTTTAGTTGCGCTAGTGGAGATTGTGGATGGCGATTTCAGGGACCTTCCTATGTCCCTCAAGTTAGTGCCACAGTGGTCGAGTGGACGGCGCGTGGTACTAGCTAGATGGCCGGGGTGAAAATCCTCACAATCATGGTTAGGTGTCACCAGATACAACACCGTGTTGAGTTCTAGAACAGAAAAGATTTAGAACATCTAAGGTTGGATGCTGGTTGAAAGCTGGAACAAATTGGATTTAGCGCATTAGGTTCATTTTTATGGATAAAAAACAATTATGGGATGTGCTCCGTACAATGAAACAATAGTGATAAGTTGATTTATTTTAAAAGGAATAGCAGTAAGATTTTGGAACCTTGGTGTCCGTCAGTGCAGTGCCCGGACGTTCGCCCCGGCTGTGTCCGGATGTAGCTGCCAGCCACAAATTCGCCGCGCGCCGGCCCCGTTCTCTCGCTTGTTGCTACAACATGAGAAACCAACGAACTGCAACATACAACATTCAGTTACGAGATGATACATCCTTAATCGACAGGCAAAATCATCCATTATTGCATCTCAATTTTATTGCCGCAACATGAGAAATCATTTATTTAACATCTCAGTCTATATGCTACAGCATGAAAATTAGCAAAACGCAACATCCAACAGCCAGCTACTGAGTGCGACATCTCTAATCGATATAAGAAAAATCATTGCTTACTGCAACACCAAGAAATCATCACTTATTGCAACACCAAACATTCATGTGACGCAACATGCTAGTTTTGTTGCATCAACATGAGAGATCCCCTACTGAAAACATCATAATTTGCTGTGAAAACATGAGAAATCTCCTGATGAAACATAAAGAAACAACAAATGCAACATCCCAAAACTATATGCTGAGCGACCACAGCCCTGGATCCAAAGACCGATGGGAGCTATCGCCGGAGAGGGAGCAAAACGAGCGAGGGACGCCATGGAGAGGGAGGATGGCTAGTGCTTGTGGTAGGACGTGGTGGAGAGGGAGGCTGGCGAGCAGGAATTCGAGTGAGCGACGAGAGAGAAAAATCTGAGTGAACGACTAGAAAAGTTAGTATTCCACGAGCACTATTAGGCCGTTTGGGCCCAGCCAAGTTGAAAGGATCAATTTGAATGGTCTATTCAGTGTATCGCCTATTAGCACTGTGACCCGTTCCAATCATTCATTCTTGGTTACAGTAGTACTTGCTAATCACTGATACTAGTAGGAAAGACCAAGAGTCGTCGTATGATCGGAATCGGATCCTACAATCATGGCACTGTCGTGCCTTGACGATCTTTATGCTTAATGGTGTAGGTTTTTTTTCCCGATGGTTGGACTCAAAAGAGGACTTGCCCTTGTGTGTTTCCTACTAGCAGAAATCATGATTGCGGCAGAAATCATTTACTTTGTTTTGCAAAACGTTACGGCAATGTTTGTTTAGGACAGTTATAGCGGCAAGGTTTATTGGAGGGAGCGGCTTCATGACCCTACCATTTCCCAACCGTTGGCCGTTAGGCAAGAACGCCATTGTCACGACACCCCAGCTTAGCATTGCCCACAAGGTACCTATCACTACGAGTCCGTTCGCTCGTGGATTTCTAGACTGATAAGTTCGGCCAGTGCTGATTTGTTGTAAGAGAAAAATACTATTGGCTGACTGATAAGGCTGGACTAAAATCAACAAGCCAACACTCGCTCGGCCAGCCAACCCTACACACGAGCACAGACGCACAAACGGACACACAGGCGCACGCTGAGCAGTGAGCTCCCCCCATCCCCGCATGTCAAACAGAGCACAGCTCACGCTCACTCCCTCCTCCGGAAACCAGGAATCCCAAGAACCAGCCGCGGCAGCGACGGCGACGCCATGGCTCTGACGGTGCCAACCGCGGCGCTGGTCGTCCTCGCCGTCGCGGCCACGCTGGCCCTGCAGCCGCGAGCGAGCGCGCAGATATCAGCCCCGCCCTTGGGCGCCCCCGCGCCGTCGTCGCTGGACTGCACGGGCGCGCTGCTGAACCTGACGCCGTGCCTGACGTACGTGGAGCGCCGCAGCGCGCTGACGCGGCCGGACAAGGGCTGCTGCGGGGCGCTCGCGGCCGTCGTGGGCGGCGACGACGCCCCCTGCCTGTGCGCGCTCCTCGGCGGGTACTACGGCGGCGCGCACGGCGCCCGCGTCGACACCGTGCGCGCGCTCGCGCTGCCCACCATCTGCCGCGTGGACGCGCCGCCGCCCAGGCTCTGCGCCGCGCTCGGCATGCCCGTCGCCGAGCCGCCGGGTGGAGCCGCCGCCGCGCCGACGGACTCAGGTACGTACGGCGCGCTCTGGTCTGCCCGCGTGCGGTAAACGCTACTACGCCGGTTTCGATACGCTCGCGTTCTGCAATGTGGCTGCCCTGGTGCCTGGTGGGATTTAGCGACCGATTAATAAATAATAACTTTAAAGGCGTCGTAGGTACTCTAGGAAATCATCATGTCAACGCCGTGTTTTTTTCTTAATCTACCTAGATTCTCTCGGGTACGTACCCCTCTTGCAAACTTCATTTGCTAGACCAGACCATCCATCCGTAGTAGCCCGGAATTCTGAGCTTTGTATGATACCACTCCCTTGAGTATTAGCCTGTACATATAATTGTACAAAGTGTAGGCGTATCTAATAAAAACTAAAATTGTTGTACATCTTGAAATCTTGCAATACGTGGGAGTACTGCTATGTCCCGGTAACCATCTGATCAACCCGCGCGAGTCCTGACAAAAATGTCGACACTGACAAGATCTCTCGCTGCAGGTTCCGACGCGCCGTCGACCACACCGGCAACGGCGGCCGCGAACGGCGGCCCGGCGACGCGCCCGCGAGCCTCGACACTGCCGTACCTGGTGGCTGCTCTCTGGCACGGCTGTCTCATCATCCTCTCCACCATGCTGCTGCTGTAACTCTTGCAGGCCGTACGCACACGGTACACCGCCCTCGGCGGCACGCACCGTAGAGCTGCCGCGCATCTGTACAGGTGTTAAATGTACAACACGCGTTCCGCCGGTGATGGAATCAATTCGGGCGTCCCGTCGTCCGTCCATCGGTCCATGCCCTCAACGTCCGCATCGAATTGTTGCGAAAAAACGCCTTTGGCTGATCTCCCTTGGCGCCTGCCCTGCCCCCGGCCGGCCCCACCAGCCCCAGGCAAACATCAAATCAGCACAGCGGCGATGGATGCGGACGTCCCGTCCGAGCCGCAGGCCGCAAAAGCGCCGGCGTCTGACGTGCCGAGACTCGTGAAATCGTTGAAAGGCGGCTCGGCGCAACGGCGCTGTACGCGTGGACGCGGCTCGCGCGCTCCGGCCCCGTTTCTACGATCCCTCCCTTCCTCCCTCCGGGCTCCGGCTCACCGCGCGAGCACGGGCTACGTGTGACAACTGACAAGCTTCCTTTTACCCTTCCGGTAGCTGGGTGGCGTGCGTGTCATGACTCGAGCCAAAGAGTGCGTGCTGTGTCATATGGCATGGCCCGCACGGGTACGGCATACGGGGCTGGTCCGCTGGTGGCACCGTCGTGTGACCTGGCTTTCGGGCGTGGCTGTTCTGGCCGCCACGGTGGGGCTCGCCGGCGGGTGGATTATCGCTGTCGAGGTTGAGGCTAATGAGCTGGCTAAATTCGTCGGTCTGCACCAGTTCATCGATTGCCCTCATGCCCTGTTTGTTCTTGCCTATGGTCCTCTAGGGGATGAAAACTAACGAGCACGAAGCACGTGATAGGTTCGCACCATCGGGTGCATGGATGCGTCACGAGGGCATGCTACGGCGCTATGCTATCTGTTCAAACAGCACGACTAGCGCCTGGACGTCCGGACGTCCGTGCCTGCAAGTCATTTTCGTGTCGTTTCGCGCGTCCACGTGGGGCCCATGTCGTCCCGAGCGTCAACACCATCGAGAAAGAGGCGGGAGGGGGCGGCGAATGCCTAGTCGACGCCGGAGGAGGAAGACACACCGATGCGAGGCAGAAAAAGCAAGGAGGAAGATGCAAACATTCGATCTACTTTTAAAATATCCAGATACAACACGTGTAACATACATCGGAAGGTAGATGAAACACTTGAAATATGCATATGAAACACTTGCTGCAACACCAGATCTACTTTTGAAACATTCAGATGAAACACTTGCAACATATGTACGACAACAACTGAAACACTTGCAAACATACACATGGAAAAACACATGAAACATTCGGAATATACACATGAAATATACATGTATAGCCATTGCAACATGTGCAACATCTCGATCTACTTTTGCAACATCAAGATGAAACACTTGCAACATCCAAATAAAACATCTAAAACACTTGAAACATACATCCGCAACTTGGGATTTGTGGCAGAACCGCCTAATCTAATGCCTCTCAGAAGTACTTGTCTTCCATTAGACACTAAATACTCAAGGGAGGGCACCAAATTACGCAATTTCGTCGAGCACACCCCAAGGAAGAACCCGAAAATCCACATTTTTCCATCAGGATCACAAATGAGAGAATAAAGCTTACAACATTTTAGCCATTTCTTACATCACATTCCATGCAGCATCAGAGTATAATATTTATTTATTATAACAGCGGAATATACCCATGTTATCAGAGTTATGAACAATTTACTTTAACAGCGGAATATAAACATGTGATCAGAGAACAGGGGAAATAAATATCTATTCATGACATGATGAAGCATTGATATATAAACTATGACAACAGATTATAAAACTTCAATTTATAAAAACATTTAGTAAGAGTTATAAATAAAGACTATGATCGCAGCGTAAAGGAATCCTCTGTGAGCCCACCAGGAGGAATCCACACACAAGAGTCAGCTCTAGCATCCGCCTATCACCTGCAACAGGGGAAAATAAAAACCCTGAGTACTCAATTGTAACAACAATAATATATTTCCTATCTCTCGCGAGTGACAGGCAATCACTCGACTTTTACCGGAATCATGTAGCATAGCAATCTACACGATCCTGTCATACCAGTAAGGCTCATAGGATAAAGATATATATATATATATATATATATATATATGCAAATGGGTTTCATTCAACTCCTTAAAACTTAATGCACAAACATAATATAAAGTGCAGAAAAGTAGGAGTTATGCACCGGGGCTTGTCTGTATAACATATAACCAAAAGTTAGTATTCCATCTTGGTGACACGATCTCCAAAAGTACCATCTCACCAGCAACTTCCGATGACTCTGCGATCCATCGTTGTCCCTATTATGGTATGCAATACGATGCAGAGATGATGAACTAACAAGCTAGCTCTAATGACTAACGTACTAATCCACGTGTCAACATCGTCGAGAAAGGTGTCGTTTCCCGACAAGTGTTTTAGTTATACAATTCCAAGGTGTTTCTTTATTTTATTTACTTGAGTTACTATATATTCAAACTAGGGCTCATTTGCTATCTTAGCAATTTACTTACTATGTAGCTACAAAAATTACAGAGAACACCTGATAACACTTCTAACCGACTGTAAAAATTTTAGAACTAACACTATCACCGATCTCTCACAAAAATTCCCACAAATTCACATTTTTACAATATTAAACATTTTAAAATAATTAGAGCAACACTGGAAACATTTTAAAACTAGATGAACCAAATACGCTAATAGATAGATCATGATTTTAGGAGCCTAACAAAATTGGTTTGGAATTTTATAATTTTTCTATGATTTACTATGAATTTTGTAAGATCCCTGTTTTGGTAGAAAAAGAAAAGACTAAGAAAAAGGAAGAGGACCGCTTGGGCCAATTCTGGCCAGCTCGGCCCACGTGCGGCGCAGGCGCGACGCGGCGACGTGGCTCGGCCCACAGGCGCGTGCCCGGCCTACTGACCAGGCGCGGCCCAACGACGGCGGTAACAGGCGCAGGCGGCCCAGGCGGCAGGCGGACCGTAGCCCAGCGCAAGCAGGGCGACCCACAGTGGGGAGCCCAGTGGCGGTGGCACCAATTGCGAAGAGACCCCTGAGCTTTCCTCAAAACAACCCGCAGTACTTTAGGCACTATGCATCACTATTCATATGAGTCAGAGAATTACGTTGGGGACCCTAGAAAAATTCTATTCTTACCCCACGGTCCTCCTCTTCCTCCTCACAAGCAGAGCACGGGCAGAGGAACCGGCCAGCGGCCGAATCTGGCCATGAGGTTGCCGACGGCGATGGGGAGGCGGCATCACGGCTTGCCTGCTGTCGGGCGCACCCGCTGGTGGATGCGGCTCGGCTAGAGGTAGAGTGTGGAGCCCCGGCCACGTGCGTCGGCGCTTGGGATCGGGCGGCTCTGCGGTGGGGGGGCGTCGACGGCGAGGTGGTGGTGCAGGGATGGTGAGGCAGGTGGTCGAGCGCGGGAAGGCGCCGAGCGGTGGCGAGCTCGAGCCTTGCGGCGGGCAACAGCAGCAGGGGTAGCCCGACGCGGACGATGGTAGGGGTGGCTGTGGGGCGGCCACGGTGGGGAGAGCGGCCGCAGGTGCTTATAGGGGGTCGCCCAGAGCAATGGGCCACGGCACGACCGGACAGGAAGCGCGACGCGGTGACGACGGCGCGCCAGCATGGCCGTGACGCGTGGACTACGGAGGAGGCGTTCGTAAGGGGCAGCGTAGTGGGGCTACAGCTCCAGCGCGGGACCATGGGTGGTTCGCGCGCGCTCACGATGGGCCGGGTGACGAACGACATGGCCACGATGGTGCTTTGGTGCTCGAGGGGACCTCGACTGAAAGAGGGAAGAGGGGAGGAGAGACTTGGGATAGGTGGAGGAGGTACCGAAGGTGCTCACCAGCAACTGAATCCAGCTGTGGCGGCTGCGTGTGGAGATCGACGATGCGCTCTCCTTCAGTGCTAAGAACAGGGGAACTCGATTAGGAGAGGAAGGTGGTGAGCAGCGTCGTGGGATGGCTTGGCGGCTCGGTAAGGCAGAGGGCAGGGGCAAAGGCAGTACACGACAGTAGTAGCTCGGGTAGGTGGAATGAACGGCCTAGAGCGAGCGGGGTGAGGTAGTTGAGGTGAGCGGTTGAGATCGCTCACTACAGGTGTACCGATTCATGAACAGAGCACCAACGACATGGCTCACAGCGCGATCTAAGGAGGTTAATGCAATTTTTAGAGCAACAACGCAACGTCAAACCACTCCACGAACTATACCATGCTATGGTATCCGCAAAGATGCAATCAATAGTGCCAAAACAAGATGCTAGTGTTTAAGAATTTTAATCAAAATTTAAATTCCAATTTAGCATTTTATAAATCGCCAAAAAGTGTACTTTCAACACAACTTCAAATTTTTGCCGATTTAACGAAAAGGGCTAATTTTAATTTCTAATTTGATTCTTGAGCTATCAAAAATACCATGGAACAACATCTATTCACCAATTCAATAGTTGCATTTTCATCTACTAGACTTGTACTTCAAATTTTATTTAAGTAACAATTACAAGTTATATTTTATTTTTGTTTATAAAAATTGTTTTTAATGCTTGATCAAATAAACAAGCCATTCGCTATTTATCTGCTATCAGGCATTTTTAAGCACTTTCTTCATACTTTTCCAAAACAAGCCCTAAACAACTTTTGTCCACAAGATTATTTAAAAGTTGTTAAGCACCGAGACAAGTTGACTAGCGACACTTATTTGTTTGTTTTATTCATGAAAGCGAGCCGCACAAGATTCGTTTATAATTCTATGTGGGCTTTAAACTTTTAAACCCAAAAACTTATTTTGCTAATTTCTCTTACGCATTAACCTAGGTGCTAAGCAAGCTCGTAACACCAGAGGTGTTACAACCAACCCCCTAAAAAGAATCTCATCCCGAGATTCGGAGCAAGAATCAGAAGGGGGAAAACGCGATTACATTCGTAAATCTTAAATTACACAAAAGATTACACGACGCCGAACGCTAAATTACACCGGGATTTAAAGTTACATGGTTAAGAGCAAACTAATACAACTGGGGCTTAATCTAGAAATCGGGATAGACGAGGGCAATGGAGAAACAACAAGATAATAATTATCCAAAACATGGTGTATGACCAACATATCCAGAAACAGGAGACTGAGAAGCAAACATCGTGAACCCCAAGATCAAACTAACCAACGGTAGACTTGAACTTCTTCGAAAACCAGATCCTTCTTCTTCTCAGATTACCTAATCACCTCGGACTGACGAGCCTAGTTCCACAATGTCGACTGGATCTCGCAGCTCTTCATCGGGTTCGAGGGGATGGGGATGAAGAAGAAAAGCAAGGACCAAGGGCATCTTATAGTGGCGAACGGAGGTGGACGCAGTGCACCGGCAGTGGAGACGCGCGAGGATAGGATACCCTGCCGGTTCACGCTGTGTGGATAAAGTCGGCCATGGTGCGCTCCCTGCGCGAGCGAGCAGAGGGGGAAATAAAGGAGAGGAGAGAGGGTTCGCTCGACGAGGGTGTGTGCAGCGAGCGTGTCCCCAAAAGAAGAAAAGAAGGGAGGGGGAAGGGGGGTCCGGTATGGGGATGAGAGCGTGGGGCGAGAGCCGACCGAATGTCGGGAAAAGGAGAAACGCACAGTGCACGAATACGGCGAGTGCGGCACGATGCCGCGGCCACGCGAAAACGGGGTGATAATGGGCCCGACACAGACGGCATCCGCAGGGCACGCAGCGAAATAACTCGGCATGTGTAGTGCGATCAAGCCAGACACAGGGCTTAGAACCAGATGTCCACTCTAGCATTTCCAAGCACTCCCTACTACCCGAGGCTAACTTTTTCCTTGTTACTCTTCTTTTGACCACATCCGTCTTTCATGTAAACTAAGACCATGTCATACGCTCTTCCTCCAAAACCACAATCTCTTGTGTACTTGAGGGAACACTATTACATCGACTCATTGTGGATTTCCTGTTTAAAACACCCGAATATTTCCAAGGAGAATATTTGTAGCAAAAGCAGTACGGCGGTGTAACTTGGTAAAGGTACTTGGTCAACAACCTCGATACCAGCGCGTGTCGAACAGCGTCACCATGTGGCAGTTGTCCCACAGGGGCCCTCAGTTTCGTCGTGGCACCATAAGCTATTAACCAGGCAACTACTACCAACTTACACGTAATAAACACGGTGGGGTCATAGACCACTAAATCAGAGGAGTATTGCAAGGGAAGATTCAAACAACAAGGGTTCCTTTCGCAACAAGGGACAAGGAATTCAAATCCAATGACAGATTTGATTTAATGAGATTCAAGTGTTCTACTAGGACATCCACAATTAGTCGATACAGTGTCCTATGTTATCCAATCACGGCTGATCTGCTGGCATCTGAATGGTAACTTCTCTTGTAACCCGCTTAACATCGCCTTTGAAAACCCTAAACATGTCTAACAAGACTTAAGGGTAGATGGACACCATAAACCCAGCGAAGTAAATAAAATGCACATTCCAACGGTCTTATACGGGTCCAACATATAGGCACTCACTCTCCCATTCTCAACACATCGTTCACCTTCCCTATGATCGGACGACCCCAACCACTATGGACAAAATACAATGGAAAGATTACAATACTGGAGAACAGCGACAAAAAGCACTACCAACTATGGTACACCTTCCTAAGGCAACTAATCTACTCTGTCCGACCACCCAACTTTATTCCCGGGCTCGACGGATTCTTCTACCACCCAGGCTATGGATCTACCTCCTCTATGGGCAATGGCTGAGTGAGAGGAATCATGGGTTCTACTTCTGACACTTCCGAGGGTGGAGGTGCTAGCAGTACTATCGCACCAGTTCTTCTTCTTCCTGCCGAATGGATAGGGATCCCCTCCATGATCAAGGGATCATGCCGTTTCGCAACCAGCGTCCTACGCTTAGCCCTAGTGACAAGGTAGGCCTCTCTCAATAGATGGGCATGTCGATCTTCGAGCTCCTTTAGGGCTTTTGACATGGCAGTCTCCCGACTCTCTACGGCGGCCACACTGGCATGTGCTTCAGCAAGTTGCACCAGGAGCATCCTGGAGAAGAACTCGACTTCCTCGGCTCGTAGGAGGCACTTCCTCAGCTTCGAGGCTTGCCGGTCACACTACTCATCCAGAGCAAGTAGGTACGTGGTCAAGTGCACCACGGTTGGACTGTCTTCTTGCATATCCTGCCCTTGCAAAGCCTCCATGCGAGCCCTCCATGCTCGTCGATTCTTTTCCAAAGGTGGAAACAACCTCATGGGGGTACGGGCAATGGGCTCTTCATAGATCTGGCAAAGATACCTCAAGGCTTTGCAGTCCACAACCTGGTAGGTGTTGATGAAGCGAAGCCTAGTTGCGGTCACATTCTAAGCTTCAGTGATGTTGGGGAACTCCTCACTCTTCCCAATGTAGACGGTAACCTCACACTGCTCAGTGCCATGCTTTTCATACTCACGGCCCTCATACTCGAGATGATCTTTGACTCTGAGCTTTTACAGGGTGGCATGCAGGATTCTAGGAAAACCCTCAACGTTCAGGCAGTAACTACTAACCTAGGCTCCTGCCATCCTTGGCGGTGGTTGCAAAGAAGGACTGAGCAAAAAGCTTGCTCAAAGAAAAGCTAGATGAGCTAAAGTGCGCCGAGTGGTGGTACCAATGGTTAAGCCAGGCCCTGCTTATAATGGTAGAGCAGTCAATGATCCTGGCGCAGTCCACCGAGGTTCCTGCGTGGGATCACTACGAATGAACCGAAGAAATTTTTCATGCATTCGAGGCGAGCAATATTCGAGGCCATTATTGACTACTACAACTACAGGGCAAGTGTCTGACAAGAGCGCATAAAAGAGTATGGGGAGACATGGGTCACGACCGGCGTGAACCACAAGCAAACACAGAGCACGAAGCCACAGTGTAGAAATAACTCTAGAATAGGAACGAGTCGGTCGTGCACAATACGACACGCGTGACACCTTTAGATGGCGTATCCGCAAGCAATACGGGTACTACAATGCACAAACATGATATGTAGGAATGCACATCCTATACGTCCTTCTACTATTGCCAACATATAGGGCAACCGTTCTTAGATTTTTGACACATCGTTCTCTCCCTGTAGCTAGTCGATACTATCGGACTATGCTCAGGGTCAGTGTTCTAGTAGAAAAATTGATTAAGCCTACTTAAGTCAGTGCCATCTATCCTGGATACATAATCATAGTAATAGGGCTACTTATATAACTTTGCATAAAAACGTCCTAACTTTTTACAAAAATAGGTTGTCAAATTTTAGATTAGAAAAGGATTTTGAAGCTTTATTTCCTAATTTAGGCTCTGATACCACCTGTGGTAGAACTATCTAATCTAATGCCTCCTAGGAGTACTTGTCTTCCGTTAGACACTAAGTACTCAAGGGAGGGCACCAAATTACGCAGTTCCGTCGAGCACACCCCAAGGGAGAACCCAAAAATCCACATTTTTCATCAGGATCACAAATGAGAGAATAAAGCTTACAACATTTTAGCCATTTCTTACATCACATTCCATGCAGCATTAGAGTATAATATTTATTGATTATAACAGCGGAATATACCCATGTTATCAGAGTTATAAACAATTTACTTTAACAACAGAATATAAACATGTGATCAGAGTTACAAGGGAAATAAATATCTATTCATGACATGATGAAGTATTGATATATAAACTATGACAATAGATTATAAAACTTCAATTTATAAAAACATTTAGTAAGAGTTATAAATAAAGACTATGATCGTAGCGTAAAGGAATCCTCTCTGAGCCCACCAGGAGAAATCCACACACAAGAGTCAGCTCTAGCATCTGCCTGTCACCTATAACAGGGGGAAATAAAACCCTGAGTACTCAATTGTACTCAGCAAGACTTATCCGATGGGAGAAAAGAAAAGACTCTAAGGGTATGCAAGGCTATCTGGCTTGTGGGTTTATTGCATCGACAGGAAGCATTACTAAACGTGTGTCCTTATATTCGATTTCATTAGCAGTCATCATTAGTTCATTAACTAGCCATTCTATGTAAGCACATGTACTACTTTCAAGCAGGTGATAAGTAATTAGAATCATTTTATCATCTTTCATCTTCCAGTTCTTACTATGTTGCTAGATTGTAGACAAGTCATACCGAATCGCCAGTGATTCACGAATCAATGTGCTTAGCTGGGTACCCTAAAACACACGCCCCGCTTGTACCCTAGGCGCAAGCAGGACCAACCCACCACCCTCCTGTCATGGGGTCTTGGTCCCCATCCAAACTTGACTCAAGCCCCGCCCCCTCGAGTCCTGGACTCGGTGCTTGGTGCTTAGACCTCCACCATCCCCGCCTCAATCACCGGTCCTAAAAAGAGCCGTAACCCATGAGAAGAGAGCAATGAGTCTTCCCGCGCCCATACACAAGTATGTGTTCAGGATAATAAGTCTATGACCTGCCTAGAACCCAATGCAACGGCCGGTCCTTAACCGACATATAAGGCGAACTAATGCAATCCGAGCATCGCCAATGCCAAACCAAGTCCGATCTAAAATACCATTGCACCTGGGTCTCCAATTATCATCTATATATATATTCCAGGTGATAATAATATAGTAACAACAATAATATATTTCCTATCTCTCGTGAGTGACAGGCAATCACTCGACTTCTACCGGAGTCCTGTAGCATAGCAATCTACACGATCCTGTCATACTAGTAAGACTCGTAGGATATATATATATATATATACACACAAGTGGGTTTCATTCAACTCCTTAAAACTTAATGCACAAACATAATATAAAGTGCAGAAAAGTAGGAGTTATGCACCGGGGCTTGTCTGTGTAACATATGACCAAAAGTTAGTATTCCATCTTGGTGACACGATCTCCAAAAGTACCATCTCACCAGCAACTCCCGATGACTCCGCGATCCATGGTCGTCCCTATTATGGTATGCAATGCGATGCAGAGATGATGCAATAGTCAATTAACAAGGCAGCAACAACTCTTAAAACAGAGTACATACTACGAACTAACAAGCTAGCTCTAATGACTAACGTACTAATCTACGTGTCAACGTCATCGAGAAAGGTGTCGTTTCCCAACAAGTGTTTTAGTTATACAATTCCAAGGTGTTTCTTTATTTTATTTACTTGAGTTACTATATATTCAAACTAGGGCTCATTTGCTATCTTAGCAATTTACTTACGTTGTAGCTACAAAAATTACAGAGAACACCTGATAACACTTCTAACCTACTATAAAATTTTTAGAACTAACACTATCACCGATCTCTCACAAAAATTCCCACGAGTTCATATTTTTACAATATTAAACATTTTAAAATAATTAGAGCAATCCTGGAAACATTTTAAAACTAGATGAACCAAATACGCTAATAGATAGATCATGATTTTAGGAGCCTAACAAAATTGGTTTGGCATTTATATAAATTTTCTATGATTTACTATGAATTTTGTAAGATCCCTGTTTTGGTAGAAAAAGAAAAGACTAAGAAAAAGAAAGAGGATCGCTTGGGCCAATTCTGGATAGCTCGGCCCACGTGCGGCGCAGGCGCGATAATAGACCGGCAGCGCGGCTCGGCACACTAGCGCGTGCGGCCGAGCGCGGGAAGGAGCCGAGCGGTGGCGAGCTCGTGCCTTGCGGCGAGCAACAGCAGCAAGGGTAGCCTAGCGGAGACGATGGCAGGGGCAGCGGTGGGGGCTTGGGTGCGCTTGTGCGGGCGGTGTTCGGGCGATGAGAGCGGCCACAGGTGCTTGCAGGGGGTCGCCCGGAGCAGCGGGCCACGGGTGCGGCCGGACGGGAAGCGCGGCACGGCGACTGCGACGTGCCAGCACGGCCGCGGCGCATGGACTGTGGAGGAGGTGTTTGGAAGGGGCAGCATAGTAGGGCTGTAGCCCCAGCATGGGACCATGGGGGGGTTCGCGCGCGCTCACAATGGGCCAGGCGATGGACGGCGTGGCCACGGAGGTGCTTCAGAGCTCGAGGGGAGCTCGACTTGAGGAGGGAAGAGCAGAGCAGAGACTTGGGATAGGTGGAGGAGGTACCGAAGGTGCTCACCACCAACTAAATCGAGCTATGGCGGCTGCATGTGGAGATCGACGATGTGCTCTCCTTCAGTGCTAAGAACAGGGGAACTGGATTAGGGGAGGAAGGAGGTGAGCAGCGTCGCGGGATGGTTTGGCGGCTCGGCAAGGCAGAGAGCAGGGGCAAAGGTAGTACACGGCAACAGTAGCTCGGGTAGGTGGAATGAACGGCCGAGAGCGAGCGGGGCGAGGTAGTTGAGGTGAGCGGCTGAGATCGCTCGCTACAGGTGTACCGATTCACGAACAGAGCGCCAACGACACGGCTCACAACGCGATCTAAGGAGATTAGGGCAATTTTTGCAGCAACAACGCAATGTCAAATCACTCCATGAACTATACCATGCTATGGTATCCGCAAAGGTGCAATCAATAGTGCCAAAACATGACGTTAGTGTTTAAGAATTTGAATCAGAATTTCAATTCCAAATTAGCATTTTATAAATCGCCAAAAAGTGTACTTTCAACACAACTTCAATTTTTTGCCGATTTAACGGAAACGGCTAATTTTAATTTCCAATTTGATTCTTGAGCTATCAAAAATACCATGGAACAACATCTATTCACCAATTCAACAGTTGCATTTTCATCTACTAGACTTGTACTTCAAATTTTATTTAAGTACCAATTACAAGTTATATTTTATTTTTGTTTATAAAAATTGTTTTTCATGCTTGATCAAATAAACAAGCCATTCGTTATTTATTTGCTATTAGCCATTTTCAAGCACTTTCTTCATACTTTTCCAAAACAAGCCCTAAACAACTTTTATCCACAAGATTATTTAAAAGTTGTTAAGCACCGAGACAAGTTGACTAACGACACTTATTCATTTTTTTATTCACGAAAGCGAGCCGCACAAGATTCATTTATAATTCCATGTGGGCTTTAAACTTTTAAACCCGAAAACTTGTTTTGCTAATTTCTCTTAGGCATTAACCTAGCTGCTAAGCAAACTCGTAACACCAGAGGTGTTACAGGCTTTCAACGCAATTTCATCTTGTTGCTTGGACAAAATGGAAGCTTGTCGTTGTGGAGCTCGATGGTGGCACATGGAGCTCGTCGTGCGCAGCAGCGCAGGCGCCGTCGGGATGGCTTCGCACGAGGCTCACCCCCCTCGACTCCTTGCTGGAGTAGCCGCGGCTCGCCAGATCGGTGGGCCAGGTGCCAGGTGCGGCGAGCAGACAACATGGAGGAGCACAGCTGCGGCGAGCATGGGTGTAGCGAGCACTGCCACGCGGTGGATACAGGCACGCGCGACGGGGCATCACGGTAGGGTCGGGCTGCGCGGTGGAGGCAGACGGTGGGGATTTTATTTTTTCGGCTTGGCTGGGTGCCAATGAGAGGGAGCGAGCATAGAGAGTGGGGAGACGCGTCCGGCCGCATGGACGCCCGGGTGAAATCATTATCGATGTACAATTTCTAAAAAAGTAGTATCGCTTATAAATTTATCAAAAAAAGTAGTACGTTTTTTAAGAACAAAAGGTAGTTTGCTTGCTCGGCTGTACAGTCTAATAGAGATAATTCTATATTTGATCCTATTGTATTCAGAGGTCTGATTGCAAAGTACTTCCTTAGTGCTGAAGTTGCATTTCGAAAAGCAAATGATCCTGCTTGGAAAGAGATGATAAATTATTGCCAGCCTTCATTCAATGTGGTGGGTCGACAAACTGTTCGTGCAGACTGTCTGATCTTGTATGAAGAAGAGAAATTATAGCTACATCAAAAGATCACAAAGTTGAAGTCTCATGTCAATTTAATCGTTGATTTGTGGTCGTCAAACCAAAATTTGGGGTATCTTGGAGTTACAGCTCATTACATTGATGAAGAGTTTGAGCTCCATAAGAAGATTATTGCATTCAAGCAGATCTCTTTCCCCCATAACTCATTTGTTGTGCAAGATGGTATCACGGCTTGCTTGATGGAGTGGGATTTAGTTGATCGTGTGTTCACAGTGATTCTAGATAATGCAAACATGAACAAAAGAGTGATTAGAGACTTACGTGCTGCTCTAGGTGCTCAGATGTTCTTTAAGGGTGAACACATACATGTCATATGTGCCGCTCTTGTGCTCAATATAATGGTCTAAGCTGGATTGCAAGTCATACCAAATGTAGTTGGAAGGGTAAGAGACATTATCAAGGCTGTCACATCTACACCTTCTCGTCTACAAACATTCAACTCAATCGTTCAGGCATTAGGTCTCAAAGGCAAGTCGGGGCTGGTTCTAGATGTTCCCCACCGCTGGAATGCTACGTATGACATATTGAATGAAGCTCTAAAATATAAAGCAGCTCTAAATAGATTCGCAGCAGAGCAGTATCAGGATGTTCCTAGTGAACAAGACTGACAGAAAGCTGAATCGCTTCACGAATTCCTAGAACAGTTCAGTGAGGCTACAAAAGCATTTTCTGTGGATAGGCATCCAACGGCCCACCTCTTTCTGAAGATGTTGATGGCAGTTCGAGATGTATTGCTTGATGAGACATGGAATACCAATGAACTGCTCAATGAGTTGGTCAAAGCTATGTATACCAAGTTTCAAAAATACTAGGTTGCGCCTAGTATGGTACTTCTCATAGCTACTATCCCGGACCCATCAATGAAAGCTGATTTTGTCGTGTTCTTTTACTTGACTGTTGAGAATACGAAGCGAAGCGAAGATGAGAGAGCCTTAGACAATACTTGAAGAAATATTATCTAGAGTACGAGAGGGTTGTGAGGAACAACATAGGCCCCGCTCTTCGTTACATATGAAGAGGAAGTTTTAAGTCGGTGGTCGGTCATGAATCGAGTTCTTCTCGGACTCGTGGCAAATGGCGTGTGGAGCTTGCATTTGCTCAATTTTCATCACAAAACTCGAGTACTACTCATCCGTAAAGATCAAAACTGGATATTTATTTGGATGATCCTAGAGTAGTTGTGAGACCGATAGAGAACTTTAATGTTCTAGCATGGTGGAAGAAAAACTCGGATGCCTATCCAATCTTGTCTTTGATGGCCAGAGACTTCTTGTCTATTCCTGCTAGCACAATGTCCTCAGAATCTGCTTTTAGTGCTGCTGGATGGATACTTGGTAAAAATAGGTCATCTCTCTCCAGAAACTCTTGAAGCGTTAGTCTGTGCGAAAGATTGGTTGATTGGCTTTAATGATGTAGAAGAAGGTAATTGTCATATTTTAGATAAATATTGCAAAGCCAATTTTATTTACAATAGTGGTTTAATATGTTTGTCTTGTTCAATGTAGGTCAACCAATGGCCGAACAACGTATGTTTGAATCAGACGAAGAAGAAGATGATTGACAGGTTAGTGCCTCGATGCAATTTTTTTTGTTGGTTTACTGTGATCAGTGCATGGGTTCAGAACACCAGACTGTGGTTTATTGGAATGAGAAGATGTAGTACATTACTTCGTATGTTGAGTACTGACTGCAAGCTTCGTATGTTGAGTACTGACTACAATTCAAGAAGTGAATAGAAGCGTGATAGTATTATGAGTTGACATGGATTTGAAACTATAGCTGTAGCACAGTAGCTACTACCTACTATGCACTTGAAGCATGAAGTTCTCCTTTTCACTGGTGCCTCTGCCTAGTCATATAATTGATGAAGCATGAAGTTGTAGCATAGCTGCAGTTATTTGTTTTAATAAAATGCCTATTAGTCGATGAAGCATGAAATTCCCTAATCTGTGTTCTATTATTTGTTTTAATAAAATGCCTGTGGGGGCCCATAGCCCCTCCAGTTTCATAAAAAAAAGTTCTAGCATAGCTACAGTTGACATCCCAACTCCATTCCTTTATCTGCAGCTAACATGTATATGATCAAATAGTAAATTTCTAAGTTTGAGTTTTGTGCTTGGTGTCTTTGCAGACGGCATCTTTGCAGATTGTGGGCTTGTGGCATATTGTTGTCGCTAGCCAGAGCTCATTGATCTCTGATGTGTGGCGCAGGCTCACTAATCATTGAACCTTTGCATAATATTTGTAAGACAATAATCAACTTTTATTGTTCTTCTTGGATTCATCGGATCGTATGGCTAGAAATTTGTAATTTTGTTTTAGCATGTTGATTCATGCTCAATCCTAATTAATCCTTTTAGTTACTTAATTAATCCTTAGCTACTTCTGTGTACTATGAAACACATCCAGCATGCTACTTCTGTCAGGATTGAGACAGTGCAAATATTCTGTGTAGTGCCCAACGTCCAGCATTGTATTTCTTTTTTTTTACATCTGCAGCATTGTATTTGTTTTTTTACATCTGCAGCAATGTATTTCTGTTTACATGTACATCTGCAGCATTGTATTTCTGTTTACATGCAAACGTGCAAGCATTGTATTTCTGTGTAAATGCAAGCGTGCAAGTTGTAGCCTGTGCAGGGCCCAAGGGTATTTCTATGTACATGCAAGCGTGCAATCTGTAGCTTGCGCAGGGCCCGAGGGCTGAGATAACGGATCTAGCCCAAGGATTTAATTAAGATCAGGATAGGAGTGGGATTTTATTATCAAGGAGTCAAGCTGGATTAGGATATAAAGTTGATCAATGGATTGGATCAGGATCGGGCCATCCGCTCTAGAAAATAGTGTCGAGGTTGCATTAGGGGTGGGCCACGACTTATTCCCAGGCGGAGTTATACTTTGCACTATACGCTTGGCTTATAAGCCATATTTTTTCAGCCAATGAACAGTATTTTTCTCTCACAATAAATCAGCCAACAATACTTTCAGTCATGCCTTATCAGCCAAACGAACAGGACCCTTATCTACGGCTTTCTCTAGCATTCGCTACAGTATCATAGCACGTTTTCTGCAGCCAAAACAAACAACTGTAGTCGAGACACTGGGAATGAATCCAGTCGCAAAGCCCTTGCCCCCAAGTTCCAAAAACTTGAATAGTATTTGCGGGAGAAAAAGTCTACTTTGCCTCCCTCAACTATTGCAAAAGTCAGTTTTTCCTCCCTGCATTAGAAAACCGGACATAACTCCTCCCTCATCTTTTCAGACCGGACATATGACCTCTCTAGCTGTTTCTCTAGGTGGATTTTTTTCTTTTATATTTATTTTGCTGAATTTTTGAAAAATCATAATAAATTACATAATAGTCATAAAATATAAAGTTAAATTTTATTGGACTCCATATGAGTAGATATTAAACGTAAACATATGATATGGTATGTTCAGTATAAAATTTTTGCTCTAGCTTTAGATATATGTTTTTCTATAATTAATTCATAGCTGTCGTTTCTATGATCCTATTATGGTGAAATTTTTATGGTGGACTAATCATTGTATGCTTAAGATGTAGTAAAAAATTTATGCTCATTGGATCATATATGACTGAGTTATAGACTTATTCAGGTTTATGCTTATTAAATAGTTTTAAAATAATTAAAAATGTGTAAAAATAGAAAATATATGTTTTCTGTGTAATTTTCTTTGTGAAAACATGACTATGTTAAGTGTTCATAAGATATAACAGTAGTAATATTACATAGAGAACACATATTTTTCTATTTTTACACACTTTTAACTGTTTAAAAACTATTTAATAAGCATAAACATAAATAAGTCTGTAACTCAGTCATACGTGATCCAATAAGCATAAATTTTTTACTACATCTCAACCATACAATGATTAGTCCACCATAAAAAATTCACCACAATAAGACCACAGAAACTGCAGCTATGAAATAATCACAAAAATGCATAGATCTAAAGCTAGAGCAAAAATTTTGTACTAAAGCATACCATATCATATGTTTACTGTGTAGATCTACCCATGCCATCATTCGGAGTCCAATAAAATTGGATTTTCCATTTTATGTTTTTTCTATAATTTACTATGATTTTTTCAAAGATTCAATCAAAATAAATATAAAAGAAAAAAAGAAAAACCACCTAGAGAACAGCCAAGGAGGTCGTATGTCTGGTTTGAAAAGATGGGGGATGAGTTATGTCGCTAGTTCAGGGAGAAAAATATGGCTTTTGCTATGGTTGATGGAGGCAAAGTAGACTTTTTCCTATTTGCTGGCCACGACCTATGATAGGAAGCAGGCCGAATCTGCAATGGTCGTGTTGTGCTACAGCATACAGGCCCGGCATTCCTCCTGCATGCAAGGCCTAGGCAACCGGTGCGCAGGGTCCGAGTTGTGCGGCTGGCCCAGCTAAAGAAAGGTGAAGAAAGCCAGTTGGTTATGTACGGGAAGGCCGGGCTACGAACTATTGGGCCTTCCCGTCACATGGGCTGCTGAGCTAGTGGGCTTCATGGGATGTTGTCATCACAGGCCGAGACATTTTTTTTCAGGCCGAGACATTTAGATGCACTTCGGCGAGCTTGAATGGCCCGTGGCACTGTGGCAAAGAACTTCAGCGGACCGGATGATGGGAGGGAGGGCCATTTGTGAATTGTGATAAGACCAAAAAAAAAAACCTGTACTCTCACATGTGTACTGTACATTCAAGCATGTCACGATGGCCGTATCGAACCGCAAAGCTAAACAAAGATAGCACAAAATGCCCTATTCCAAAGAGGACCTAAGGCTTATGGTTCAACACCAAAAGCATGAATGACATTGCACGTGAATGCAGTTTCTTATTAAGCCCGTAGTGGCTATATTGAATCTGCTGAAATGGAATGTACAGTATTTTGCTTCAAACTCGGCGACGAGATCTCTTGCCCGTGTACGTATGACGAAACTGCTACTGCTCCACTCCAAAGAGGGTCAATGGCGATACTACTTCGATAATGTATAGTGTAAACTGAACTACAAATGAGTTGCTCCGGAAGCTAGCTAGCACCACCGCGGAGCACTTCGCAGTCCCCAATGAATCCGATCTTGAAGCAGGTCCTAATAATCAGCAAAGACGCGCAGCGGGGAACACGGGATCTCCCCTAGATCGTCCGCAACAGCCCCCGGACCGAAGCTCTTTGGAATCCAGGCAGCGAATTGGAATCCCCACGCACGATCGAGGGCCCAAATAAGCTCTACACTGGATACGCAAACGGAACCACGACCACGAGTTTTGTTAAAACGAAACAGCCTGATCGGCGGGGAGTACGGCGGCCAAGTTGGCATTGACAAATGGCTGGCTCGCGCTCGGTTTGCCGCTCCGTGCAACATGCAACAGCCGTGTACGCTGGCAGTAGTTCGAAGAACCTGCACACGCTTGGCCTGCACTCCGCGTGCTTTTATAGATATAATAACGGCAAGCGGCATGGGAACGCCTTTTTAGTTCCACCTCAACTTTCAAAAAGTTGCTACAGTACCTGTTACATCGAATGTTTGCGGCCTATGCATGGAGCATTAAATGTAGACGAAAAGAAAAAACTAATTGCACAGTTTGGTGGGAAATTGCGAGACGAACGTTTTGAGTCTAATTAGTCCATGTTTGAACACTATTTACCAAATAAAAACGAATGTGCTACAGTAACCTAAAATCCAAATTTCGCGAACTAAACAGGGCTCTATCCCAAACGAACAGTGTATAGGACGCGAGTTGTTACGGGCGCTGCTGTGTCACGCTGCATCGGTTGGGTTGCCAGCCGGCAAATAAACTCACCTTCGATTTACGGCAAGCAAAATTTAACCGCGTTGACACCTTCAGACTCTTCACAAAAGAAACTACTCCCTACGCTATAATTCTAAATTAGAAATCGTTCGGACTTTTCTAGTAACATAATATTTGTTACACACTTGATACATATTATATTTAGATATATACTAAAAGCTAGAACGGGTATAACGTTGTGATATTATCGATATCTGCTTTTGTGTGCACAGCTTCGTACACAATTTTTTTATAACTCCAAACCAAATCCTATCGGTAAGTTTTGAAATCTACATATTTTCCAAGAAAAAGAAAGCGGCGGAGCTGCTATAGACGCTTTGATTGGCTGGAGATAGAGATCTCTCAAGTGTGCAGTGATAGATCTTTAGAGATAGCCATACTCATGAAGTCGGCCCAAGCAATGCCCAAAGATTCTCATTTCTGTACTAAGGGTAGGTTGATAACCCATTGTGGAGGATATTCTCCCTAATAAGGCGGATACTTCCGATCCATGAATAAAAGCACGTCTTGCTTATTAACATCTCGGAAATATTCCGCCATAGTTAGGGCAGTTAAACCAACTCTCATACGAGCTCCTGACGGTTCATTCATCTGGCCATAGACTAGATCCACCTTTGATTCCTCAATATTTTTGGAATTAATTACTCTAGATTCCTTCATTTCCATATAAAGATTATTTCCTATCTAGAAAAGCTAGAACTTACAATTTGAAACAGAAAAAGTATTTTCTTTTTCGCAGACTTGCCTGAGCGGTATGTATATTTCGAAACAACCTATGCAGAATGAAAGGTTACTATACACGCCATGTAGAATTTGACCTGTGACCAAGACCCGAGGAACGAGCAATATACTCTAAACCACGGCGGAATAGTCATTTTCATCCCTCAACTATGGTCCAAAGTCTAATTTCATCTTTGGACTTTTAGAATATGATCATTTCAGTCCTCAAACTTTACTTTTAGTCTTTTCATTCTAGGACTATCATTCTCAAACTCTGCACTTCGGGCTCAATTTCATCCATGAACGATCAAGTGCATTTCATTCTGGTCCATGAATTTCATAGTTCATGGATGAAGTTGAGCCCAAAATATAAAGTTTGAGGACTGAAACAATCACTTTAATAGTTCTAGGATGAAACTAAACCCCAAAGTAAAGTTTGAGAGTTGAATGATCATTTTGAAAATTGAAGAACAAAATTGAGTCCCACACGACAGTTTAGGGGACCAAAATGACTATTTTGCCCTAAATCTCCAAAAAGCATAATAAGCCCTAGGAACAAGTTGTTCCAAACAACTCCATATTTGAGATAGGTTTTATAGTGTGACCATGACTCTTGGGAGTGACAACCAGTTTGATGGACTACTATCCACTTTATCAAGCAATCTTCCTGGTCCTGCTATTTTGGGCTCTTCTCCTTGTTATTCCTATCTGAGGCGACCAAATAAAAATTGCCACATGGCCTTTGTTGTTAGATGGGTTGTAAGAATCTAGGCCCTATAATAAGTGGCAATTGTAGGTGGTTAATGATAATCGTTGTATCATGGCTAACATATATTTTTGAGGAAAGATTTAGAGCTAGGTCACAGTGACACATGTGGTATGTGACCCCCAATTTCATTTGCAAGGTGATCAAGTATTCAATATGAAGCTAAGGACATTTCTAGATCTAAGAACTTGTTTGCTTCGTACGATGAACCTAGATGGGACAACACAATCTCATTTTGCCTCACGTTTAGTTTGAGGGTGATGAAGGATGCCTGATTATTATGGCAATCAGGAGTTGAAAGCCCTAGTTTGGTTTTGGATAATTGATGAAACCTAGGGACTAATCATTGTGATAAGTGTGTAGACATGAAATGATAAGTCCCATGCCAAGTGTGGAGCTAGATGATGGTCATGGTGAAGGTGATGGCCACAAAAGAGATGATCAAGTGCTTCACATTTGGAAAAGGAGAAAGAGAAAAACAAAAATGGGCTCAAGGCAAAGGTAAATTGATAGGAGCCATTTTTTGTTGGCACTCAAGACACCATAGAGGGTGTGAGTGATTTAGGATCGATAGTCGTACTATAAAGAGAGGAATTCTTTGGCTAAACGGTTTATTGAGTGCCACTAGGTGACATGATTCAAGCATATGCATTAGGGACCTAGTGTGCTAACATTTAACCCTTGAAAAATGCTTGAGAAAATGCTAACACACGTGCACACAAATTCTACACTTAGTGGTTAGCAACTTGGAAGCAAGGGTGAAGTAGTTGTGGACTTAGAAAAAGAAAAGGAGGTGAAGGTACTCGATCGAACGCTGGCGCCGGGGTGACTGAACTCACCTCAGGGCGCCTCCGATTAGTGTTGAGCGCGGCCGAGAAGGCCAAGTCCTGACTGGACTCTGCAGAGGAGGTGCGACCGGACGCACAGGGCCTGCGTCCGGTCAAGGTGTGACGTACGCTGACGTAGGGTCGCTGGTGTTGGCGCGCGAGGGCTGTGCTAACCGGACGCTGGCATGCGTCAGGTCCATCACGAGGGGACGTGTCAGCTCGCAAAAATCCCTCTCGGGGTGCTTCCTATAGTTGACCGGACGCTGACTGGCGGTGCGTCCGGTCACTCGTGAGTGCGTTAGGTCGTCTGGCGCAGTGGTGCGGGCACAAGTGTGTCCGGTCTAGCTCGGCTGCGTCCGGTCTATCTTTAACCGCGAGGGCGTTGTTTAGTAGCCCTTGGAGATCAGCAGCGCAGGTTTAAAGGAGGTGACACATGGATGGTGGTGGTTGACCGGACGCTAAGGGTGTGTGTTCGGTCATGCTTGAGCGGCGCGTCCGGTCAGCCCGAGCAGCAGACAGTGTGGAGGCCAAGGGCTCTTTTGTGGTTGGCTCCTTATTTAAGGGTGTTGGCTGGCCCTAGGCTCCCTCTCTTGGCACTTTGACATACTTGACATCCTTGTGAGTCTAAGCATTCATCTCCCACTCATCTCCCTCATTGATTCATCATCATAGTGAGATTGGGAGTGATTCCAAGTGCATTTGCTTGAGTGATTGCATCTAGTGGCACTTGGGGATCGTTGTGGCTGTGGATTTCTTGTTTCCCTTGGTGGTTGCCACCACCTAGATGTCTTGGAGCAGCGGAGGAGGTTTGGCACATGTTGGCAAATGTTCGTGGTCGGCTCCGGTGATTCTGAGGGGTCTTGCACCTTTCCCGGCGAAGAGCTACAAGGTAGCTCTAGTAAATTGCTCGTGTCATTGAGTTACCTCACTTGTGGGTAGGTTCTTGCGGTGTCTATTTATTGGATGAGGTTCGTGCTACAGCTCTTAGCCGCCGAACCACCAAGTGTTAGTTGACACAATGGGGACTAGTGTGTTGGCAAGCACGTGAACCTCGGGAGAAAAATCTCGTGTCTATGGTGTGATTGGATTTCTCCCGGTGATTGGATTGACTACATTGTGATTGGTTCAATTCCTCGACTCGATAGTATAATCACCCTACTCATTCCTTTATATTCTTACAAACTAGTTGCCAAGCTCTTTAGTGTAGCTTGTCTTTGAGAGCTTGTTAGTTTGGTTAGTATGGTTCTTTAGTTAGTATTTGAGAGCATACTAGCTTAGTGAGTAGTGTCTTAGCTCTTGTGTGTGCCTAGTTATCATAGCAACTAAAATTGTTGGGATAGGTGGCTTACAACCCTTGTAGAGCTAGAGCAAAATTGCATTACGCCATTTGTGTTCCTAATCAATTGCTTTAGTTCATTGTAGAATTTTTAAATTGGATATTCACCCCCCCCTTAGCCATATTAGGACCTTTTAAGTGGTATCAGAGCCATGGTCACCGTTTGATTGAAGGCTTAACAACCTCGGTGTCAAAAGATGGCTCAAATTGTGTTCAACCATGTGGGGGCAAACCACCGTTCTTTGATGGCACATGCTATGATTATTGGAAGAGAAAGATGAAGATGTATCTTGGTTCAATCAATGACCAAGTGTGGGATGTGACTAAGAGTGACTATATGATTCTTGATCTGAACAATCTCAACAGCAATGACAAGGCTAACAAGAAATGCAATACAATGGCTCTCAATACCATCTATAATGCCATTGATTCCAAGGTGTTTGAGCAAATCAAGGATTGTGAGAGAGCTAGTGAGGTGTGGAAGAGATTGGAGGAAACATATGAGGGCACACCGGTGGTGAAGAGTGCCAAGTTGTACATCCTCAAGGACAAGTTGACAAGCTTCAAAATGAAGGATGATGAGAGCATTCCGGAGATGTTCCATCGATTGTAAGTGATTGTCAATGACTTGAAGGCTTTGGGTGAAAAGATTAATGATGATGACGTCTCTAATAGGTTCTTGGTGTGCTTACCTCCAAGATTTGAGACATTGAGATTGATTATCATTAGAGCAGGATTGAAGCAACTCACCCTAACCAAGTACTAGGTGATGTCATGACACAAGAGACATACCATGTGGAAAGGGAGGGGGTCGACAAGGATGAGAAGAAGGTAGATGAAGAAAAGAAGAAGAAGAGTGTAGCATTCAAGGCCAGCTCATCATCCAAGAACAAAAGCAAGTCTAAGAAAGTATCAAGTGATGATGAAGATGCTAGTGACATTGATGATGAAGCTATGGCTCTCTTTGTGCGCAAGATAGGCAAATTCATGAAGAAGAAGGGCTATGGTGCAAGAAAGAGAAGAGATCACAACAAAGAGTATGTGAGGAGATGCTACAAGTGTAAGAGCCTAGATCACGTTGTAGCGGATTGTCCCTACAATAGTGATAATGGTGAGGATGACAAGAAGAAGCACAATAAGGAAAAGAAAGAAAAGAAGGAGAAGAAGGAGAAGAAAATCACCTTCCAAAAGAAGAAGGGTGGAGGCTATGTGGTGCCTTAGGATAGTGATGGCTCTTCGGATAGTGATGACTCTAGTGATGATGACAAGAAGTCAATTAAGAAGGCACTAGCAAGCATCGCCATCAACAACAAGCCTTCCATCTTTGACACTCCATCGACATGCCTCATGGCAAAGCCTACCAAGGTAAAATATGATATAAGTGATGATGATTGTGAAAGTGATGATTGTAGGAGTGATGATGATGAGGAGTACTCAAGGAGGAGCTCTTGGACATGTGTGAGCAAGTGCATACTTGCTTTGAGATGAAGAGAAAGAAGTGCAAAGAATTGCACAAGAAGATCAAATCTCTTGAGCAATCCTTTGATGAGCTCAATGCTACTCATGAGAGTTTAAAGGAAGACCATGAGGAGCTTAACAAAGGTCACTCTAAGCTTGAAAAGGCTCACTCCTCTCTTCTTGAGCAAGTCAAGAAGGAGGAAGCCAAGAAGGAGCAAGTGATAGTGTCACGTGATGTGGGACTAACCTGTGATATTCTTGATGAATCTTTTTATAAGTCCATTGTTGTTGCTTCCACTAACCCCTCTTATAGCACCACCACTTTTACTTCACCTTTGAGTGATGGTTTCACTTATGATGCCTCACTAATGGTGGAAAATGAGACCCTCAAGATGGAGGTGAATGAGCTTACTCGTGCCTTAGGTAATACCTATGGTGGAGATACCTGCTTGCTAAAGTGCTTGGGTAGCCAAAGGTTTTCTCTCAACAAAGAGGGATTAGGCTATACCTCTAAGAAAGGCAAGGCAGCCTTTGTCACTTCCAAAGTTAGCTTTATAAAGGGCAATGGTCGGTTTTGTAATAGATGCAAGCAAGTTAGGCATGTAGAGTAATATTGCAGGACTAACAAGAACAAGAAACCTAATGTATCCTCAACTAGATTTGATTCTTGTTATATCCTTGTCAAGGTTGCCAATGATGTGAAGGCTAAGTTCACTGGTACACCAATTGTGGACCAAAAGAAGAAGACCATTTGGGTGCCAAATACCTTGGTAACTAACCTTCAAGGACCCAAGCAAGTTTAGGTACCTAAAAATAATTGATCTTCTTTTGTAGGTCAATTATAAAGCCAGAGAAAGGCATTGGGTTCTTGATAGTGGGTGCACACAACACATGACCGGTGATTCAAGAATATTCAATTCAATCAATGCAAATGATAGCAATGGGATTGATAGTATCACATTTGGTGACAATGGCAAAGGCAAGGTTAAAGATCTTGGTAAGATTGCAATATCTAATGACTTGAACATTTCCAATGTGCTACTAGTAGAGAGCTTGAACTTTAACCTATTGTCGGTAGCTTAATTATGTGATCTTAGTTTCAAGTGCATATTTAGTGTGGATGATGTAGAGATCATAAGTGTAGATGGCTCTAACTTGATATTCAAAGGATTTAGATATGAGAATCTATACTTGGTTTATTTTAATGCTAGAGAAGCTCAATTGTCAACATGTTTGCTCACTAAGTCTAGCATGGGTTGGTTATGGCATAGAAGGCTTGGTCATGTTGGAATAAAATAATTGAACAAGTTGATTAAGTATGATCTAGTTAGAGGCTTGAAAGATGTCATATTTGAGAAGGAGAAGCTATGTGGTGCATGTCAAGGCAAAAAGCAAGTTGGTAACACATATCCTAAGAAGAGCATGATGAGCACATCTAAAGCATTTGAGTTCTTGCACATGGATTTGTTTGGACCAACTAATTACACTAGCATTGGTGAAAACAAATATGGATTTGTGATTGTGGATGATTTTACTAGATATACATGGGTGTTCTTTCTTGTTGACAAGAGCGATGTGTTTGTAACCTTCAAAACTTTTATCAAGAGAATTCACAATGAGTTTGAAACAACCATCAAGAAAGTGAGAAGTGACAATAAAAGTGAATTCAAGAATACAAGAGTTGATGATTTGTGTGATGAGTTTGGGATTAGACATCAATTCTCGGTCAAGTACACTCCATAATCAAATGGCCTAGTTGAGAGGAAGAATAAAACCTTGATTGATATGGCAAGATCAATATTGAGTGAGTACAATGTAAGTAATTCATTTTGGGCCGAAGCAATCAACATGGCTTGTTACTATAACAACAACCTCTATTGCCATCCATTGAAATAAAAGACACCTTATGAGCTCTTGAATGATAGAAAGTCTAATATTGCATACTTTCGTGTGTTTGGTTGCAAATGCTATATATTGAAGAAAGGCACTAGATTGAGTAAATTTGAGAAGAAATATGATGAAGGCTTCTTGCTTGGTTACTCCACAACTAGCAAAGCTTATTGGGTTTGGAATTTGGCTAGTGGTACTCTTGACGAGGTGTATGATGTTGAATTTGATGAAACCAAGGGCTCCCAAGAGGAAGATGAAAATCTAGATGATGTGAGAGCCACTCAATTGGTCAATGCAATGAAGAAGATGGATGTTGGTGACATAAGGCCTAGAGAAGTGATTGAAGTTGAAGATGACAAAGATCAAGTGCTCTCTAACTCAAATGTGCAAGCTAGTGGTTCTCATGATCAAAATCAAGCTAGTACAAGTGATGATAAAGTACGAGATCAACAAGTGGCTACTTCATCATCTCAACCAAATGATCAATCAAATGCAAGCAATCAAATTCAAGTGCTCCAACCAACCAATGTTGCAAGAGATCATCCATTGGATTCTATAATTGGTGATATATCAAGAGGTATGCAAACAAGATCAAAATTGGCATCATTTTGTGAACACTTCTTATTTGTGTCATCCATTGAACCTAAGAAGATAGATGAAGCCTTAATGGATGTGGATTGGGTGAATGATATGCATGAAGAGATTAACAACTTCATAAGAAATCAGGTATGGGAGTTAGTTGAGAGGCCTAAGGATCATAATGTGATTGGAACAAAGTGGGTCTTTTGGAACAAGCAAGATCAAGATGGGATAGTTGTAAGGAACAAAGCAAGATTAGTGGCTCAAGGTTACACTCAAGTTGAAGGTCTTGACGTTGGAGAAACATATGCCCCGGTGGCTAGATTGGAAGCTATTCAGATCTTGTTAGCCTATGTGTTGGTGTTTCGAACAAGCACCGTCTAGTAAATTTATAATTGTTACGCGTTAGGCTCGGATGGTGTACTAAAGGACACAAGGTTTATACTAGTTTGGGCAGAATGTCCCTACATCTAGTCTACGGCTGCTCATGTTATTAGTACCAAAAAAGGTTCGTAGTAGGGGGTACAAACGGTCGAGGGAGGGACATGTCCCAAGTCTCTGATGGAAAGGTCGAAAGGATGCCAAGAGCTCGGTTGCTGCTTGGCTGTGTGTTGTGTGTCAAAAATGATCGATCAAAAGTTCGTCCCCTTAGTGGGGTGCCCTACCCTCCCTTTTATAGACCAAGGGGGTGCAGGGGTTACAGATGGGCGAAAGAGGAAAAAACCAAAGGTAGAGAAGGTCCTTCGGGGGAGCCAGGTCTTCCTTTTCCCGTGTGCCTGCCCTGCTAACATGGTAGACCGTGTCAGGGATGGCGTGTTCGCTGATCCTTATAGGGCCGTGCCTTGGCCTCTGTCAGCAAGTGGGTGCGTCTCATCCTACGTCGGCGGATGGTGCGGCGGCATGTCGAGGGCCAAGCCACGACCGCCCGAGGAGTAGATGGGGAGTGACCCTCGTCCGTCGTCATCGTAGGTGATGTGAATTCTATCTTGGATCATAGTGGTTGTCGCATGCTTGTGTTAGTATCCGCGTCCAGAAGGGCTGATGGCGGTGCCTACAACACTGTGGGGATAAAAGTCGACGCCTACAACACTCTTCGGCATTGTTAGGTCGGTAAGGGCTTAAAGCGCTCCATCCCATCAGATCCCGACGGTGCCTTCCCTACAGCGATAGGGCATGGCCCTCGATACTATGGTTGACTCGAATGTCCCGTCAGCACTCTGTGCTCGTCTTTATGAAGGATCAGGTGCTTGGGTGAGATGGAGCTAGCCCTCATATCTGGGGAGGCGGAGCCTGCCCTCAGACATCGGGCGAGGCGGAGCCTACCCTCGGGCGTCGGGCGAGGCGGAGTCTAGCCCTTAGCCGTCGGGCGATGCGGAGCCCACCCTCGGACGTCGGGCGAGGCGGAGTCTAGCCCTCGGGGGTCAGGGAAGGCGGAGCCCGCCCTCGGACATCGGGCGAGGCGGTTAGCCTTAGCCATCTAAGCGAGGTGAGTCTAGCCCTCGGGGTCAAGGCGGCGGGACCAATCTTCCATCATTCGGGCAAGAAGCGCAGTAGCGTTCTTCTCTGACCGGAAGTTTCAGTGTTCGATGGTCATTAGTTCCACCTCACTGGGTACCCCGGTATTAGGTCCACGACACTATGCTTGTGCTCACTGAAAGCATCTAGGCCCCTAGTTGGGTTTCGGTGATTAATGACAATACGAGATTACTGTGACTAACGTGTGTTTTGTAGAGGCAATTATGTTAGGTCACGGTAATGGAGATCGATTGGGCAATCATGGTGGTCATGCCCCTACGATGGAAATCATTTCAGTTTTCAAAGGATGGACGACAAGGTTAAGGATGGACTAGTTCTAAGTGTCGTTTGGAGTTGAAGACACACTTAGAGTAGTTTAGGACTTTGTTTTTCCTTTGGTCGTACTATTAAGGGGGGTATGGACGGGTAGCTTGACCTAGATGAGTCTAGTGAGTTAGGTATGGTGCACACATGTTAAAACTAGCATTAGGTAGCTCCAAAATAGCCCTTAGATCCAATGGAGAAAACTTCATTCACGTATGATCAGGAGTTGAAAGTGAATGGAGGGTCAAATCTCGACCGACGATGGAGCCGGTGTGTGACCTGACGCTGACGTAGAGTCCGGCCACCATTTGACCAAGGTGAAATCGTCTCTGGCGCAACTGGTCCTTGAGAGGTGAAGTGACCGGACAGCGAGAGCCAGCGTCCCGTCCAACTCCAAGAAGGTTCCAGAGAGAAAAAATCACGACCGACGCTGCTAGCCCGGTCACACTTTAAAACACTGGAGTTCGGGTATACCGACCGCTGTTGCCTGTCAACATGACCGGGCGTCCCGGCCACCCCAGCAGAGGCATATAACGGTTCGATTTTCAGCCGTTGTTATAAATACCACCTCCACTCGTGTGTGGGGGTACTTTTTGCTCATTTCAACAAATGAAAAACACCTTAGAGAGTGCCAAGAAGAGAAAGGTCCTAGTGAGGTGATTGAGATTTGAGAATCCCAAAGAGAGCCCTCATTAGTGAGATCAAGAGTAGCAAAGTGCATCCACCCTTCTCATTAGGGCTTGTCGTGGTCAAGTGAGAGTTCATGCTTGTTACTCTTGGTGATCGCCATCACCTAGACGGCTTGGTGGTGATTGGGAGCTTGGTGATCATCCGGAGAGCTTGTGGATGACCCAACTCAAGTTGTGAACGGTTGTGGGTGATTCACCACGACGGAGTGTTGAAGAATCAACCCATAGAGTGCACTTGATCCTCGCGCGGATCAAGGGGGAGCTACACCCTTGCGCGGGTGCTCCAATGAGGACTAGTGGGGAGTGGCGACTCTCGATACCTCAAGAAAACATCACCATGTTTCTCCTTCTCTTTACTTTGAGTATTTACTTTAAGCAATTCAATTCTTGTCATTTACATTCTTAGAATTGCCATGCTAGAGTAGGATTAGAACATAGGTTGTAAGCCTTTTGTGTGGTAGAACAATTAGAAACACTTTCAGGCACAAGGGGTTAATTGGGCTAACTGTAGGACTTAATTATTGCAAAGAAATTTATAATTAGTTCAATTCACCCCCCTCTTGGGAATCTTGATCCTTTCAATTGGTATCAGAGCCTGCGTGCTCACGTGATTTAAACTTAACCGCCTAGTGAAAGATGTCTCACGGGATGGACCTCCTCCTATCTTTGAGGGGATGATTTTCCATATTAGAAAATCCGCATGGAGGCGTATCTAGAAGCTCTAGATGTTGAATACTTAGAGCCGCCTCACAAGGTTTCCCAAAACCTCGGGATGCCGCAGACACCCACAAGGCGATGAGTTGAATTACGTAAAATGGAATGCAAAAGCTAGAAACACCATATTTAGAGGCCTTTGTAAAGATGTGTTCAACCGGGAGGAACCACAAAGACGCCCATACACTATGGTCTGGACGCTTGTGCGCCTATGAGGGAACAAAGAGTGAGCGTGAGGAACGCTATCATCTTGTCGTGAAAAAGCTTAACTCTTTTGAGATGCTTCCCAAAGAATGTGCTAATGAGATGTATTCACGTTTGAAATTTCTTGTAGAGAAATTCAATGGGCTTGGACTCACTCAAATGCAACCATCCGATGTTGTAAGAAAGATCTTGAGTGTTCTCCCCATTGAAAAATATGGGCATATTATGACCAGTGCTTTCATCAAGGTGATCTTTCCACCGCTTCTAATCGAGGACACAAATCTCAAGAAAGATCAATGCTCATGAGATGTACATGCACATCACACCTCAAGATGGATCATCCTCTACAAAGAAGAAAGAAAAAGACTTATCATTCAAAGCTAGCCAAGAGAAGGGCAAAGCAAGGCTTGAGTATGAGAGCTCAAGTGATGATGAAGTTGATGATGCAAGCCTTGCTCTCATGGTGAAGAAAACCGCCAAGATGCTAAAGAAGCTCAACAAGGGTGGCATCAAGTTCGATGGCAAGAAGAAGAAGTTCTTCACAAGCTCTAGAAGGAAGCCAATCTCCGAGATAGATTGCTATAATTGTGGAGAACTTGGTCATCTAGCACATCAATGCACAAAGCCCAAGAAAGACAAGTTCAAGAAGAAGAACAAGGGCAAGAAAGATGACTCAAGTGATGAAGATGAGAAGAAGAAAGATAAGCCATACAAGAAGAGAGATGGCAAGAAGAAGAATTTCCATAAGAAGAAGAAAAGTGGAAAGGCATACATCGTCGGTGATTGGCTCACGGACATTGATCTATCTAGTGGAATCATCCGATGATGATAGTGACAACGAGAAGGTGGCCACTACAGTTATTGACTCTTCATCATCTTCACCATCATCATCGCTTATCATCCTCTACACACCTATGCCTTATGGCCAAGGTGAGCACGCAAGGTAACAAATGATGATGATAGTAGTGGTGATGAACATGCTAGTAATGATGATAGTGATAGTGATGATGGTGAATATGAATCACCTTCTTATGATGATCTTGCAAGATTGCTTAAACAATACACTAAGATCATTATAAAGACTAGAGCTAAGAATAAAAAGTTAGAGGCTAAAAATGATTCCCTCTTAGCTAAATGTGATATAGCAGAAAAGGCTAGTGTTGAGCTTAGAGAAGCAAATGATGCTATATCATTCAAACTCAAGGAGCTCAAATCTTCTAAGAAAGAGCTTAAAGATAAACATGATAAACTTGAGTGGGTGCATAAAGAGCTCATCACTAGGCACAACAAGCTAAAAGAAGAATAAATCACTCTTAAGATTAATCATGATAATCTTGTCATTGCTCAAGAATTTCTATCCAATGAGCCACATGATGCTACTAACAATGTTGTTAAGATTGATATAGCCACATCATATGATGATTTGATCATTGAAAGCATTGACCAAAGTTCTAGTAGCAAGGGCAAGCAAGTGGTTGAGGCCGATGATTATGATGAGTTTGTCAAGCTTAAGAATGATAATGCAAAGCTCAAGAAAGATCTTGAAGAAATCAAAAGCCACAACACCATTGTGCTAAAAACTCTTGATCATGATGGTGATTTGATTCTTGAGAATGAGAAAGTCAAAGAAGAAAACAAGAAGCTCAAGGAAGAGAAGAACCATGATGCTCTCAAGGAACAAAACAAGAAGCTCAAGTTAGAGAAAGAGCATCTCAAGATTGGATTGAGCAAGTTCACTAGAGGCAAGCATCTTCAAAGTGAGTTACTTATGAAAACCGTCATGAAGATGGATAGAAGTGGCATTGATACTTGGCAAACAAAGAGAAGAAGCTCAAGCTCAACAACAACAAAAGCCAAAGCCAAAGAGATGCTTTGAGTGTGGACAAGAAGGCCACTTTGCTCATGAGTGCCAAACTCCACTACCACAACCCTTGCCTAAGCATGCTAGACCTCTTGCCTTCAATGCTCATTACAGTTTAGAAAGGATTCTAGTTGAAAGATGAAAGTGATGTTGTTAGGACCTCCCAATAAGAATAGGCCTAAGAGAATTTAGGTTGTAAAGTCACTTGTTGAGAAGGTGAAGGGCCCTCAACAAGTTTGGGTTCCTAAAGCTTGATCTCTTATGTGTAGGTGAACTACAAGACCTGGTGGAAGTCATTGGGTTATTGATAGTGGTTGCACAAACATATGACCGTGATCCTCGTATGTTCACCTTCACTAGATGAAGAAGTAGATGGACAAGAATGAATCACATTTGGAGATAACTCAAAGGGCAAGGTTAAAGGATTGGGCAAAGTGGCAATATCAAATGATCATTCTATTTCAAATGTACTATATGTTGCTTCATTGAGCTTCAACTTGCTATCCGTTGGACAATTGTGTGATCTTGGCTTTCAATGCTTGTTTACCGAGAAGGAAGTTGTTGTATCTAAGAAGGATGATGAACAAGTGATATTCAAAGGATTTAGATACAACAACCCCTATATCTAGTGGACTTCACCTCCGAAGATGCAAACTTGAAGACTTGCCTATTCATCAAAAACAACACTTGGGTGGCTATGGCATAAGAAGACTTCGCCATGTTGGGATGAGCTCACTCAAGAAGCTAATGAAGAATGATTTGGTGAGAGGGTTGAAGGATGTGAAGTTTGAGAAGGACAAGCTTTGTAGTGCATGTCAAGCCCGGCAAGCAAGTTGCAAATACTCATCCAACCAAAGCTTTCATGTCAACCACAAGAGTGCTTGAACTCCTTCACATGGATTTATTTGGACCAACAACATACAAGAGTTTGGGAGGAAATCTTTATTGTCTTGTGATTGTTGATGACTATTCAAGGTATATACATAGGTATTCTTCCTTCATGACAAATCTAAAGTTGCATCTTGCTTCAAGAAGTTTCCACAAGAGAGCCTAAAATGAATTTGAAGTGAAGCTCAAGAAGATAAGAAGTGACAATAGCAAAGAATTTGACAACATAAACATAGAAGCTTATTGTGATGAAGTTGGAATCAAACATGAGGTCTCCGCAACATATACTCCTCAACAAAATGGTGTAGTTGAGCGAAAGAACCGGACATTGATCACTCTTGCAAGAACAATGCTTGATGAGTACAACACCTTCAAGCTCTATGGGCGGAAGCAATCAATACCGCATGCTATGCATCCAACCACCCTATTCCTTCAAAACTTTCTTGCAAGACACCTTATGAGTTGCTCAATGGAAAGAAGTTTGACGTCTCCTTCTTTAGGGTGTTTGGTTGTAAATGCTACATCTACAAGAAGCTAAGCAACACCTAGGGAAGTTTCAAATACGTTGTGATATTGGTTTTCTTGTTGGTTACTCATCAAAATCCAAAGCATATAGAGTATTTAATCCATGCCACCGGCTTGGTTGAAGAAACATATGATGTGGAATTTGATGAATCTAACTACTCCCAAGGAGCACATGAGAATCTTGAAGATGTAGGTGATGAACCATTGAGGGAGGCTATGAAGAACATTCCGGTTGGAGACATCAAGCCTAAAGATGATGAAGATGATGTACAAGTGATTGATCCACCTTCTTCATCAAATGTGCCATAAGATGGTGAAAAAGATGGGAGAGTAGAAAATGAAGATACTCATGTCTCCCATGAGCAAATGGTGATACAAGCACAAGATGTTGATGCTCCACAACCTCCTCCTCAAGTGGTCAATAGAAGAAATACGAGAGAATTTTATTTCACACTAGATCACTTGAATGCACGTCTTCCTTGTCACTAACGGTGTTATGGTTGTTAAAAGACCTTTTTCTTTCGGTCAAATACATGTTGACAAAAGAGAGCAAATCATTCTTGTTAAGTGGTTGTTGGCAACTTTTTCCCCAGCTACCACCTAGTGACAAAAAAAAGTCTTTAATATTTGCCTGTAAACCACTTAATCAGGTCGTCAGCCCTGCCTGATTTGACAGTTGTGTCATATTAGGATGAAAGTTCAAGTGAGTGTCAAATAAGGAACGAAGAAAATTTACAAGAAAGAACAAACTCATTTTCTAGTGTCAAATAAGGAATTCTCTCAAGAAATACACCTCTACTACAAGATCATCCACAAGATCTCACTCATAGGGAGTCCATCAAAGGGTGTAATGACTCACTCACTTAAAAAACTTTGCTTCATTTATTGCTCATCACATCTTTTGTCTCTTGTTTTGGGACAACTAAGGTAGAAGAAGCTCTTCAAGATCCTGATTGGATAAATGCTATGCATGAAGAGTTGAACAACTTCACCCGTGAATGAAGTTTGACCTTGAAGAGCGGCCAAAAGGTGCAAGAGTCATTGGAACAAAGTGGGTGTTCCACAACAAGCAAGATGATCAAGGTGTTGTTGTGAGGAACAAGGCAAGACTAGTAGCAAAGGGTTCTCTCTCAAGTTGAAGGTTTGAATTTTGGAGACCTTGCACTTGGTTGTGAGACTAGAAGCCATTCAGATATCCTCCTTGCATATGCATCACATCATGAAATGAAATTATATCAAATGGATGTGAAAGTGCATTTTTAAATAGCTTTATTAATGAACTAGTCTATATTGATCAACCTCCTGGGTTTGAAGACCCTAGATATCCCAATCATGTTTATAGGTTGTCCAAGGCATTATATGGGCTTAAGCAAAGCCCCAAGAGCATGGTATGAGCGCCTGGACTTTCTCATTGAGAAGGGCTTCACCATTGTAAAGGTCAACACCACACTATTCGCCAAGAAGCAATGGGCATATCTTCATTTGTCAAGCTATGTTGATGATATCATCTTTTGGATCATCAAATGGAGATTCAGGCAAAGAGTTTGGTGAATTGATGTCGAAGGAGTTCGAGATGTCAATGATTAGAGAGCTTACATTCTTTCATGGTTTTCAAGTCAAGCAAATGAGAGAAGGATTTTCATCTCTCAAGAGAAATATACAAATGATCTTCTCAAGAGATTCAAGATGGATGAATGTAAGCCAATCAAGACATCAATGGCAACTAATGGACATCTCGACTCAGATGAGGGAGGTAACACGGCTTGATCAAACTCTCTACCACTCTATGATTAGTAGCTTGTTATATTTAACCAATATCTGGGCCCCGACATCATGTTTAGTGTGGGTATGTAGCTAGATTTTAAGCTAATCCTAAGAAAACTCATTTAATTGCCGTGAAAAGAATCCTTAGGTATCTTAAGCACACTCCAAACATTGGCCTTTGGTATCCCAAAGGAGCTAGATTTGAATTAATTGGCTTTCCGATTTAGATTATGCCGATGCAAAGTTGATAGAAAAAGCACATCCGGAGGGTGCCATTTGCTTGGTAGATCACTTTGTGTCTTGGTCCTCTAAGAAACAAAATAGTGTGGCCTTGTCCACCATCGAGTATATTACTACCGGTGCTTGTTGTACATTAAATACTTATATGGAAACAAACTTTGCTAGACTATGGTGTAGTTCTAGAAAAGTACTCTTTTTGTGCGATAATGAAAGCGTATTAAAACTTGTAAATAATCCTGGGTTCAACACTCTCTCATACCAAGCACATAGATATCCATACATCACTTTCTTAGAGATCATGTTGCAAAAAGAATGATATATCATTAGAAGGTGTAAGGGCAAGCAGGATCTATTGGCGGATATCTTCACTAAACCGCTAGATGAGGCAACTTGTTTATAGATTCTCGCGTAACAAACTCAATGTTCTTGATTTTAGCAACTTTTTCTAAAAGATGAGCTTGTGTTGTCCCTTGCATTGCATTATAATATATAACATACGCTTAATCTTTGGTAATGCATAGGGGCTTGTCTAACATGGTTAAGATAAATCACTAAAAGAGAGTGAAGAAGCTTAACTCAGATCAAACTTGACAAACTAGATTTCATTTTCAAGTATTGCATAGCATATGCATGAATATTGCTTTGTCGCTTTGTCTCAATTGCCCTCTTATTGCCTATTTTCTTAAAGAAATTATAGCCTAAGGCAAAATAGTTTTGAAAAGCATGAGGTTTGAGGAGAGGTCAGCCTAAGCATCGTACTCCCAATTGGTGTTTACATTTGGATCCCATTGAGTTAGAACTTAGATTGGGAACAGCAAAGACGAAGACATTGAAGATTTGTCGAAGACAGTGGATCGTGATGTCGTGACGGGACCTCTGAAGTCTGGGTTGTTTCCTATTGGCCCACTGTGAGGTGAATCTTTGTTGAGAGAAGGAGGACCGATCAAAATTGAAAGTTCTCCCAACAGACGGTCAGGATGGAGGTTCCGCCGTCCTATCGAAAGTATGAAGGCGATAAGGCAAGTGTGACCGGACTACCATACGTCTTGGCCGATGTCCACCGACGCGTCTCGGTTACGATTTCAGAGATTTTGAACCTCCTCCGGAATCGACCGATTGACGGGTGGTCAGCTGTCCCGATCAACAGCATCGGAAAGGTCCCATCAAGTAAAACGTGCGATTCAATCTCTTTGTCCGCTTCTCTTTTCTATCTCCGTAGCCAATTTTATTTAATAATATCGGCACGGTTCTGGGAATCCCAGCTACTCTACGCCGCCAGAGTCACCGGCCAAGGTTTCCCGATTGCCTACACGCCGTCATAGCCGCTTCCCCATGCTCCCCGAGCCGCCTCTTCCCCAAGGCCACAAGATTCCTCCCACTGCTGCTATGCTCGGCCGACGCGACCCACGGCACCAAATACCCGGCCATTGCAGCCAATTATTGACTGGCCCTACTGCTACCATAACTCTCTCTAGCTTACCGAGAAACTCCGCGCTCAAGCACCGCTTAAGTCCCTACCAGAGCTTCAAAGACTACATCCAGCTTTCCTCATTATATCAGTGCACGGTCAGCCGATTCATCAAGCCACTATAAACCCTAACCCCAGCTTATTCTGTGGTTCCCTGCCATGTCGCTTCTCTTCTCTTCTTGTGTCGCTTACTCATCGTGTAGCAAGCCTCGTGTCAATTTCTCTTATACCTAATTGTTTGCTTTTAGGTTTTGTATCTCTAGATGGATAATTAAAATTATTTGTATATCAGAATCGTTTATCATGCAGCGAAATGTATGTTGAGGTCTCAAAGTGGCGCTTGCTACCAATCCCTCAGGCCAAGCTCGTGAGTACTGGACGAGGCCAAGCTTCTGGAAGTGATGGGGCCATGCTTGTTTTTTGTCACGCTTGTTCTTTTCTAGATTCATCGGGATGGCTCATGTGAAGAACACCGAGGTGGTCCAAAGATGAGGATCCGAGGCGCCCGCCCCGCTTGCCCCGGCAGATCCCAAAAGGCAGCAGGACAAAGAAGATTGCAACAAAGAAGTGC